>VXBO01008141.1:0-66666 GCA_013400135.1 Rhinoptilus africanus
AGTTTCGGCGTTAGGCGCTGCCTCCCGGCTGAGGTCGAGCTGCAGAAAGGTGATGGAGGAGCCCCGCCGACATCCATCCCCCCAGCGCCTTGTGCCGCCGCGCCGTCCGGCGGAGGGACTTGGGCAGCAGCTCCCTCCCTGCCGCCTCCGAAATGTGGACAGTGCGCCAGGCTGTGAGCTGGGGGGGCTGTAAGGGGGTGTGTTTGTGTGATGGGTTATCTACAAAAGAGAAAGGGAAAAAAAAAGAGCAAACAGGCTTTTGATAAGGTCCCAGTAATTGAACTATAAACATAGTATTTCCTGTGTTCTTGTTTGCTCGCTGAAACTCTTTTCCTCCTCACCGATATGGTCCATGGTTTGTTTGGGTTTTTTCTTTGTTTTGTGTTGGGTTGGTTTGTTTGTTTGTTTTGGTTTTTTAGAGTACCTTTCATAAATGTTTTCTTGTGACACGGATTTGCTTAGGTTTCGTGTCCGATTGAGGTCGCTGGTAAATATTTCTAACCTTCCATCTCCTGATGTATGCGAAGGTCCTGTTTTTAGCCTTTCTGTACCCAGGCTGGGGTCACAGGCCTTTTTGAAATGCCCAGTGAGTCTGAACTAATGCAGAGCTCATGGGATGGTAATAATAGCAATTTGGGGAAAAAAAAGCTCCTGCTGGAAACGCTACTCTTGGCTACGTAACGGTTCGCAACTGGATTTCAGCTGCTTGTTAATCGCATGAAAAGCAAGACGTAAAAGTAGCCCCGGCTGAGGAGGACGGAGCTTTGACAGCCTTGTGCTGTTCCTGTCCCCGTGGCACTGGTGTCACTGGTTTGTCCGGGACTGTCGGGATGGGGCTCTGTGGAAAATTCCCGCCACGCACATGCTTTTGTTGGCAGTATAGTTTAAAAAGCCCAAACCTCTGGTTCCAACCTGTCAGAGGGTTTGGAGAGCTTGCCAGGTGTGCGAAGACAAATGACAAAGGTGTTTGTTTTCTGCTGCTTGTCTGGGGGGAGGAAAGTTGGTTGGGTCACACCTGATGGCAGTTTTATACGCATGTTATCAAGTGTCTTTGGGAGCACTGGACAGTGCTGTGGAATATCCGTATTAGAAATGCCAGCAGGACAGTAAATATTATTTCGGCCTTGACTCAGTGTCCTTAAATTAAACATGCAAATGCAATAACTCAGAACATGCCGCTCATCCAAAGATACGCTATGGCTTAGCAGAGCGCGCAGGGCACGGGCAGGTGGATGTTTCTGGGCGCTGGCCACCCTTCCCCCAGTGACTCACCTGGGCCTCCAGCTTTGCCAAAATCCCTGCGCATGTGTTTCTCGTACCTTTTCCTGGCTTCAGTTCAGGGTTCTCACCTTGACCCCTCGATGAACTGGAGCAAGAAGGTCCATCAGCCAGAGTCTGACCCAGGCTTCAGCACAGTTTTAACTTTGGTCGTGGGTGTTGTACCAGTGAAATAACAAAGGGATACTGATGAGCAAATTTGCATGTGAAGGTTTTAAGCTCAGGGCTGCCTCTCCTAAGCTCTCTAGGGTGTGAACTACACACCTTTTTCACTTGCATGGTCCTGAGAACAAATGCCATATTGTGTTCGGGTTTAGTATAGAAGAGCTGACCTTACCTAGGACCAGTTCTGACAGAGCAGGAGCAGTGGTGCTTCTCTGCTGGAGTTTTAAGGCGGATTAGTTTGCGCTTGGGACCTGAAGTCTTGCGGGAAGCTAATGAAGCTTATACTCTTAAATGCTCAAGCCGTCCTTTTAAGCAGAATTTAGTTTTCTGAGTCAGTGAAATATTTTTCAGACCGTGACCCCCATCAGTTGATGGTGCCTCGTGAGGATGCAGGTCTAGAGGGATGCCTGTGATCTAGGTGATGCCCTGAGACGTTCTCATGACTCTGCCAAAGACCCGGTGATTTGTGGGTTTAACCACATGGCCGTTGACTTCAGGACTTGGCCGAGAGCACCGGCCTTTTTAAAGGGTGGTCTTACATTGCCTTCTGTATACCTGTATTTATCTGTCAGCCAGTTCTGCAGCCCTGCTGTACATCAAGTGTCAGTTGTTCAGGCAAGTAATTCCACTGGCTCAAGCCTGGTTATTCAGCTGAGTAAATGGCGTGCAATCTGAGTTCAAGGCAGTAGATTTTGGGCGTGAGTGCTCTCTTTTTGTGGAGAATGTGGGAAACTAATTCCCAGAGCCCGGGATTCTGGCATGCCTTAAATTCCCCCCTGTTCTTATGTTTTGCCTCTATCCGGTGGATGGGTGGGCTGGAAGTGGGATGGGAGGCTGGACTTTCCTGCCCTTTGCTCTTCCAGAGAAATTCCACAGCTGTTTCTGTCTGGAGTTGCCTGCTTGCTTCGCCAGTTCTATTTTCTACACAAATAGGTTTTCTGCTGCTGCGCTGGGCTCTGGGAAGGGAGCAGAGGAGCCAAGGTAGCTCCGTAGCAAGGTCCGTCTAACCAAGCGGTGTTAGAGGAAACCCTCCCAGCCCTCATCCGCTCAAGCTGATGGTGCAGCATCCCCCCATATGTCCTGGGCTGGCCAAGGGCTCAGCCTTTGCTGGTCTGATGGCTGCAGAGTGGACTCCTGCCTCAAAGGGCACCCTCTTCGGTGCAGGTGGCTAAGCGCCAGCAGCGTGGGCTGAGGGAGGCCGGGGATGGTGAGGAGAGAGATGCCAAAATCTCTGGGATGAGATCACCTCCAGGGCTGGGGCTTCTGAAGGAGAGAGGAGCCCCAGCAGCTTCCACAGTTTAGGCTGTGCAAAAGTCCTTCAGCTCTGACAAGGCATTTCGCCCCTTCCGGATGCAAATGACTTTGCCCTCCCTGTCTTCCTGCTGCAGAAATTGCCCCTTCAGACTAACAGGGCAGATGTAAATGAGTTTGTAATTTGCCCCTTCCTGCTCCAGATGCTCAAAAGCTGGGCAGTTACGGAGCGTCACTGCAGTGTGCGCTGTGCAGCTCGCTTGATTGAGCAAGACGACGGAACAAATCATGGAAACGCCACTAATCAAGCACACCAACAGTTTTCATCTGGTTTTACTTTATTTCATTTTAACTTCGTTTCCCCAGGAAACGAGTGCTGTCTGTCTCCTGCCCTTTGCGTTTTGCCACTTTCAACCAGATTGCACCAGTGGCTGGCAGTCCTGAAGACCATTGATGTCCCACTTGTTTTTTGTTAAGGTTAGTGGCTGGCTGGGAAATCTTTAAAGCAGTGCTTTCTCTGAAGAAAAGAGATGGGTTTCAGTTGTTCCCTGTTCTGCCTGCAAGCAGCTGCCCGGCCAGGCATCACGTGTGTGGTGGTGAAACACGCAGCACCTTCGTAGCCCTGGCCACCTCGCGAGGTGTGCGTGGTCTCCAGGGCAGGGGTTGGTGTGGGGTCACGTTGGAGGGAGCTGCGATGGCTGTGATGGAGAGGCAGGAGGGCAGAAGAGACGTATCTCCAGCAGACGGGGCCTTCTTGTTACGCCTCCTTGCAGAGCAACTACCCTTTAATTTGTCAAGCTAAAGCCACTTGAGATTTAGGAAGGCTGGCAGGCTGACAGCCATAGCTTGGAGCCTGCTTTCCTTGACCTCCAGGGCACCTTGGGCTGAATGGAGGTGAACATCGCAGCAGACGGGAACGTGCAGCCTGGGCAGGACTTAAACAGAGGGGGGGTGTGTGTGCACAAAGTTGCATGTGTGCTACGGCAGCGTCATTATCTGGGTGTTCTCCGGTGTCATCCTGTTGAATTCAATGATAATTTGACACTGATGAAAAGATGACATTCAGCGTCATACATTTCTCCCCAAAATAGCTTCCGTGAGCGAATACAGCCTCCCATTCCCACGCAGCCCCCTCCCCACAGTTACTTTAGGCTGATGTGTACCTGGGCTGATGCTGTTCTGTGACGTGTCAGGGACACGCTTCTGTATTGCTGAGCACCCCAGTGTCCCTGCAGCTGGTCTGGCACTGGGGTCTTGGGTGGTTTGCCTCAGAAATCTGGGCAAAACCATACTAGGGAAAGCAGTCCTGCCCTCCCTCAGGCTGTGCTTGTGCTAGACAGCTTTTCAGTATAGCTGTGCGGAATGCAGCGGGCACGTTTCTTCCAGACCTGGACTGAAGGAAAAGTCAGGTGTCTGTTCAGGCAGTGGCATAAGAAATAAAATCGTTAGGGTGTCAAGGAGCATATGTGGGATGCACATGCAGTTCCTCAGCCAGTGGATGTTTTGTAACCCTCTCTGGTGCTGCTGGTTTCAGATAATGCATGCCTGTTGTCCAGGGGCATAGAGCATGGCTCTTCAGAGATGACCAGTGTCCCTCTCTAGTGTCACCCCAGAGGGCCAAGCTGAATCTCAGACACCCATATGCCACTTGCTTTCAGACAGCCTGTGATGCAGCCAAGATCAGATGCATCTGTCAAGGTGAGATGTAGGGAGGAACTGTGTAGCTGGCGTAGCCCATCACGGGTTATGCAGGATTTGGAGCACCAAGCCATGCCAGCAGGGCAAAGGAGGATGCTGTTCCCTTCCCCCCTGTCCCCCGTCTCTGCCTGCCAGAGACAGGGCACCTCTGGCATCTGAGCATAAGTCTCTACACTGTTAGAGATGTGGCACTTAGTGGAGGAGAACATTTCTTGCTTCCCTTCCTTTCCCTTCCGTGGGTACCATCTCGTACCACTGCCAGCGTGGCACATTAGATGGCTGGTAGCTGAGGATGGGCTCTTGGCTCGGACAAGACGTCCTGTGCAGGTCCCTCCTCTGATGGTGCTTTGGTGTGAGAAATCCTGAAGGAAGCAGTTGTGGGGCAAGATGTTGCTGCTGTAATATTTCTGCCTGTTCTTAACTGTACCGTGCTGACTATATACATTTAGTGATGGTGTACTGCTTTTCTCTGTTGGGTGTTAAACCAAAGCGAGGAGGTTGCAGGTTCCACCACCACCACGACGGACTTTTCCAAAAGACGTGTACCGGAGGGGCCTGGTGTGGCCCGAGCGCCTGGGACACGGCAGGCTCTGACGGGCTGCACCGCCGGGGCTTGGCAGCGCCGGGTTTGGCAAGCTCTGCTCTCTGAGCCGGGGGAAAGATGGAAGCGAAGCGTGCTTTGTTAGGAACAAAAGAGCCTGTAAAGCTTGTGGTGGTAGCTGCCAGCACCCCTTAAACAAGGTAAAAAATACTACTTAAAAGAAAACGGGTGTGTGTGTCTTTGTTAATGGGGGCGTACAAAGACGAATAAGACTTTTTAAAAAGCACGAAGGCTACGTAGCGAGCATGCTGTCAGGCGCGCTGCCTCTTGCCAGCTAATATCATCCGCAAATAAAACACGTTAGGGTGTTGCTATTGCAGCTGCTTTCCCTGGCGAAGAGGGCTGAGCCAGACTCTGAGAAACGCCTTGGCGATTTGCCTGAAGTCCGAGGCGCGCAGGGTAATTTACCTAAAAAACCCGATGTAACAGTTATCCGGGATGAACACACGCAACCCTAACGTTTGCTTGCAGTTGTATTGTCTATGACACGCTCTCAGAAGTTGCTCGTTGGGTGCGTTTACTGGCAAATACAGCCTGGAGGGGATGGGCTTCTTCCCTGACCTGCAGTTAAGGGCAATAATTATACTTAAAACAAGTTCTAATGTGGGAGGTAGGAGGGATTCAGCGGCTTTGGGCAGAAGGTTGTCAGTGGGGTCATTTGGGACTCAGGCCTTGGGAGCTCTCCTCCTGACCTTGGGCAAAGCTGCTCAGTGCCTCCGCTCTTTAAATTTGATCCGTTATGATTCGTTTCAGACCAACTGATTGATATTGGTCCTGTTTTCCTCCTCTGAACCAACCCCAAAACCCCCAAATGTTTGTGCACGGAATTGAAGTTTAAATAATAGCCTCCCTCTCTCCTCCCTGCTCTTTACCTTGGATAAAGGTGGAAGGGAAAGAATCGTTCACAGCCATCTGCTGGAGGCATCAATCATGCCGGGAGCAGGGTCTGCCAGTTGTTCCACATGTTATTAATGATGAAAAGATATCAACATATGAGCTCATAATTATGCTGCGTTTAAATTACTTACAAAATAATGACATTAGGAGAACAATGGGGTTACAAAATCAGGCGGACAAAAGCAAGGAAGTTTCAGGACTAACGTTGCATAGCTCCCCTTTGCATCTGCACCATGATTTAATCTTTAATTCTATAATTGCATCATTTTTCCCCTTTCACAGAGTCCCTCTTTTAGTGGATAGGTAATTACTGCATAATTCATTGTCTCTTCCTCACATTTACTTTCTGCATGTGTCTCCACATCTCTTCATTTTACACCCCACCCAAACTGTGAACTGAGCAGCGCTGCTAATTCCTTCCCGGGGGCTTTGCAGACAGGGAAGTTCTTATTCTTGCAACATCTCAGGTACAGGTACTGTCTTAATTTTCATAGCTGAGGAACACAGGCGATGAGCATATAAAGCTCAAATGACTGAAACACCTTCACTTTTGGCTGCCTCAAAGAGCTACTTAGGGATGATTTGATTTTTCACTCACCCCAGAATATCTGGCATAATGTAGCAGTTCGTCTGCTGGAAGCTCAAGGATGGTTGACCTCAGCTATAAATCTCTGCACTCTCGCAGGTTAGTCCTAGAAGTCTTGGCTTTGCAGAGGGTGGGGACTGCCCCCTTAGGGGTCACCTGAAGAAAAACTGGTTTCAGGCACTTGCTGAGCATCTTAAAAAGGCTGTGGGGCCGAGGAAGAGGTAATTCCTACCTGCAAGTGGTGCATCCAGCTTCCTCAAGCAAGGTGGTTCTCTCTCTTTTCTTCCTGCGTTGCCTTGTTCACTGATCTTTCTGACCTCCACCGAGCGAGGCAGCCGTCACTTTTATCACACAACCCTGTCTTTTTCCTTGAAGCAGTAGATTTCCAGGACACAAATGATTTATGACCACTGTTGGAGACAGAGTCAGTGCAGGAGCTGAATGGAGGTTGTATGAGCAATCTTCATTGTGGTGCCTCTTTATTTTGGGCTGCTCAAGTTTGCAGTCTTTGTATTAAAAATTTAACAGAGCTAGGTTTTAATGTAATGTACAAGGGAAAAAGGGAGAGAAAACAAAAATTAGTCTTCTCGGGTGAAACTGCAGTGACCTGGGTCATCCGGAGGGTGTAGACCATTGGGCTGTAGCGTTGATGTCTGACCCGTGAGTGCTTAGGAGCCCTGTTTGGCTGTGGGTGGTGGTAGTCACCAGAGGGGAGTGAGATGCTCAGCCGGTCATCTGCTGCTGTAATGGGGGGTTTCACAGCCCAGAGACAGCATACCCTCAGATCCCATTTAAGAATAGAGTGGGCTGAACTCTGGTGCTTCCTGACTCCTCTCTGACTTGCCTGTGTCCATCCTGCTCTTCCCTCTGTGGCAGCCGAGTTTCTCATCCCCTTAAACTAACCCTCCGCATCTCCCTGGCTTTCCCTTCTGTTCCTGTGCATCCCTAACAAATGCCACCTGCTTCTTTCTCCCCTTGCTTTCTGGTACCATCACTGTAGCCTGTGCCCGTCTTTCATTACTGCTGGTGCCACCTACAGTTTTCCAGAGGTCATGGATCTAGATAACGTGGTTGGGTTGTGTGCAATCTTGATTCCAATTTAAATCTGCAATTTTTGCGTGTTCAAACTGTAGATAAAGACCAGCCCCAATCCCTTAGAATTTTAGGGGATTCATCTTCCTGACTTATAGTCTAGAGCCGTTACTGTGGGCATCCTCTCGGATCAGACAGTGGGTAAGCAGCTTCTTTAGGCCAACTCTATAAAAACAGTTTCCACCTAAAGAATATGCTGCATTCTGCCCTGTTTCTCAGTGTTTTGTTGTATGCAGTCTTGCTGGATCCCACCTACCTTCTACAATTAAGCCTCAGTGGACATGGCATTTTATGGGGTTGAATATGAGATTGAAATTACATCAGTTCGGTAAGAGTGATGGTGCCTTTTTTGTTTTCTGGGGATGAATAGAGACATGATAGTGCAAGCAAGAGTATGTAGGTTCTAGAGGCTTCCAGCCTGAAATGCAAGTTGGTGCAACTCATCTGCTTCCTGGAGAAGTGATGTCTGTAGTCCCAGCAAGCCATTAGATGCTTTTGGCCTGCGTGTCAGTCTTCTGACCAATTTACAGTGAATTTCTTCCTGCAGCTTTGTTCAGAGGAGGGGAGGGTGGTTAGTTATAAACCTCACGCTGCAGTCAGAGAGGAGGAAGCAGACATTTCTGATTATGCTCAAATGAGCATAACAATTGGCTTTCTTTACGTATTTTGGGCTTTTTTTTTTTCCATTAAATTAAATGAGGAAAAGTGGATGATACCAGCAAACAAAATACAGTTGCCAACAGAATCTGGTCTTGGAGCAAACCAGGCTGACCTGCAATGAAGCAGTTGGGATGAGAATGATTTTAAAGGGGATGAGAATGATTTTAAAGTCAGGCTTGTGCTCTTGGGAGTTTGTGATATAAATCATGGCCATGATAGATATAAACCGTGTCAAACTAGGTGCATAAAATAATGACAGAGCAGAGTGTCTTGAGTTTTGAATGACTCAACGGCTTGTACACCTTTACAAAATAATTAATAAGCCAGAATCTAAAAACATGCACCAACCAATTCTCCCCGCATTACCACTGTGTTGAATAAATGCAAGAGCTAGTATTTGAGTAATGAACTTCACGTATTTGAAAAGAAGAGAAATGCTAAAAGGAGCATGGGGCTAGTTTTCAGCTTGGGTCTGCAGGTACTTGGGGTCAAGAAGGTTGGCTGGTCTGGGAAAGGTAACTGAGAGAAATGGTTTGTATCGATAGAGAGATTGACCCCAAAAAAAAAAAAAAGGCTTTGCAAATCAAAAAAAAAAGATTACGCATGACTGGCCTAGCCTTCTCCAGCGTGGAAGGTGGCAGTGAGCCTGTGTGCATAGGATTTGGTCTGAGTTTGCAGTAGGGCTTGTGTGTTGGCTTCAGTCAATCCCTGACGCAACCTTGTTCTCTATAATTTGTGCGTATGTTTTTCTTTTGAGGTAAGCGTCTCTGGGCAGATCTTCAGGCACCGTAAGCTGCCGTAGCGCCCCGGGGGCAGATGCAGCTCCTCTGTGGGGTGGCTCCTGTGCCGCCTGTGCCCCGCTGGCCTCTTCCCACCCCCCCTCCTGCCTCCCCCTCTCCTCTTCTGCACAGTGCCTGTGATCCGACGCTGAGAGGCAGGGACAGGGCTTCCAAAGAGCTGGCTCAGCAGAAGAGGTGGAGAGCCAGCTGATGCCAGTATTAATACTCTTTCAAAATTGATGGATGAGACGATTATAAAATTGCAGCGGGAAGTGAAACATAACAGGATCCATGTTTTAATTGCGTTCTGGATTTTTTTCAGCAGCCAGCTTCTGAGGGGCAGGACAGATCGAGCATTTTCCGTGTGGATGTTGATGTAGACTGCACAATGCCTTGGTTTTTAAAGGGAGGGAAAAAAACCAGCTTGGGCCAGTCTGTTTTCCACACTCTGGTGCTCTCGGTCTTCTTCAGTTGCGCTGCGTGGTAGCATGCTGTGTCTAGACAGTAAATCAGACCTGAAATACTGTCCCGATGCAGCTGAAGGAAAAAAAGGAGTCTAAAAAAAAAAGTCTGTCACAAGCAAGCAGCTCCAGATTTACCCGTAGTGCTGAGATGCCCAAGGGTGCGAGGGGTACCTAGGTGCTGGACTGGTAGTTTTCCCTGCGTCCTTCATCCCGGCGGGGAGGAGTGAGGTCGGTGGAGCCATTTGGCTTGCAGTGACTGGCAGCGTGGGTCCATGTTTCCTCCACGCTGCATGCCAGCCCGCTGGCACTGACACCCGCTTGCCTCTAACCCGGGGAAGACCCTTTTTTAGCTGAAGAAGCCTCCCCGCTCAGCCTGCGAGTAGCGCTCCGAAATGGATGGCCTGCCTTGCAAGAGGAGCTTTCTTCCACTCCGGCTTATGCCCCTTCTCATTTTCTTTATTATAACTCTTGTCACTGCTGTGAGGAGTGCCTTCCTGGCCCCAGGGAGTGTCTGCACTGAACAGGGGGTGCCGACGCAGGTCGTTCATGAGCAGGGGTGGTGGAGGCTGCACGTGTGCCTGCACCCATCGGGGCTGCTTCTGCCCCCCTTGGGTCTGTCGCTGGGCTGTCGTCGCTGGGTCTGGCTTTTGAACCCTGCAGTGGAGGTCCAGCAGGTATGCAGTGAGGTGTGCTTGTAGGCTTGTCACGAGACAGCAGTTCCTTTTTTTGTTTGACGGCTTTCCCAAATTTGTTCAATAATTTTTGGTAGGCTGGCTAGCGTGGCTAGAGTGTCTCTGTGCCATACTTTGTGCGGGTTTGATAGCCACTGTGGTCAAATGCTTTCCTCTAAGCAGAAGTCGTATATTTAGGTGGTCTGCAAAGAGAAAGGGAAGGCTATGATAACAGGAAAATAACAATCACGATTTTAGGCATAATGGATGTTGAACGGGAGGCAGCGCGTAGCTAACTCCTGATGGGTGCTGTCTTAAAAATATGGCCCAGATTTTGCATTTTGCTACTAAATGAAAAAATGGGTAAAATACATCTTTTTCATGGAAGCTTTGGGGGGGTTTTGGAAAAGGCATTTTCCATTTGAACTAATTCAGGCAGCTGAGCATGTTACAAATACTGAGAATAAATAGTTTTGGACCAAAGAGCCTCACCCCTTGATTTCACCAATTAAAAAAAAAGGATAATTCTATACAAAGGAAGGTAATCATCAGTTCTAAACTGATGTGTAGGACTGTGGGAGGTTTTCTCGTGGACAGGTATTTTGCTGGATTATGTTTCATCAAGGATTGGACCAAAACACTCTCCATCTAGTTTTGTTTTTCTTCAGGCTTTAACAAAAACACCACTGTAGTATTTTTCCCTAGCCTTTGTTTCCTCTGGGATTGAGAACTTCTCTCCAGAGTCTCCTTAACCCAAACACGACTTGTCTTAACTGGGCATATTTTGAAAAAGTACGTGTGTAGGTGGTTTAGATAGGAGGAGAAAAGCCTTTTCTCTTGCCTCCTCCTCCTTTCTCCCAAGTCAGAAGCTAAGAAGGAGACATCTTTCAAGGTATTCCCGTTCAGTAGTGGGCTCTCAGTTAAAAGTCCCCATCATATGAAGTCCTGGCATCTGCAGCAGAAGAGCCTTCTGTTCCCATCAGATGCAGGTGAGGTTGCATAAGAGGAGGTACGCTCAGGGGTTTGGAGGGCTGCTGTGTTTCTAGAAGTGAGTAATTTGGGGTGGAGACGGTCTTCTGCTTGAGTGCTTTAGCATGCCTATTTTCTCCACCTCTCTCATACATCCGGAAGGATTTCTGGGGTGTGATCAGGCTGTGAGGAGCTCCCCCATTTTCCCCTGCTCATCTCCCTGGCGTAGTGGCTGCAGTCTGTGTGGTGAGGTTTAGATAGTAGTTCCTCTTGCTGCGTTTCCTGCCCTGGTGTTGGATGGTATTTTAATGGCTTCAGGCTAACATTAGGGAGGGTACAGCGCCAAAGAGCCGGACTGCTGTGAGAGGAAAAGTTTCTTGGCTTCTCAAAGCACTGGTGTCCTCGTAGGCAGTAAAACGGGCTCGTGAGATGTGGTTGCAATCCTGGTGAGTTACAGAGCCGTCTTAGCCGAGCAAGCAGTTAAGCGCTGAAGGTGAGCGATAGATTATGATGGCCTTTTGACATCCTAAGGGACCCAGAAACTTTGCAGTGTTTGCTCTGAAAGCATTCTCCGCTTTTCCAGAAGCGCGCTGTTCGCACACGCGCAAACGTTGGGATTTTGCAGCGTACGTGCTTGTGGTTGCTGTGCTTTGGGCACAGCTGGTAACGCTGATAGGAGGATTTCTATTATACAAACACTTGCTGCTTAGAAGGTAAGAATTTGCTGAGAAGTGTCACTGGAAGCCCAGCAGTTCTTCCTTTGGTGAGGAAGGTCAGTGCCGGTGGCTGAGCCGAGTTTGGCAGCGTGCACGTGCATGGTCACAGCAGGACCGGGGGATACTGAAGTTGCTGGCGTTATTTGGAATTTTGAAATTCCGTATGCCTTTTTTTTTTTTTTTTTTCCCCCCCTAGCAATACTTTCCAAATACAATTATTGTAAAGTAAACCCGAGTTGTGCTATTTTGCAGATGCTCGCTCGGGAGCCTGTTTTCTTCCTTCTGCCACGGTAGATCTGTTAGCACCAGTCACTACAGCTGCAAGTTGCTTGTCCAGGTATAGCTTGTCTTTGCTTCTGTGGGATCAAGGCCTGTTTGGTATTTTTTCACTTGATTCTCCCAGGTTTTCCTGTTGTTTGCTGCACAGTTCGGAATACTGGTTTCCCTGTAAATGTTAGGGGAACTGGCAATATGGGCCTGATGCCAAGGGTAAGGGGCTAATACAGATAAATTCCTTTTTATTTTGGAAGCTCTTGCGATCCACACTTCCCTGGCAGGGCAGTAATGATGTTTCACAGAAGACTGCCTTTTCTCATCATTTGATTTCAGAGCTCTCTAATGGGCTCCATCGACAGCCCTAAGCAGGGCAGGCGACGCACCAGGGCCAGGATCTATCCGTTGGCAGGAGATGGGGAAAGAGATGGGGCTGGGGACATGGCTGCAGGCATGAGCCTGAGGTCCATCCAGGGACAGGGCTGGAGAACAGCGTTGTTGCTGCATCCCTGGGGCAGGGAGTGACGGCCCTGGCGGGGGGAGACGACTAAAACGAGATCCTGTCTCTATTTCTTAAGTGCCAGTGCAGTGCGGTAGCCATTCTGCTGTGTTGCTTTTTCAGCGTTTCGTTTTAGGGGGCCTGAAGGTCTGTTGCTGTAGGCGAACAACACCTCTGTGAGATCCTTGCGTTTGCGGCGCCTGACGCTTCCGTGTGTGCTGAGCCAAGGGACAGAAGTGCTCGTGAGCCCTTAGGGTGGCTGGGGGATCGCTGGGGCTCCCCGCGGCGGCGGTGCTCAGCAGGCTGCTGCCCGCTGCCGCGACACCGGACGGGTTGTAGCCTTGTCACGCTGAGGTTATTTCAGAGGGAGGTGGCAGCTTTTGCACCCAGGGCTGGGGGAATCCAAGGGCACGTTGTTTAAGCCGGAGAGACACTTGATGAGAGGCCAAGATGGTTATTTGCATTGTTGATGAGATGATTAGTAGACGGTGTTTCTGATTCTCATTAGAGACCTGTGGAAGGCTGGGATCAAACGGAAAGGATTTGTGTGTGTGTGTATTGCTCAAACCTCCATTAATATTCTCACTTCCCCACACTGACAGTGGGGAAGAGAAGCTGGAAAACGACGACTGTGTTGTGCATTCTCGAGTGGAAGCAAAGGTGGCCATTGCACGCTTTCCACGGAGGCTCGGACGCTTCTGGGTGCTGGTGTCACGGTGGATCAGTAGCGTCCTGTAGGGCCAGTGTAGGAAGAGTGCAGGGGGATCTAATTTTCATATCTTCTGAATGTCAGTTTAGAACTGATTATTATCTTCCTTTGTATAGAAATACCCCCCCCCCCTTTTTTTTATTGGTAAAATCAAAGGGCCAGCCTCTTTGGTCCAAAACTATTTGTTCTCGGTATTTGTCACATGTTCAGCTGACTGAATGAGTTCAAATGGAAAAAGCCTTTTCCAAAAGCCCAAAAACTTGCATGAAAAAATGTATTTTACCCATTTTTTGCATTTAAAAAAAGCAGAATGTAAAAAGGCTCTTCTTACCTGCTTCCTCTTTCTTCTATGTTTCTTTTAGTGGCAAAATAAGAAAAGTAAATGGTTGAAGAAGTTTGCATACTCATACACGTACATATAGAGGGAAAACCAAAATATGTGGTATATGGATATTTTTGACTTTCCCCCCATAAAAGCTAGGGAAAAATCATTGATTTATGACAATTAACTTTTATAAAAAGATACTTTTAGCAACTTGCAGAAACTTTGCAAGTTACTCTGCCTTGTATTCTTGTGGTACATAAATGTGGGCTTGATTCTCTACTTTCTTGCCCTTGCTTATCCTTTACTTACTATAGCACAGTTGTACTGATTTAAAACTAGTCTAGGGTATTGGATAGCCATGCCCAATTATTTTTCTGTGATCTCACTAGCTTTTTTTTTTTCCCCCTTCATATTAGTTAGTACCACAGGTGGTGTCAACTTCCAGCTCTGAAGTGTGCTGTGCACTTTGAGCGGCCTGACCTGTCTGATGCTTAGCAGTCCGTGCATCACAGTTCGGGAGCTTCTCTTCTCCATTCCCTTCATGACACACGGGTTTGAGCCAAAGCCAACGACTGCTTTCAGAGGCTCTGAAGCCGCTGGTGTGATGCGCTGCGTACTCTTGAGATGTATCAGCTTTGTCCTTTTGCAAATCAAATCAGAGAGGGTAAGGTGCAGATCCTGATTTATTTCAGCATGGCTTGCTCTCATGGTTTAACCCCAGCTGGCAATTAGGACCACGCAGCAGCTTGCCATTCCCACCTTCCCCCACCCTCCTACTGGTAGGGCAGGGAGAAGAGGGAGAAAAGGAGCAGGGAAAAAACCCTAAAAACCTCGTGGGCTGAGATAAAGACAGTTTAATAGAACAGTAAGGGAAGAGAAAAATAATAATAATGGTAAAAGAATAAACAAAATTGTGATGCAATACGGTTGCTCACTATCCGATGATCGATTGCCCAGCCTGTCCCGAGCAGCAATCGCAGATTCCCGCACCCCAGCCAACCTCCATTTATATACTGAGCATGACGTCTGTGCTATGGAATATTCCTTTGGCCAGGTTCTCCTGTCTGCGCTCCCTCTCAGCTTCGGTGGGAAGCTGAAAAAGTACTTGACTAATGTAAGCATCACTTAGCAACAACTAAAACACTATGTGTTATCAACATTATTCTCATACTAAGTCCAAAACACAGCACCTACCAGAAAAAAAATTAACTCTATCTCAGCTGAAACCAGGAAAAGGACGCAAGTGGTGCTTATGCAGTGGAAAGGACGCAAGAAACGCATGCTGTCACCTAGGTGAATGAAACTACCTTTAAACGTTTCAGTAATGTCACACATGACACAAATGCTGAGCTTCTGTGTTAAATAAACCTGTCTCTTCCAAGAAGGAAAAGCCTGTAAAAAGCTTAAAAAGTACTTAAAAAAGCTATTGGAGAATTGTGGGTTAAATAGTTACCTCTCTTGACCACATTAACAGTTTATTTTCTATTCTTGCCACTTCTCAAATTTTGTCACCGATATGCAGGCATGAAGAAAAAAAAAATAGGTGAGAGAAGGGAGCAGTTTGTTTCAAGTTTTGTCTGTTTTGCTTCTTCAGAGCATCTTTCTTGTCTGCATCAGATTCCGGGCAGTGCTTTGTGACCTCCCGTGAATCCCATCGGTGCTCTCCATTCGGAGCCTCCCAAGTGGGCAAGAAATCTAGAATGCCAGAACATTGAAAGCTCTGAACTGCCTGAAAGGAACAGCATCTTCCATCTGCTCTGCCTCTTTTCTCCCATGTTGGTGAACACAGGGGGAGTTGTTTAAACCAGCTGAGCTTTACTGGAAAAGTAAAAAAAAAACCCAAACACCACCAAACCTTTAGGTTTGGGGATGATTACAAAGGGGATTGAGCACTACTGTTCCTTCTCAGGACATTCCCACATTCATTGCTGGCCTTATGTTAATACATTGTTCAAGTTTTTAAAGATGAGCTTAATCTGAAAAGAGAACTATGATTTGATTGTGGTGCCTGTGGGAAGTGGGAGTAATTCTTGTGCGTCAGGATACGTGCATTTAGACTCTCTGGAGCTTCAAGTGAAAACTAGGAGTCACCTAGGCACAAGCTGAAGAAGAAAACATCTTAGACCACTGCAAAAATCATAAGTAAAAAAAGTACAAGTTGCAGATCTTTAGTGCCTACATAGAAGGAAACTGCTAAGCATGTTTCTTCAGTAAGTAAACCAGTTTGTGAACTGTTTTGTATGACTTTTTTTGTATATGTCCCCATTTCATCGTCTCCTGTTACGAAGTAAATTACTGGTTACCTGTGTTCTGCAACCAAAAAGCTAGAAGAAAGAGGTTTGTAGGAGTAGCAGTTTCAGGAGGTTGCTTAGAATCTCAAACCGCTTATTAGGTTTCTTTGAATTATCGGGTGATGTATTTGGTGCCTGGTATTTTGTTTCAGAAACATGTAAATAAATTTTATTGGAATAGTGCTTATACACTTTCTGTTAAGTCTTTTGCCTGGATTTTCTAGCTTGGTAAAGCACAAAACTCCAGGCGTTGGCAAATTCTCTTCCTGTGAATGCCTTTCCAGTGAAAAGCTGGTGCAAATAGTTCTGTTCTAGCGAAGGGAGAGACTAGTAGGTGTGCTGCACCTCCCAAATCCATACAGCTCTCCCTGCCACTTTCAGGATTCATGCACGTGATTCAGCCGTTCCTTCATTACAGGTCAAAAAAGTCCCTTCTTTCGCTGTGTCTGGGTTGCAGCTGTATGCCCTGCTTACAGATCTCATACCAGTAGAGGAAGGGGAAGTATAGCCTCCACCTACCCATGCCTTACCTGTTAAGAAGGGGTGCTTGGCGTCTGGGAGGCACAAACACCATCCTGCAACCCTTGCTCTCCCAGGAAAGCTGGCGCAAATCAGAAACAGCTAGAGAAGCAGGGTCCTGCCGTCCATACATTGTCAGCTTCTTAGGTCTTAAGATCGTGGTGGACATTTGGAAGCAGTGAAAATAGATGTCCCTGTGCCCAGTGCAAGAAATCATTAACTCCGCTGTATTTATTTTCATAGCGAAATTGCATTTTCACATCTCCGCAAGAGAGACTTTAAAGGGATACAAACCCAGCAAAGCGTTTCTTTTTGTGGACGTAGTGCCTTTGGCACAGATGTGGTGAAACCAGCTACTCTTCTCATGAGAACGCACTGAGCTGGTAATACTGCAGTTTTGCATCCTCTCTAAGGAAATTTGCAGCTATGCTGGATGGAGGTCATATTTCTTCACACTCCAGATTGACAGTGCTGTGCGGGAAAAGATATGTCAGATAGGCATAGCTTTAGCAAAGTTTAGAGACTGTGATTTCAGAGTGAAATATGGGAGTCATGGCTACCTAGAAAATAAGAGTATTATTTGATGGAAATTTGATTTCACTTTTTAGTGACTCAGCAATGTGAACACTTAAGATTTGAGTCATGTTTTTTAAAGGTGTTTTAACAGGACTTTCAAAGTTAAGGCTACGTTTCATTGCATTCAACCTAATGTGCGTGTAAAAAGAGCTTGAGAGTACTAAGTCTGTTTGTGCTTGCGAATTGGGCAGTTAGTGGCTTGGCCATCTGCATTTTGTGTTTGTACGCAAAATAATTTGCATTAGCAGTAGAGCATTCTGTGTGCACACAGCGTGCATTATAACTAATTTGCACGCAAACAAAGTAGGTCTGGGAAATGTTACTGTAGGAGTCAGTGTAGGTAAGACTGGATACTTGCTGGAGGCCGCTAGATCGTGTCTTGTCTTAAAAACAGAAGGGGAAGAAAAAGACGGAGTGGAGAGGGTGGGAGTTACCTGGTTATTGTAGTTCAGAGTTCGGATCCAGTCCGCTTCAATCAACGCAGCGCACTGTTGATGTTAGAGAATTACGCAGGGCTCTGTTTCAACTGGTCTCCAGAATGACTCAGTGCAAGAACTGACAGTTGGGTCATGTGGATTTTTTTTAAAGGACCTGTTGGACTAATTAGGCTATGTTATGTGGCTTAGTATTAGTTAAGCATGCCCAGAGTTCCTGTTAAGAGTTCAACCTTTAATTTTCTGCTGGAAGCAACTTCCCTTCAAGATTCAGAGATGTACAGCAGTTGTCATTAGAGATTATAACGTATTAAGCCCCAAAGCGTGGTAGAAATTATGGGAGAAGGAAAGAAGCTGCAGAAAGTAGGAGGGGAATTAATTGTGTGATGAGGGCCATGCTGAGCAAGTGGATGGCTTAACACTCCGGTGTGGCAGGGAGATGTGTTGTAGCAGTGTTTATTAACTGTTTTCACTGAGACTGTTCATGTGGATATATAATATATATAAAAAAATCAGTGGCTGCTGTGATTACGTATAATGGTTTATTATGTAGTTGTCTGAACAAGGCAACAGAGAAAGTTAAGACTTCCAGACTCTTAATTTCTTTTGCTCATTACAAACATTCAGTTCCTCCCTCTCCACCTCTGGGCACTCAAAACGTTGCTTGCACGTTATCTGAATTTGCCCTTGCTTCCTGCTCGCTCCCTGTCCCTATCCACTGCTTCCTTCTGTTCCTGCCCTGGCCTCCAGCTCCCACACGGAGTCCGGTGTCTTTTCTCCTGCTGCTCTCTGTAGCTTCCCTAATCTTCAGCAATGGAAATCAAGCAGATTTTTAGTTTCCCCTTAATTTCTGTAGCATATGTAAGTTAGAAAAAAATATTTTTTTTTAAATTGAAAAATAAAGTCTTTGTCCAGTGTGCGTTTCCAGATACTGTAAATGATGGCTGGAGAACTTAGAAAAAGAGTATTTCTACCAGGAAACTGTCAGTATAAATCATGCCAAAATGTGTATGGCTGAAAAAAATCTTTGTCTCTTGACCTGTAATTCCAGAGAGGTAATTTTGTTGAGGTTCTCAGGTTTTATATCTTAGAAAGTTTGCATCCCCTAAGGAAAAGCCTTCATCTCTCATATGCTGTTGACTCTTTAAAGTCCAGAGGTAAAATTCAAGACTGGAAGTGTGAGGCTGTGTGCCTGTGGGAGGGCTCTGTCTGTCAAAACCGGGTCTTTGTACTGCCATACCATAGGACAATACGATCAGATTAGCCAGGGGCATCCAGTGGGGTGGTTTTAGTGGTTTTTGCCAACTGCAGGACTACCTGACTGGTCACAAAGTCTGCTGGGCAAATGCATTTAACCAGCAAAAAGAGTTCGAAACGATGCTGTGTTGCATGCTTGTGGTATATCGATGAATGGGTGTTGGGTGCCTTGGAACTGGCTTTGCTTTTATGTGACACATTGTCCATGTGCTAGCAAAGGGTGCAGGGTGGCATTGGGAAGTCTGTCCCAGGATAATGTTCAGCTTGGTGTTCTTCTTCCCGTACAAGGCTTGTTTTTCTGGCTGGGTTTTGATCCTGAAAAAGTAACCCCCGCCATCTGTGGGCCACTGGATGGGTACAACGTGCATGTCAGATGCGACATGTCCCAGGAGCGTGGCATGCCCAGTTTGGCAGTGGTGGCCAGTGTTGAGTCCAGTGCAGTTCTTTCCCTTTGAGCTGTGTTTGGTGTTGGCACAGCCTGAGCTAAACTTAAGCTGCCTGAATGCCGGCTTAGCTAACTTGTTGTTCTTTGGGACTATTCAGCCTTCCCACTCCAGGCAAACATAATTTCATTCCCACTCTCCAAAGGCTGTTGTTACTCTTTTCTTTTTTCTTTTTTTTTTTTTTTTCCCCCGGCAGGACTGCAATTCTCAGTGGCACCTCCAGTAATGTTTCATTGCCATGCAAAAGGAGGAAAGCACTTTGTCAGCAGCCTACTTCAGGCAGAGAAATTTGTATCTGTGAGAAGCATATGTACAGAACAGCAATTACTCAGATCATCAATATTTATACAGCAGATAATAGTCATCATGGACAAGATGAATATTGTCACAACAGCAATAGCTGCTGGGGGGTGGGGGATGCAAAATATAATTGCTAGGTTTCTTTAAACGGGATAATTATTTAACTTTCAAGTGATAGGTGGAAATAGCTTAGAGTCTGAATTAAATATTCAGTGGGAGCTCACCTGCTTCTAGAAGGTAAAGGAAGAGCCTCTCCTGTCTTACCCTCATGTCACACATCAGAAGCTGCCTGGGATGTCGTCCTTTACGTGCAGCTTTTGCTGAAGGCAATGCTGATGCCAGTCGCTGAATGAGGAATCATAAAAAACCCCAAAACCACACACACAAAATCAAGCAGTTTGTTTTGTTAGGTCCACTGTGGACAGACACACGCTTGTGGATGAGATGGAGGCACGGTGGCACAGACTTTGCCTTTAAAACCTGTACCCAGTGCCCAGTGGGAGTCAGCCACCCTTGGGGCAGGTGTTTTTTTCACCAGAGCTTTGCAGCATCCCGCTTCCCAGTCACCTCACTGGTGCCTGGCTGGACAGGCGGTCCTGCGAGTCCCTGTCCCGGCTCCTGCTCGGCAGCAGGTCGGAGAGACAGCCCGGGTGGTGGCCTCCTGTTTGCACAGGAGATGCAGCTCCTGATTTCTGCTGAGGGAACGGCTCCTTCCACCCCACCCTTTTTAACCTGTGTATGGTGGTGTGATTATTCGGAGGGCTTACCTTCGCTGGCAAGAAAGTCTGCTAGGTTACCCTGGGTTTGAGAAGTATTAAATCAAAAACTACCTGTGTGTGAGCTGTTGGCTACAGATAATTTACTTGCTAAGTTTTTGGTTCTGCTTGAGAAATGTGCCCCAGTAGCTCCTTTTTTTTCCCTTAACGCTGTCTGACTCTTAGATGTGACTGAGTATTTGGACCCCTGCGCCCCCTCTGCTTCTTTCAGCTGAGGGGAACAGTGGACGGGAGAGTGCAGCATTTGGCGCACAGCGTTTCGCTCCATGAGGCTGGCTGTCATCTACAACTGTCAAAAGTCTCACGGCTTGAATTTTTCAAAACTCCAAAGCAACTTCAGAACATTTTCCACAGAGCAGATCCACAAAAGACCTTAAGTACTGCGGTATCGAACTTCCAGGCACCGTATCCTTTGGGATGCAGATAACGAGGCTTCTTGTGCAGTGCCAGGAGAAAAGTTGGCTCAAGAGTGGGATTTGCAAAAGCCAGCATCCCAAATAAGGAGACTCATGAGCTGGCTACAAAAAGGGAGAATCAAGAGGAGGTCTTTTAAGTCAGCAGCCCTCTTTCTGTTCCAGGAAAACATGCTGAACTGCTCCTTTTTATTCCTTTCTGGAGTTAGGTCCCTTCTGCTGAGAAGTCAGCAGTGGAAGAGCCAGCGGTTGCTCTCTCTGACTTAGGTCTGATGCTCAGCCTGAAGGAACCTGTGACTGAGCTCCCACCTTTGTCTGGCGGCATTTGATCGTGGATCTTTTTCTCTTCGTAGGTAAACCCATTAGACTGCCTGGATTGTAGCCCTTCTCCAAATGAATTTTTAATATGAAATAATTAAACATTCATTGGAGCAGGGACAGGAACCCAGGTCTCTGCCTTCCCCTCATACTTTTCCTTTCTGACCTGAATATTGAATTATGCACTTCAAAGCGGAATGGGTTCAGCAGGAGACATTGGTGGAGCTCTGCTGAGCTACTGAAATTGCAGGTAGTTAAAACTTTCATCTGGGAGAAGGGAAAGAATATTACTTTGTCAGATTCACCCTTAGTGAGGGGTTGTTTCCTTCTGCGATGAGCATACGCAGGTTCTTGTGTGGATTCAATGAGTCTGCCGCTCTGGCGGGTGGCTTTGGGAAGTCCTGACCCTGTGGCATGAAAATTAACTTGGATTGAATGTGTGTTTGAAGCTAAATTTAGGTCATCTTAGATCTACCTGATGCAGGTAAAGCTGAGAGGTCCAGTAACGGCAGTATTAATACTTCAGGAGCTTGTCCCCAGTGCATAACTCTTTATAATAGAGGTGTTTTCTAAACAGCATATCACTGACCCAGTATTACAACTCTGCATCTTGAAACTTTTTCTTAAGTAGTAACCCCTAATTTTTTTACTGATGGTGGTGTAATCTTTGCTCAGAATTTAAGCTTGTGGTCAACAGACTTCCTTTCTTAGTTACTGCCCCCAGATCCCTTTGAGGCAGCCACTGCATGAAGAAATCCTTGCTGTTGATACTCTCTGTTGGGGGATTATCTGCAAAGGTGTTAAAGGTGTGTTAATCCAAACTTTGTTTCTGCCTGAGGGTTCTTCCTTGAGGAAAGTAAGTACTGACCACCTCTTGGAGAGATTGCTGCAATTTATAAGCCAGCCCCTTGTGTGGGTGATCCAGCCCTACCATAGACCCAAATGCTCAACACATTGCTCCCTCAGTTGTATTGCACCTCAGAATAGTTTTTTTTCCGAGTAAAGAGAAGAACAAAGGGCCATTGAAGACAGCAGGTAATCAGCACTACTGATATTTCTGATTATTGAGTTGTGTTGAAATAATGAGGTTTTTCACCAGGCTAGATTGTTTGTACCTAATTCTCTGAATCTTTTTGTTGTTGTTGTTGCAGTAACTTACACTGGGATCTGCAGATTATGAAAGGGATTGGTTCCCCCCACATTTAATGGGAATACTGTGTTTCAGCCTTCTTGTCCCATTGCTAAGTAAGCCCAGACCCATTTACATTCTAATGTGAGGGTGACATGTTAGCGGCATGAGGAAATGGGGTGCTTGCAGCATCCCCCTCTTAATTCCGTTTCACTTCAGTGTCAAGCGTTGGGGCACCACTGTGAAGACTGTAGATCAAGGTCTTTCTGTCACGCTGGTGCAACCTAGCTAAAGCTTTGGGGGGTTTTGATGAATAAGGATTTAAAGATGCAGTCCTGTGTAGCAGGACATATAAACTTAAAATGGGAAGACCCGTGTGACGAAGGATGGAATCAGAGAAATATTGGTAAGAAGCCTCCAGAATGTTCCTGGAGCAGAAAAATCCATTTGGTTTTACAGCTGGTGTGATGATTTGTCCTGCATTGCTTTCTGGAAGTTTTGTCTGCATCCTCATTTTGTGAAAGTTCATGGTTTTATTTTATGGAAGGGGAAAACCCCCAAATCTCATTTCACTGAAAAATGGGACTGAAGGGTTAGGTTTAGGAATGCTAGCACCATGTCCCATGGGAACTGTAATTAGCATACTTTGTTTTCCCATTCTTCCCTCAGGGCTTGGCTATATGGCTGGCTTCCATTTCCTCTACTCATATTGAGTTGCCATTGTGGTTATGGGAGATGTAATCTAGCTGGGAAACCTAATCTGTGTTGGAGAATGGGAACATGGGTCATCCCATATACAAGTACCTGGAGTCGGTATGGGCAGCATTTCACAGTTCTGAGACAGTTCTGAGAATGGGTTGCCAAATTTCCATTATTTAGTAGAAAGGCAACACTTCCCTTAGCACAGGTGACATAGCTGTTCAGTTCACTTCATTCATAAGATGTTCATTTTCAACACCACATTTCCAATAAAACTCACTTTTGTCTAATTTTATTTAAAATCAGCATCTTGGCTTAATTTGCTAGCATAAAATACCATTTCTTTAGAGGCTTGCCTTGCAGTAATAATTGAGATACTAGTGTACTGGAGTTTGTTTTAAGTTCAAACTACAGCAAGTAGGAGATGGTGATTTGATTTGCCTGAGGAGACTTCTCTTGCTGGTCTGTCATAAATATTTCTGAAGTGTGGAATGGAGCTAGACTGGGAATAGGAATAAAGTACACTTGAGATTTTACTTTCTGAAGTGGATTCCCTTCTTAAAAGAGAAAGCAACAGAAATACAGGAGTTGGGTTGATAGACTGGTACATAGTCAGTCTGTGGAACAGGAAATGTGTCAGTGTATGAATCACAGAATCACAGAATGGCAGGGGTTGGAAGGGACCTGGAGATCATCCAGTCCAACCCCCCTGCCAGAGCAGGGCCACCTTACAGCAGGTTGCACAGGAACCCATCCAGGCGGGTTCTGAATGTCTCCAGAGACGGAGACTCCACCACCTCCCTGGACAGCCTGTGCCAGGGCTCTGCCACCCTCAAGGTAAAGAAGTTCCTCCTCATGTTTAGGTGGAACTTCCTATGCTCAAGTTTGTGCCCATTCCCTCTTGTCCACTGGGCACCACTGAAAAGAGCCTGGCCCCATCCTCCTGACGCCCACCCTTTAAGTATTTGTAAGTGTTGATAAGATCCCCTCTCAATTGTCTTTTTTCCAGACTGAAAAGACCCACATCCCTCAGCCTTTCTTCATAGGAGGGGTGTTCCAGTCCCCTAAACATCTTGGTAGTCCTTCTGAAGTTTTAGGAATGTCTACAAGACAGAAGCTCGTCCGTAATAGCAAATCGGTGAGAATTCAGTGATGTTGTATTGTTCCCTAATTTACTTTTAATGAGCAGTGAGCTATTTTTACAAGTACACTGTTGCTACTGTTACAGTTGTCTAATTAGCAACCCCCCTTCAGAAAAAAACCCTGACCCTCCTGAAGGTCTTCAAGTGTACAGAAACTTGTTCTTTTTGTTCTCTCAGTTGCACGATGTCTTCTGCCTTTCAGCTTACAACCTCTTGCAAGCTGCCACTCTCCCTGTTTGTGTGACTTCCGCGGAAAAAACAAGTAATAGCAGTTGAAAGGGAATTTTAAAATAGATCAGGAAATCTAGGGCATGTCAGGATGATGTTGAGGTGGTCTTAAAAATCCAGCAGTTGCCTTTTTTGAAAGCTTTTGCTGAGTGTTTTGAGATTTAGCCTCCTCTTTCTTTATCTAAAGGTCAGGAGAAGTGAGGCTTTCCTCTCAAACAGAGAGGAATGTCTCACACATTGGCATTTGGTGGAAGCAGGACTGCTTGTGGGATGACCTGTTCTCCAGTGGAAGGATTTCTGGGCAAGTCTGGCCAGACAACAGTTACCATGAAAGAGGGTTTGCCTGTCTCAGTGGAACTGCTTCATACGGAGGGGTCACTGGCGCAAAGAAATGCTTGCTGGACTGGACCCAGGCTGGTTTTCACAGCTTTAAAGAAATTGCTTATCCACCTGCGAAGTCCTTGTGATAGATTTTTTTTAACTCGTACATAAATTTATTATTATTTTGATGTGTAAAATTACTTATTGCTATCATCCTGGTCTTCCTGAACACCCTTGCAAAAAGGCAGGGTAAGACAGTAAAGCGTATTTTGATAAGGAAGGGTATATTTTAAGATATTATGCCCATGTTAAAAAATAGTTATGGGAAAAAAACCTCACACTGACTTCCCTCTTGGAGTCCCGATTTACAGTCCAGGTTTTCTGTCTTCTCATGCAGCCACATCCCTGACACAAGGAGATGTGAGACAGAGGGCTGCTTGTGGTCTCACCTTGGTAATAAGAGGTTTGTTGATAGAAAGGTTACAATTCTGTGACATCTTTACTTTTTTGCTTACATCCACTTGTTTGGAGTCAGCATGACCCAAAAATGAGTGGTGGTGGTTGCTGAAGGGCAATGAGAACATGACCCCACAACTAAAGGAACTTTACTGTTGTAGCCCTTGGAGGAGGGCTCTACAGCAAAAAACTCTTCATATTTTAAGGAACCTGACTCTCATTTTCTCCAGCGTTTGGGTTTCATTTTGGTGCTGGCTGAAGCTCCTCTACGTGGTCTGTTGGAGAAATGCTTACCTCTTTCTGTTAATGGCTGGTAATGAAACAAGAATAAAAAACCTAAAGTTCATGCACTGGCAATTTAATGAAGTGATAAGAATCTACAACTTTGTCCTTTAATAAGATTATGAAACTGTTGCCTTTTCAAATGAAGAGAGACACAGAGGTGGCCATTAACATGTACATGTGCAGTTTTAAATCGGGATTTCATGCCAAGTTGGAATTTTTCAGTTAGCTCCTTTAAAGGTCTCATTTTCCAGCATTTGCCCTCATTTCTGTTTTGTCATTTTAAACAATATACAATAGCATTTTTCTGTCAGCAAAGGCCTGTGCTTTCCAGTGACCTGTATTGCTTTCTTTAGAGGGGTTACACAGTCAGACAGAAGGGAAGGAAAATATGAGTTTTTGGTTTTTATTTAAAAAAGTTCTTCAGCTTATGCCTGTATACTTACGATTGTACTACTCACATTTAGAGCACCTGTGTTTTGCACCTGCACTTCTATTTTGAGGAGCTTGAAAGTCTACTTGCATAAACTGAACTAATTTGCAAAAATCAAGCTAAAAAAAGAATATAGGTGGATAGAAGGATCGTTTTTAAAGCAAGAAGCGTTCATTCTAATGTTCCTTTCCTCTTTGGTCCCTCAGCTCCACTAAATACATGATGGTTTCTTCTAAATTTAAATTCAGAACTAATAAAAGGGATTGACCCTTTCCATATCTATTGACTAGTCAGTGCTGGAGAATTTTGCAGGCCTTTCTGAATCCACTTACCAGCACTTCCCTTCATTTTGCTACTTGGGAATGTTAAAGCTCCCATGAGTCCACAATAATTGCAGTGTCCTCCATCAAGAGAGGCTGCTCATTAGAGAAGGCGTTTCCTTGTACCAAATAGCAAGGAGAATACCAAAGGCTGGGCACCTCTTTAAGTTCTGCTTCTCGATCAGGTGGGTGGAATACCAGGGAGACCATGCATCTGTTCAGAGAGATCCATGGAAACAGGAGATCCAAATAAGTTCTTAGAGTAACAACTGTGCAGTTTGCTAACTTGGAAGTATTTCTGATGTCTCGTGATGATCACCAGACAGTTACATGCTTCATTGCTGCTCAATGTTCAGATTGGTATGGGTTTCAGTTATGCTTCATGACTTGCTTTTCCACGTGTGAATATTTTATGAACCAAATCCACATTGGGATAGCAGATAGGAAGGCAGAGTAAGCAAGAACAGTAGCCCCATTCCTCTTTCCATGCCATCAGCCCGTCTTTGTGTATTAAAAGATAGCTGCTCTAAAAACATATATTGAGCAAACTTTTGTGCAGTGCATGTAGTACATAAACCCTGAGCTGAATCGTGCCTCTTTCAGTGGGTGATGTTAGTGAAACATCAAGAAAAAAAATGTGTTTATTGTTTGTGAGGAAATGAGTTTGGAATTCTAGATATAAATTAATTTCCTAAAACATAATGGATATTTTGTGGCATCGATTGTGAACCCTCTTCTGCAAGAAGGGCACATTACTTTGCCTGGTTTTATATGGTTTGTATGTTGCTCATATCCACAGAGATGACCTAAACTTTTCCAGTTTTGTGTCTATTTATATTTGGGGTCAGTTCAGGGAGGGAAATGCCAGTGATCAGTGATATGCCACTGACATATACAGGTGGATTAAGGAAATGACTTCCTGACAGATCTTTTCTGCTATTTCCACATGAGCAGATGGATCCCATGGTACAGGTTTGCCTTTAAGGAGAGTTTAAGCAGTATATACTTCTGCTTTTTGCAAGAGGGATGGTTATTTTCCGTATTTGTATAGCTTTTGGGTAATTCATAAAGACTTCTGATACAAATGCAGGCGTTTTTTCCACCCAGTTGTATGACCTTCAGTGTTTTACACTCTAAACTTTCCCGGTGGAGACTGATGTGGGAATTGTACTTTGTTAACTGAGCAAGTTCATTACCTCTCTGAATGTCGACTGCTGTGTCTGATGCCTAGAGTTGGACAAAACAACTGGCTTCTGCAATTTTTCTTTAAAAATTTCTTTTCCTAAGAGAATAGCACAGTCTTCCTAGCGTTAAGGGTATACCTCTTCCTATGTCCCCCAGGTTGCACAGTGTTTTAAAGGGCCACATTTTGAAGACTGAAGGATTGGGAGGAGGGTTTCCAGTAGAAGCAAAGCAAGCTATTGCTCTTAGAGTTGGATGAGAGTTGCGAAGACCAGGTGAGGCACAGCTCTTTGAGGTGGCTTTATTTCTTCTGGCTGATGAGACAACTGGACAGAGGCTTTCTTGACAGCCGGTGTGTGACTGGAAGAAGTGCCGGTTTGTCTGACCTTGCTGCAGGAGGAGCGTGAGTACTGGGGTGAGGCAGAAGGCTCAGAGGAGGGTGGAAGTCTTCACCGTGCCTCCGGGAACCATCTGTAGTGGCGCTTTGTAACCGTGCAGGTGAATGCCGTACGTGTGGCGCATAGCTAAAAATAAGCAGAAGGGAAACTGGTTTCCTAATCGTTAGGGTGTGTTTTTTGTTGTTGCTGCTGTCTTAAAGCAATAAAAACCAGGGTTATTTCGGCTATATCCCAGCTTGCTGCCCGTGTGGAGGAGTGTAGGAGAGTGGTGGGAGGCAGTAAGATGCTGCCACCGCTCCGTGCACAGCTTGGGAAGGGAACTCTTCCTGCCCTGCGGGAGCCCTCCCCTCAGTCAGGGAGCAAGAACGAGCTCTGGGTGTGCTGGTAACCTGCTCTTTTAGAAAGGATTGCACAGGGTGCATCTCACCTGGCGGATGCATCCCACCCTGCACCAGGATAATCTGATGGTGCTAAAACTGGGGCTGGCAGCATTTGTCCCTGCTGTTTGGGAGCAGGATAGTGGAGGTGGTCGTCCTAAACCAAACCAAACCTGCTGAAGGGTGCTAAAACAAGCTAGTGGGACAGCCAAGAACTGGCTCTCTTGGTCCTGTGAGTCCTGGTGCTTAATTGCTTTAGATTCTGGAGTGCCACCTGCTGGCACTTGCTCTCCTCACTCTCTTCTAGAGGCAGCTGCTCTAGAAGATGAGAGGTCAGACCAAAGAGCATGAATATTAGTAATAATAATAGTATCGATTATTTGTATTGATCGTTACGTTATTTTTTTTAATTGCCATAGCACTTAAGGACCCTGTTTATTGGCAAAGGCCTCACTCTGGTAGGCGTTCTGCAAACTCAGTGTGAAAGAAACTGGCAGAGACTTGACTGCTTAAAAAACACAGAGCACAGTATGAAGGAGTGTTTTGAAGAATAGAAAAGGATTTTTCCGATCCATGCTGTTATTTGGCAAAATATGAAATATTTCTTTTCTTTATGTCTTGATTTAGTAAAATATTTTGATCATTTCTGCGGTTGACAAGAAAACAAAAGCAGTAATCATTAAAGTGAAAGACACCTGACAGTGAAATCACTTAAGCAAAAGTTAGGAAAATACTGACTCAACTCTAAAAAGTAACAATGATATCAGTAAACTAAATAATTCTGAAAACCTTTTGGCTGGAAAGCAAGGGATGTTGCAGTTTGTGGCACAATGCAAATCTAGGCTGAAATTTTTTTCATCCTACTCGAGATCTTATTTTGGCAGGAGAAAAGAGGTATTTTTTGAATCTGTTTCGTAACGTTAATTTTCTATCTGTGGGACAAGTCCTCAATAGGCTTAAGTCAGTATGGGTTTTTTGGCGTCAGTTTGGTCGTGTGCATTGACATTTCCAGTGTTCAGTGCACCACTGTAAGGCACTGTCCTCATTTCAGCTGGGACTAGAGTTAACTGTCTTCCTAGTAGCTGCTGTGTTTTGGATTTAGTATGAGAATAATGTTGATAACACATAGTGTTTTAGTTACTGCTGAGCAGTGCGTACACAGCATCAAGGCCCTTTCTGCTCCTCACACCACCCCACCAGTGAGCAAGCTGGAAGGAAGTGCACAGAAATTGGGAGGAGACACAGCCAGGACTGCTGACCCCAACTGACCAAAGGGATATTCCATACCATATGACATCATGCTCAGCATATGAAGCTGGAGGGAGAAGAAGGAAGGGAGGGGACAATCGAAGTGATGGCCTTTTGTCTTCCTAAGTAACCATTATGCATGATGGAGCCCTTCTTTTCTGGAGGTGGCTGAACACCTGCCTCCCGATGGGAAGTAGTGAATCAATTCCTTGTTTTGTTTTGCTTGTGTGTGTGGCTTTTTCTTTACCTCTTAAACTGTCTCAACCCATGAGTTTTCTCACTTTTACTCTTCTGATTCGCTCCCCCATCCCACTGGGGGAAGGGAGCGAGTGTCTATGGGGTGCTTAGTTGTTGGGTGGAGTTAAACCACGAGAGGCACACAGGTATATTCCTATAACAAAAATGGAATAAAGACCTCAACTGGTCGAATCCTGCACAGATGTGTAAAGCTGTGTGTATGCACACTGTGTCCTCTTAGATTATCTCTTCCAACGCAACACTTTCTCGGGTGGCAACACAGACTTTCAGCTTTTCCCCATTTCTTTTAGCAGTCTCTAAGGCACCTCTTTGGTCCCTGTTCTGTGTGATGCTACATGGAATACACGTTGGAAATAAATGGTGAAGCTTATCTGATGTAGGTCTGCACAAGCAATTAATGACTTTGGGATGTACTCTTCAGACCATTGGGATAAATGTGACTTTTTTTTAGAAAGCCCTGAACCACCTGCACTTTCAAAGTAAGATCCTTTAGGTCCTTAGCAAGAAACACTTGTAAAAGCCAGTAATCTTGTCTTCAGGCATCAGTCATATCATGGAATGTGACTTGTCTGTTGAAAATGCCCCACGTTGTGATTTATTTTTTAAGCCAACAACCAAAAAAAGCTGAATTAGTCTTTGAGAACATGCTCCTATGAAACTACGGATGGTAGTTGGAGTGTATTTATCTCATTTGTTTTTGCTAGACTGGGAAAGAAAAAGAAATCATGGTATATCACTAGACTTTGGCATTCCACATTCGGCAGTGGAGTGATGTGAGTAAGAAATACTTCTGTCTCACTCAGTGGCTGGCCACATCAGAAGAAATATCGTTACCAGAGTCAGTACAAAAAGCTTTGTTTGCCCTTTGTGTTACCTTTTTTTAGATTTTTCTTCTGAAAGAAAGAAAATAGTCAAATTGAAATGAAAGTTGAAATGAGCTGACATTTTAATGGAAATCACCATTTTTGCCTAAGGAGAAAGCATTTGCTTAATTTGATCGGAAACTGCCAATGAATTTGTTCCCCTCAAAACGACATTTCTTGGCTCTAACTCACATGCAGAAATCATGGGACTGGCTTGCAAGACAGAGGCTGAAGTTTAGGGGTTCCACCTGTGATTTGGGGCTTCTGAAGTTCATGTTTTCAGGCCCTTCTTCAGAAAAATCGGGCTAGCAGCTTTCTTTTAATTGCCTACTGAATTGATTGTAATCCTGTAAGCCTAGGATTTACTGTGGCCGTATACTTTCAGGATGGCGCTGAAGTCTTGAGCAGTAGCAATATTAATGCTTGTTGTCTTTTCTAAGTTTGTTCTGCTGTTAAATTGCAAGGACTGCAGAACTAGGCCCAAAATTAGGAGGTGAAGCGGTTTGCTTCGTTTTGATTGTTTTGCTCTAATGTAGCCTAACACAGTCCTTTCCCAGCATTTGCACTCTTTCATACAGCAAAAATGCTGTATACTGTTAGTTAAATGCTTCGAAATGGAGAGTATTTTCCCACCAAGATGTTTCAAAAGAAGCCAGAGTTTTGACTGGCAGAAGTATGATGGGTGATGTCTGGCCTGAACTTTGAAATTCACTGTACAGAATGAAATGCAACCTGACAAAACTTGGCAGGTCTGATAAACTTCTTGCAGCTACAGAAGGTGAGTGGCCTTTGGAATTGATCACCGTCTGTGTGAAGGAAGGCAACAGTAGACTTCTAACATGGGCAAGAAAAGTTTCTCTGCCTATGCCTGAGCATTTGAGCAGCCAGTTGCTGATCCCCGTCACATCCCGGCTGCCGGAGCAGAGAGGCTAGCAGCTCTGCAGCTTTGAGCTCAGTCTCCCAGACCCATAATTTATCTCAGCCCACCAGAGAGGGTTGTGGTGGGGCTAACCTGTGCTGAGTTATGATTGTTGCCCTCGAGAACACCGCATTGCTTAGCTGCTTTTGTCTGCAAACGGTGCGGGTTCATATGAAGGAGAGACTCGATGCAAGTCCCCTCACTCTGTCCTAGGCTTCATCCTAGAAGTCCATCCACGGGAGTCTGCTTGTTTCTCTCATGAGGGATGCCCATGTCCCTGGGCACGAAAGAGAGAGCCAAGAACCTTTCCTAGTGTCAGTTTGTTATATATATATGGGTCTTTGAGTCATGGTATGGAGTTGATCAGGTTAGTTGATGTGCAACCAGTTGCAGCCGTTTTGGAAAGGTTGTGTTGTGTTTCCTCAGGTTGCACGTTTTCAGGGTAGTGCAAGGGAAGCAAAGGCATCTGCACTTGGAGATTACCTTGATCTGCCTGTGGCTGCTGACACCGGGTTCTGTGTTGGTTGTGTTGATGGAGATGTGTTGAATACGTAAATGTGCAACTGACCCCAAGAGTGTATGTCATCCCATTAACTTCTGTAGCTAATGTCAGGTCATGTGCTTCATAACTTGTCCGAACTGGTGCTTGTGGAGTTTCTGTAGTCACGGGCAAAAATGCGTGGTTTGGAAAAGTATTGGAAGAAATTATTTATCCAGTATAGCCTGCTAAATCTCTTTTGGAGGATTTTACTTGGTGTAAAGACAGAGAGATAAATCACGAAATAGGAAATCATCAATATGTATGCAGTTCAGGCTTGGTCTAACTCTGCTTGTGATCCATATTTGCAGTGAAGAGTTGGACTGTTCCCAAAATTCAGGAAGTGAGGGTGGTATTAGTATTACTAGCTGCCAGAAGTGTTACAGGGTGAATGATTAATTTCCAATAAGAAAAGGGCTTTTGGACCAGTTACAGTTCCTTTTGGTTTAGACTAAACCAGAATGACCAGTGCTGTGACCTGGAGTAGCTGTAGTGCTTATCAGAGGCCGAAAATGCCTGAAGATCACCATTATCACCATTTGCCTGCATTAGGAAATGACATAGCAGTTGACCTTGAGGAGGCATATTAGTTGGCTATCTTCCACTCTCTTGTGAAGATAAGGTCTTGGATGTGGTTCTTCTGTGTTAGGGCATCTGTTACACCTTTTCACTTGACAAACTGGCTATGAGCAGCCTGGTCTGGCTTTGAGCAGCCTGGTCTAGCGGGAGGTGTCCCTGCCCAGGGCAGGGGGGCTGGAACTAGATGGTCTTTAAGGTCCCTTCCAACCCAAACCATTCTGTGATTCTGTGAAACAGGGGGCTTTACTCCCTTGTGCTGCCCACTTGGCAGATTTCAGGAGAAAGGTAAAAAGATCAAAAAAGCTCCTCCCACCCCACCTGATCTCCCTCAAACCTTATTCTTCTTTGTGGTCTATGAAAAAAGAATTTCTTACTTACTGTTGTGTGGCTTCTAATAAAATATTTCCCAATTTCTTAATCTCATCTATTTCAATGTAAAAGGATGTAGTATTTTGATTCCCCTAAGTCTGTTGCACTTTTCTTTTTCCTTTTTCTGAAGCAAAACTAACAAACAAAAAAGAAACCCCTTCCCACACCCAAACAAAACAACCCCCAAACCTTCGCAGCCCCAGAGAGCACAACAATTACAACTCTCATTTGAAGGACTTTTGTTTTCTGAGGTAAGTGTGAAATTGAGTTTTCAGTTTTTGCATTGCATAGGCAGCGTATGAATGCGTGAGTATCGATTCCTTTCTCTCCTCCTCTGTTTGGGCCCATAGGCAGGTACATTTTGACCTAGTTTTATTAAAACCCACTCCATGACCTCGGAGAGCTGTAGCACTCTCTCCTGTAATTATAGACTGGAGTCTTAATACACTAATTCAAGCTGATTCCCACTCAATCACCCATTGACCTGCATCAGTGAGAAATGCCTGCATTTGAGCTTTATTTAAAATTACTTTTTTTTTGGATGGTGTATTTTGTAAGTCTAATACCAAATCCTCAGGGGAGGGAGGGAAGAATCTTTTAATTAAGTTTCTCTTCAGGTATCAGGCAAATTCTATCAATGGCAGATGAAGCATAAAGCTCTAATGGGAGAGCACATTTTGTCGTTTAAATGATCAGGTGCTTCATGCCTCTCTCACCATTTTGAGTGCCACTGAATTCTGTCATGTTGCCATAAATGAAAATCTTTTAGAAAGAAGACGTTGCATTGCATTTAAAAGCTGTTGCTGAGAGTGAGTTTAACACCCATAGCTCCTCCTGTAAGGCTGTGGGATTTTGGCCCTAGTGACTGAAGGTACACAAGTCCATAGGAGCTGATGAAATCCGTCTGTGGGTCCTGAGGGAACTGGCGGATGAAGTTGCTAAGCCACTATCCATCATATTTGAGAAGTTGTGGCAGTCCAGTGAAGTTCCCACTGACTGGAAAAGGAGGAACATAACCCCCATTTTCTAAAAGGGAAAAAAGGAAGACCTGGGGAATGACAGACCGGTCAGTCTCACCTCTGTGCCTAGCAAGATCATGGAGCAGATCCTCCTGGAAGCTGATAAGGCACGTGGGAAATAAGGAGGTGATTGGTGACAGCCAACATGGCTTCACCAAGGGCAAGTCACGCCAGGCAAATTTGGTAGCCTTCTATGATGGGATTACGGGATTACAGTGCTTGTAAATAAGGGGTGAGCAAATGACGCCATTTGCCTGGACTTATGCAAAGCATTTGACACCATCCCACACAATATCCTGATCTCTTAATTGGAGAGACATGAATTTGATGGATGGACCACTTGGTGGATAAGGAACTGGTTGGATGGCCACACTCAAAGAGTTGGGGAGAACGTCTTGATGTCCAAGTGGAGACCAGTGACGAGTGGCGTTCCCCAGGGGTCAGTACTGGGACTGGTGCTGTTTAATATCTTTGGCGGCGACATGGACAGTGGGATAAAGTGCACCCTCAGCAAGTCTGCTGACGACAGCAAGCTGTATGTCACGATTGACATGCTGGAGGGAAGGGATCCAGAAGGATCTGGACAGGCTTGAGAAGTGGGCCTGTGCAAACCTTATGAAGTTCAACCAGGCCAAGTTCAAGGTCCTCCATCTGGGTCATGGCAATCCCAAGCACAAATACAGAATGGGAGGAGAATGGCTTGAGAGCAGCCCTGAGGAGAAGGACTTGGGGGTGTTGGTTGATGCGAATTTCAACATGACCTGGCAATGTGCACTTGCAGCCCAGAAAGCCAGCCTTATCCTGGGCTGCATCAAAAGAAGCGTGGCCATCAGGTCAAGGGAGGTGATTCTCCCCCTCTGTTCTGCTTTTGTGAGACCCCACCTGGAGTGCTGTGTCCAGATTTGGAGCTCTCAGCACAAGAAGGTCACAAACTTGTTGGAACGGCTCCAGGGGAGGGCCATGAAGATGATCCGAGGGCTGGAGCACTCTGCTGTGAGGACAGGCTGGGAGAGTTGGGGGTCTTCAGCCTGGAGAAGAGAAGGCTCTGGGGAGACCTTACAGCAGCCTTCCAGTACCTGAAGGGGGCCTGCAGGAGAGATGGGGAGGGAGTCTTTATCAGGGAGTGTAATGATACTATGAGGTGTAACCGTTTTAAACTGAAAGAGGGTAGATTAGATTGGATATTAGGAAGAAATTCTTTACTGTGAGGGTGGTGAGGCACTGGAACAGGTTGCCCAGGGAAACTGTGGATGCCCCATCCCTGGAGGTGTTCGAGGCCAGGGTGGATGGGGCTTTGAGCAGCCTGGTCTTTGGGAGATGTCCCTGCCCATGGAAGGGGGTCTGGAACAAAATGATCTTTAAGGTCCCTTCCAACCCAAACCATTCTATGATTCTGTGACTTAACTTGTGACCTCACTTCAAGTTAGGGAAGCAACTTCTAAATCTTTCTTTAACAAGGACCTGCTCTTTATGTCCTGGTCATAAATAACTACTGGTGCTGCTTTTATTCAGGGGGCAGGGGGTAGATTTCTTTTCATGCCACCCCTCCTGTCCCCATTCCTCTTGATGTCAGTTTGAATGGCAAATGAGTGTCTCACTTGGTAGTGGAAAAACCTGGCTTTTAATTCCTCTCACCCTGGGAGTGAGTCAGGCATAATTAAGAGCAGCCAGCAAAACCGAAGAAGCGCTAATGGCCCTGCAGTTGTTGTGCTCAGAGTGGGCTGTACAAATGAGCACCATCCCTTGGGATGCTTTGAATCCTGGATATTTTGTTGATTGCAAATTGAGAGGGAACCTTTTAATACAGACAGCAGAAGTGGTGAAGAGGACCTTCACACTCCTAGCGGGATAGACCTTCAGCTGGGGGTCTCCTGCGCTCTGCCATGCTGGTGGGAGCATGGGAGGTGTAGGGAACCGTAGCTGTGGGGCAGCTTGACCCAGAGCTTTCAACCTTGTAAAAAATCTGCCGATGTGTCAGAGTTGGGCTGGTGAGGAACAGGTCAGGCTCCCACAGCCTGGGCTCCAGGAGAACCCTGTACAAAGAGCTACGGAGGGGCTGGGTGGATAGGAAAGCTGTCGTCTTTCTGTCTCTGCCTGTCTGAAATGGGCACATTTCTGTGAAATATTCTGATTTCACACAGTGTTTCTCACCGGTAGAGCAGCGTGTGTGAAACTGGCTGATGAGTGTAGGTGTAGTGTTTTGACTCAGCAATAAGAAGCCGTACCCGTTGTTTGCTGACCTGGCATGTTGCAGGTGACTAGTAGTGTTTGCTGTTGGAACAAAGTGCAGCTTATCCTGGTCATATTTGACCAAAATAAGGTCTTTGGAGCCAGGGAATGTGGACGTATCAAAGTTTGCAGATAAAGGGAGAGAGGAGCGCAGCTGGCGACGTGAGATGGAACAACGAGCAGCATGTGAGTCTCTCTGTTTTCTATAAACACCAAAGGTTGGTGTTTTCACCTGATCTATTTTTGCCGTAAACTTCTACATCTAGTTATGTTTCTGTGAGTGACCTTTCTGTCTCCCGTTACTTGGGCTGGCTGGTGACAATTTCTAAGGTAAATGCTGTAGGATGATACCTTGCAAGTAGGCTCCTTTTTCATGATCCACCACTGATTGCTCAGCTGCCAGAGAGGCAGGACAACTGCTGTCGTGTTTGATCTGCGCCGTTGAGATAATCCAGAAGAGATTCTCCATCAGCATGGATCCCTGGTGCTGGTTCATAGGATGCTGTAGACTCATATATTACGGTTTCACTCAGCTTTATTTTTTGTGGCTTTATGCGTCTGGGAGTGTGTATACCTGATTTATATCTTGTCAAAGGCTGGACTAAGGCTAAGGGAACACTGCCAGCTTGCACTGGCTAAGGATTTGGCCAAATTAAGAAGCTTTTACTCTGAATATTTCTGTGCAGTTGTGAATAACTGAATGGAAAGGATGGGGGGTGTAGGCTGCGTGTCTTAGAAAAAGGTGCCTGGAAAATAGGAAATTCTGGAGAGAAGAATGGATTAACTTTGTTGTCTTATTGTTAGCTTTCTGTGCCTCGAAATGTGTGTAGTCTCTCAGTTGTAAGCTACATGATGGATGAACTGTGTCCGTGGAGATACTTTAACTTCTGGATCACAGGTTCTCATGATTTTCATGGTCAATGTTCAATGAAAGGCACAAAAAATCTCAGGCATACCATGGAGGTGCTACCAGCTGGAAGAGATGGGGAGAAGTGGGTGGTTTTTTGAGCTTTGTTGATTCTCTGTTGCAAAAAAGAATCTGTCTAGAATCTGTCACCTCTGCCCGGTAGCTCATGAGGTGAAACATAGAGCTGTGATAAGTTGTCCAGGAACTTTGAGGCAACCTGGGTGGTGCTTGCATGACCTTGGACCAACTGCTTCATCTCTCACCACTTCTTTTCTTAGATGATGAAAGAATATAATGATGATAATGCCTCCCTCTTAACAAGGGTGTTGTGATGAATAAATTAATTAATCGTTGTGCTGTTCTCAGTTACTATGGTAATTAGTGCTACAGAACAGCCTAAAAATAAATAGGATCATATAGTGAAGGATATTCAGGGGAAATCAGGTAGTACGTCCTGGGCATTTGAAACAGGAGGCTCAGTGTGTTTTGTCCAAACATGAATTTGTTGAAAATATATACAGATGCTGAATTTTTGTAGCAGAAATCCTTGCAAATATTAAACATGTTTCTTCTTCCTCACTAGCCGTTTAAAGCAACTCTGGCACACGTTTCCTTCCATATCTGTGGGCAGATGATTCTTGCAGTTAGTTCCCCTATTGAGAGCAGTACCCCCCGCCTCACCCCCTTCTCCTTTCCAGCCTAAGGGCACCTGAAACGAATGGATCTTTCTTCATCATAAATCATACATTCTCAGTAATACTGTCAAAGAATTCTTAATGTGTTTGGGGAGTTTACGTAATGAACCTTCCTTGAGAAAGGTGAAGTATCGTCAATGCGCTGCCTTGCTGAAAGTCTTGTTATTAACCTTGCCATAGAGCAAGTAGAGCATGCCTAAATATGTGCATAAGTCTGTGCAAAGTTTTTTGAGGCTTTCTTTCAGTGATCGGCTAACTACATCAGCATGCCCTGGAGCCAGTCTTTAAAAATGTGATATGATGTTTAATCTTCTGTGAATTGTATTAGAATCCACAGGCGGCATTAAAGTATATTTTTGGGGCTTTCAAGTTAATATAATTTTGGGCCCTAATAAGTTAGGAAGTATGTGTGAAGGTAGTTCCGAGTTCTCCAGTGGAGCATCCCTTCAAGGCTCTGGTTTCCATTGCTTAGTATCACTGGGGCTGTCCTTGCGTAGAAAAAATGTTATGTCAATAGGCAAGGGTTTGCCATTACTCTGTTCTCTGACTTCTTGTGCTCCCATCCTGGATATTCAATGTCTTTTTTTGCACTGGGTTCCAAAACCAGCTGTCTTGTCTGACCTTGGCAGTTGCGGACCACTTTATTGTTAGGGTTTGTGCAGAACTTTTCTCTGCAGCAACCCTGTGCTTTCTTCTTCCTCTCGCCATCTGTAGCTGTGCGGTACTAGCTGCAGCACCCAGCATCTGTTCACCTCCTGCAGCACCTCCCTGCGTTGTGCTGGGAAGCTACAGATTGCAAGAGAGCAACAAATGCCCCTTCCCCCTTCTTCTTAGGGAGTAGGAAGCTGATGCCTTGGCATTCCTAGCCTCTTGCTCACCCCAAAAAAGAGTGCTTGGGGCTGTTACAGACAGATAGCGTGACCGACAAACAGCTGAAATACCTACCTGTTTTATTCTCCAGACCTTTATTGCTCTTGAGTCACACAGTTGTTTCTCAAATCTTAAAACCTCTTGACTCATGCAGAGGGCAGCCCAAATCTGCAAGAAGGACCTTTGTGCTGTGCTCTCAGCCACCCGGCTGTACCTTGATCTCCTGCTGCAGCGGTCATCAGCTTTGCAGGTCCCTCCCTGAGTCTCTGTAACCGCTTGCGAATCTCTCCTCTCACCATCCAGCGGTAGCCCTGTGGATGGTGGTCAGACCCGCAGCAAAGGGAAGAGGGTGCCGGGGAGGCAGAGAGGTCTCCTGGTGCTTCTTTGCAAGGCCTGTCTCTTCTCGCTTCCTTTGCTCCTGCTGCACCTTTCTGACACTTGAGTTTTAGAGCTTGTGGTTTTTCATACCCAGTTAGTTTTCATTTGTGTCAGCCCTGAAGAGCTTCCAACTGCAATGAGGCTTGTGCCAGGCAGTCACTACTCGTAGTCGCCTGTGACTGTGTGTATGGTTTCACTGTCATAGTCCCCAGCCCTCCCTTCCACATGTGTGCCCATATCTGCACATACATATACGCTGTCTCTGTTGCAGAGACCTATAGATAACCCTTACAGTCTTTTCTGACTTTTTTCCCCCTGTTTTCCTTTCAACGGTCCCCTCAGCACCCTTGGGTATCACCCCATTGCCAGGTGATGAGCAAATAATGACGAAGCAATGCTTTTGGCTGATGCTGATGTTAGTTGTGCATGTGCAGCCCAGCTGCTTTTTGGTCTTTGTGGTCAAAGCACAGAGAAGAGTCCAGTCTGAATAAGCGTTGAGCGAGGTGTTCACCTGTGATAATTCAGTACCTCCAACTGGTATGGGTGTAAGCTGAGCACAAACTAGAGAGTTCAGACCCCTGTCAAAGAGGAGGTCTACTGTGGTATTGAATCTTGGCATTGGTTTTAAAGTGAAGGGGTGGGAGAGTATGGAGAGAGCTCCTGTGGCTTTTTCCTTCTTAACTACATACTGCGAAATGAACCAAATAGATATTAAGTAGTTTAATTATGACTGTAGATGGTAGCTTGACTTTCTTTTATCCCCAGACGGAGCTGTGGCAGAGGGCAGGAGGGTTGTGGGGCTTTCAGTATGGGAATGAAGTTACGTTGCACCCATGAAGCAAGATAACCAACCTTTGAACAAGGCAGTGTCAGCAAAGGCCAAGGGGTTAGGTGGCTGTGGCTACTCTTTAACTTGTCTTTAGACATATTCTGAAGGAATCATAATAACCTCTCTGCTTACGGGATGTTGCCACTGATCTGTCAAAATATACCTCTTATCATTATTTGAGACACTTTGGGAAAGTAAGAAATGTCATAATTATATATACATATGTGCACAGTGTAACCTTGTTACTTGGAATTATGTTTATGGTTCTTTTGGTGGGGGCGGGGGGGAAACGAAAGGAAGAAAGTAACTTCAAGACACATAGCTGGAAGTGATTGTTTCCTTGATTTAGCACCAGGTCAAAATGGGGGTGTCAGTGTATTTACAGCATCTGCAAATATATCTGCACATGTCTGAACAATGCATGTCATCTAGGTGGTAAGCCCTATCTTAACCTTTTAATTTGGCTCTGCTCTTTTCCTTTTCTTTTAGATTGCACTAATGCTTTAAAACTTTGACTTCATGGAGAAGTGCTTCACAGCATTACTTAGCATTTGAACCAGCCGAGATCTTCTTGTTGGGATGGATTTTCTTCTTTTTCCGTAGCGCACTGTTTGCCTGGAGGTGACTTTTGTTTTATTCTTCAGCACTGAATACTTCATCTCGTTCTCTCCTAGTCTTCTACTGTAAGGATGCCACTGGGACAAGGATGAGGGGCTTGATAGCACATGAGTGTATGACTCCTGGACAAGGATATGAGGTCAGAAAAATGATCTTGATCCCAATCACATTCACATCAATAGAAGCTGGTTTACCTTTAGCACCGTAAGTGGAGAGAGATGTTTGTAGGTGACAGCTAAATGAGGTCAGAGAACTTCAACAATCAGTTCATTGACATCCGAAATCTGGAGGGGGAGCTTCTATGCAGAGGTGCTGATTTACATCTGCACAAGCAGTACTTCCACTCTATTTTTAAACAGCCTTACTGTCTGAATTTCCAGGCAGTAATGCTTTTTCTCAGTAATAATACTGTAGTATTGTTATACCTGGGGGTTTTTGGTAGGTTTGCAGATACAGCAGATCAGAGTTCCATCTTGTAATGTCTGAGCTCAAGTTTGGCTTGAAGAGTGTGTAACTGAAGATTTTATATGGATATTTCTGCACAAAATATAGAACTGCTGGGTTGCTTGTTGCTGAAAACTGGATCTAATGGCTTCAGTGATCCCTTCCTGAGTTCCTATAACTAATTTCTAATCTGGCCTTTGTCTCTTAATGTTTTTCAGCTGGGAATTGCCCTATTTTTCTCTCTCAGCTGCATGCCAGTCTTCTAATGACCCTTTCTGACAGTCTTCCATTGTGCCTGCCTGTACCCTAGGGATACGGAGATGGCAACGGGAAGGAGAGGATAAAGAACATAAAACCTCCACTGATTTTCTTCCACTTTCCCTCAGCGCAGCCCGCACGTGGGCGATGAATGCAAAGCCCCCTGCATGGGGGTGCTAGGCTCCCTCTCCACACAGAGTATTTGTTTTAACGCCACGTGTAACGCTGATGTAGAGCAGGGGCCACACGGACCCATGCTGACTTCATGCTGGTGGGGGTCTCTCCCAGTGGTGGCCTCTGTGCCGTGCTCAGGGAAAGCATCCCCAAAGTGCCGTTTGGGCGGCTGGCATGTGCCGTTCCCCCCTATAGCCATTTATTGCCTGTGTTTCACAAGCTCCTGCCTTTGTATGTGCCCTGGCTCCCTCCTGAGTCAGGGTTGTCACTGTGTGTTTGTTGAAGTGCCTGGTGAGCCAAGATCCGCTGCTGTTACAAAATCAGCAGCAGGGCCAGTTCTGCCAGTGTCAGTCATAATCTCAGTCGTTAAGCATCTGAAGAGATGACGTGTATGTGTATTCAAATAGCGGCAACTGCCAGAAGCAGGATACGGGACAGTGTGGTCCAGAGGACTGTCCTGCATTGCAAGCCCCACGTCCGTGCCTGCCTTCTCTTCTGGAACTATCTTATTTCTGGTTTTCGGACATCACCCGTTGATTAACATGTTGCCACCTCATTGCTATGATCGGGAGGGAAGAGCAAGAAATCCTGGCCTGTATCAGAAGCAGTGTGGCCAGCAGGGCTAGGGAACTGATTGTCCCCCTGGACTTGGAGCTGGTGAGGTCACACCTCAAATACTGTGTTCAGTTTTGGGCCCCTCACTACAAGAAAGGCACTGAGGTGCTGGAGCATGTCCAGAGAAGGGCAACGATGCTGGTGAAGGGTCTAGAGAACAAATCTGATGAGGAGTGGCTGAGGGAACTGAGGTTATTTACTCTGGAGAAAAGGAAGCTCCATGGGAGACCTTATGGATCCCTACAACTACTTCTACAACCTCTCCCTACAAGGAGATTGTAGCGAGGTGGAGCTCGGTCTCTTCCCCCAAGTAACAAGCAACAAGGCAAGAGGAATTGGCCTCAAATTGTGCCAGGGGAGGTTTAGGATGGATATTAGGAAAAATTTCTTCACCGAAAGGGTTGGCAGGCAATCGAACAGGCTGCCCAAGGAAGTGGTTGAATCACCATCCCTGGACAGGTAGACGTGGTGCTGAGGGACATTTTTTAGTGGTGGTCTTGGCAGTGTGAGGTTGATGGTTGGACTCTAGGTCCCTTCCAACCTAGATGATTCTATGATTCTAAGAAATAGTTGTATGGAAAGGAAAAAGTCCTCTGACAGCTGTGGTCCTCTGGTGTTAATTATCTTCTGGGGATAACATGGTAAGAAGAGAATATCAAAGGTCATCATGCAAATATTTTCTTTATTGTATTCTCTGGATGCAAATTCAAACTGATACTTCTTAAATACAGCAGGGAAGGCAATGCAAAGAGCTGTAAAAATGTCACTCCCTCCATATTTATGATGTGTTGGAGTGACCAAAATCAAACAAAGCCAAACAACTCGCTGTGGAAGTAAACACAGCTGCCTTTTTTCCCATAGCTGTAAGAAATAAGCGGGGAAATGCAAAGAATCCCTTTCTAATGAATAATTTAGAAGAAGTTTAGCAACAATTTGCCTTTAATTCAGTGCAGGAACAGATCGTTCTCTGTGGTTTTTGGTGGTCCTGGGCCTTTTGTCTCGGGTAAAGTTTTCATCAGTGAGAAGGCGTGCATTTCAGAGGGCCGTGTTCAACGAGCTGCTCGTGTCACCAGACACACAGTTAATTGGACTGAAAACCATGCCATTCCTTTTCCTTGTGCACAAATGTGGGTGTTTCAGTCTAGTTACTTGGTTGCTCATTCACGCACAGGCATAAGTTCAGGGGCCTGTGGAAATGCATCTGTTTAAACATATTTTCTGTTTCCCCCACCTTTCACACAGACTTAGCGGTTGAGCCAAATAGCTAAAAATCCTCAGGGGTTTAAAGGATTAAATGAGAACAATTGTTAAGGTGCAGGAAGGGCTGAAAAGTCCTGAGAATATGACAGGAGGTAGATGCTGAAGGAAGTGCTTAGTGAACTACAGCCTCCCCTGTTAGGGGTATAAACGTAACTGGGTATAACCAGTGGCAGACTTGTGGGTTGGTAGGGATTTAAAAATAAAAAGAAAAAAAGGGAGATCTAGTGATGGCTGACCTCAAGGTTTGCCACTGGGCAGTTTAGTGAAGCTAACGGGAAGATGCTTTCTTGTTGAGGGTCACAAATTTGTTTCTCTTGCCAGATTACAAGGTCAGTGCTAGTTTTCATTCCCCCTTAGCTGGGCTTTTTTATTCCCACTGGTTCCTGTAAGTAACCTGTTCCTTCACATTTTTCTGTTTTGTCTCAGGTAGTGAAAGGTTCCGGCTGGAGGTTTTTCTCAGCTCTCCCTAGCTGCCGCCCCCCGTTGCCCGGAGGAGAAGCATCGGGAAGGCAGGCATTGCCCTGAGGAGAAGCGTCGGGAAGGCGGACATTGCCCTGAGAAGTCACTGGAAGACGGGTGCTGCCCCTTGCCTGTGGGGCGCCAGGGAGAGGCTCCTTGCGCCGGCCGCCATGGAGACCCTGTCCCAGGACTCTCTGCTGGAGTGCCAGATTTGCTTCAACTACTACAGCCCCCGCCGGCGCCCCAAGCTCCTGGACTGCAAGCACACTTGCTGCTCGGTGTGCCTGCAGCAGATGAGGACCAGCCAGAAGGACCTGCGGTGCCCCTGGTGCCGCGGGATCACCAAGCTGCCACCGGGGTACTCTGTGTCGCAGCTGCCCGATGACCCCGAGGTGATCGCCGTCATTGCCATCCCCCACGCCTCGGAGCACACCCCCGTCTTCATCAAACTCCCCAGCAATGGGTGCTACATGCTGCCCTTGCCCCTCTCCAAGGAGAGGGCGCTTCTGCCGGGAGACATCGGCTGCCGCCTCCTGCCCGGCAGCCAGCAGAAGTCCCTGGCGGTGGTGACGATCCCGGCGGAGCAGCAGCCGCTGCAGGGCGGCCTCCCCGCCGAGGGGGGAGCGGAGGAGCCAGACCGGAGAGGCGTTGTGAAAAGCTCCACCTGGTCGGGGGTTTGCACTGTGATCCTGGTGGCTTGCGTCCTGGTCTTTCTCCTGGGCATCGTCCTCCACAACATGTCGTGCATTTCCAAGCGCTTCACGGTGATCTCCTGCGGCTGAGGCGGGGAGGGGGGTGCGTGCTCCCTCGGGGCATTGGGTTGGGTCGATGGTGGTGGTGGTGGGGTCGAGGGAGACAATTCACCGCAGCTTTGCCCAATGACTGCAGAACGCTGTGCGCGGGGGCAGCGGTGCCCCGGCCCGGCCATGGCCCCTCCTGGGGTGGCATGAGGCCTCTTGGCAGCGTGCGGAGAAAATCGTGTCCCGTGTCTGGCGGCAGCGGCACCAAGGAGGACTGCATGTGTCACCGTAACCATTTATCAAAGGGACTGCAACTTACAGTGATTTTTTTTTTTTTTATCGTGTTACGAGTTTTAAGACATCTATGTAGCTGGTTATACTGTAAAGTATATGGTATGAGCTCTTCTCTAAACACAGTAGATTAAAATCAGAACTGCTCCATGTAGAATTAAAAGGAGGATTGGTGCGCGACTTTGTACAAGGTGTTCAATACTGGTCCACACATGCATTATTTTTTCATGGAGGGGAGGGAGACAGACTTGTAAAACCAAGAAATCATTTAGCTGCTAAGGCTTTTCATATGTTTTAAACTGCACATTAATTAAACGAAGTTAGGAAGTTGTACAGTAGTTTTTAAAAGGAAGCATTTTACAAGCAATCATTTTGTTCTATGGTGTGTGGTTTTTGCCTCTCTGTTTTTTCCCCATTTTTTTCAGCTGCAAAGAAGTTTGGGAAGGTGACCTGCAGTCATCAGGTTTCCTGATGACCTGACCTTCATAGCCATTGGTGAAGAAATGGGTCATGAGAAGTCCTAGGACTCTTTCCTTCAAGGGCGTGATAGAAAATTGTTCTTCATCTTTTTCAGGAGGTTGGGTTTTCTTAATTGTTTTTAAAGAATTTAGACCTATTTCCCCCCCCCCCCTGTCTTTAGGACATGCCACTGTGCATCCATGAATGGTGTAACACAAGAGTTGCTCTAAGGAAGCCTCACCATCCCAACTGAGACCAAGTACTCTTACGTGCAATCACCTAGTAAGAGGCAGTGGCATAGCTGGGAGGAGAACACAGGCCAACATAACCCTCTACGGGGTGGGCTACCCCTCCTAAACCACTGTGGCTGTTCTGGTATCAGAATGCCTGGCTGAGCATAACGGAGCCTTTTCCCACATTTCAGTCTTATAAATGTTGGTGTTCATAAGGACAGATTGGAGAAAAACACAAGTGGTGTCTCCCTCTAGCTGAGTGTCATGAACCCCAGTCATTTGCAGTTCATTTCTTGGAAAGAGCCAAATTCCTCAACCTTCACTGAAGTAGCGCCTTGCTCTAGGCAGTCCCACTAGCTTTAGTAATGTTGCTTGTAAGTAAAATAGAGCACAGTGTGAATTTGGGTATTTGGCAAGTCTGAAAGCTGAAATTTGTGTGAGATTTAGGGATCGGATCAAGGGGCACATGACAGACCTTTAATAAGACAGAAAAAAGCTATTGATTTGCACGGGTTCTTTTCGCAAGTACAAAGCGTAACCTCCTTGAAGCGTGGCCTCGTCGTCTTACCTGCTGCTCTTTCTAATAATTTATTGGAGATTGATCAATGCCATATAACACCGGAGAACATATATTTTGACTGTGCAGTGCCCAAGTTGGCCCTGTGAATGTCGGTGGTTTTCTAGTTATGTCACAAAATCCAGTTGCTGGTTCACAATAAACATTCCCAACTAGGACTTCTGTTAGCAACATACCTCTAACTTCATGCTGGATTTCTTCCTAGCCCTGTTCCCAAACCACTATTTTCTTCCTTGATTCCTGTTAACTAAAGAATAGCATATAAGGTGCTTAATTGTTACTGGGTCATGTCCGGAGAGGAACCATTGTGCTGATTTTTATCTACTGTCGTATGTATGCATATAGCACAGCAAAAAAAATAATAAAAAAATTTCCTCAGATAACACATTCAATGCCTTTTTCGTGCAAGGCCCATGTGCGATATGCCTTGAACCTGATTTAGGAGTATTGCAATTACATGGACACCTCTCCGCAGCATGTTTAATTTGGTTGCAGTGGGGAACAGCAGGTATTCCAAAATGTGTCTTGTGAACGTCCAAGCCTTTTGTTGCCAGTAGGTAGCCACATTTCTACTGCTATCCGTGCTACGCTGCTTCTTGTGTAAAGGAAAGCCAGTTCACAAAAAAAATACCTTGCCTTTCTAAGACTCTTGAGGAAGTGGCCAGATAACAGGACTCGACCCTCTACTGCCTTATCCCCTGTAGCGATTGCTGAGTGTACCGGGAGCGTATAGCATAGCTGGAAGGTGTTCAGAGCACAAGGCGCTGGTGGGTTTTGCACCAACTTCTGCATTTGTTCATCCGAGTTGTCTATGACTGCACAAAACCCTGCGGCAGTCAAAGAGCAGCTCCTGGAGATGCAGTGCCGATAACATTAACCTCCGCCTGGCCACACCTGCCCGACCGAAGCTCTTGAGGCCGAGGTTTCCCTGGCGTTGCAGAGAATGGCTGTTGTGAAAACCGCCTCTCATTGGCCCTACATGGAGGGCGCAGCACGGAAGAGAAATCAGAAATTAGGTTAAAATACCATACTGCATAACGCATTATGCAACAGGCAGACCTGGAGTTCATCCGGTATTAATGACATAAGTATTATATTAGCGGAATACCATCCTGTATTACGTAACACAGTACATTGTTCCGTTAATATGAATTTCCGTACTTTTCATGCCTGCGGAAATGCATGTTTGACCTAATTTCTGATCCAGACATTTGCCTGCTCACAGCCTTGTGTAAGAGCAATAAGTAAGACCTCAAGATTTTTGTCTGCGTGTGCGCGCGGTGTGGTGCATACGTTTGTTCCTTTTTTATAAATAGGAGTTCTGGAGATGTTTTTTTGTTCTGGCTTTAGACTGTGACTATCATTTTAAATTTGCAGCTGCCATGTCATGTTGGATCACCTAGCTTTTTTGCTGACTTGTGTAGAAGTGAACTAAATAGTTCATTGTAATGTACAGTGTTAAAATGTTTCTCAAGTATGTTGATGGTCATACTACTTTAAAAATGCAGTGCTGTCCGTCCCGTTCCTTGGTCCAATACCTGGCATTTAAAAGTGATACTGCTATATACACCTCTAAATTTTTTTTTATTATTTAATTCTTTTAAAAACAGCCTTGTCTTTGTATTTTTTCTCTGTGGAGAAACAAATGATGACTTGTGTCAAAATCATCAGGTTCTGGGCTCGTTTTCGTTCTCTGGTGTCCAGTAAGAAATCACTGCCTAGTTCCACCAAAAAAAAAAAAGAAGGAGACTTATTGTGACTCTAGTACTGTTTGAGCAACCAAAATTTATGCTAAAGCTTGTGGGTAATTACTCAAGCACCTGCATTTTTAGAGAAAATTACTCTGTATGAATGTGTATTTATTTGCTTGTTTAATGGGAAGGATGTGTGTGTTGGGAACCAGCTTTGTTGTTTTCCTGGAGGGTCCCAACTTCCATTTTTGGCTTGTGCTTTCCTGGCAAACAGACTTTAGTGTTCACTCTGTGAAATTTTGTTTAGTGAATTTTAAAAATTCAAAATATGCAATTTTGGTATGCGGGTTTTTTTTAGGGAATTGTGTGTTCAGTGATTGTTCATGCTTAACCAAGATGTAAAGGAGCCTGGATGTTTTGTAAACATGGAGCAATCATGAGTCCAAAGTTTCATCTTTATTAATGAAGCTCAGTCTGAATAAAACATTAGCAGGAAAAGAATGATATCAAATGAATTATGGTACCTCTGTTACTTTACCATCAAATAAAGAGCATGGAAGGAAATTCGGCAGAATTGCTCTGCGTTTTAGGAGGGGGTGGCTGAAATTTGACTCTCTGCCTTTTAAGGCAAAGTGCTAAGTGTGGCTTGTGGTAAAGAGTAAAAGGTTTTTTATGTTTTAATTACCTTGGATGCAGAATTATAGCTGATGACTAGAGCCACACAACAGATTTTTTTTTGTTTTGTTTTAATCAGATGACTTGAAAGTTTTAAGTAAACTTTTTGCTTATGGAAGTGAGGGATTATTGGCCTTGACTTAAGCATGGATAGTACAGACTGTCATGCCGTGTCCCTCATCCCCTCGAGCCTGCCTTCACACTCAAATTATTGTTGCTGGAGCCATGGGCAGCCAACCTTTATGATGCTGCAGATGCTTTTCTGGAGCAGAGATGGCTGATGTTGCACTAGTTTTGTTATGTTCACAACAGGGCCAAACCAAACCCAAACAATTTGTACGTGATTTGAGGTCTTTAGGTGTCCCGGTACCAAAAGCTCTTGGCACTGCATAAGCTGCTCCAAGCCTCGGTGTTCCCTGGATCTTCTCACAGCAATGCCACGTAGTGGAGGCTGTTGCCTCATCCCAGTGACAAAGAAGGGCTGTACCCACCATCCACAGGTAACAGCCATCTTCCTCCCTGGGAACGTGGCCTGCTGGCCTGCAGGTACCGCAGGGGACATTCACGTGTCAAGTGAACATCTCCCAAGTAAATGTTGGGGTCGAAATGTTCCTCATGCTTGTTGCACAGAAAATGTGACTTGAGATTTGTTTTTTCCAGGCATTTTTCTGTGCGTGGTTGGAGGTGGTGGGAGGGAAGGAAGGAGAAGGTACATGGCAGCAAATGAGTCCTAGCATCATCTGGGAGGCTGTTGAAGAATCTGCTGGCGCCGAAGGCAAAGGTTTTTGTGCAAGAGCTTCAGCAGGGCAAGATTATCTGGAAATGCTGCAACGGATTTACGGCATGTTCGTGACCTTTCTGGTGCTGTACACTGTCCGTGGGCCTGACAGCTGGGGCTGTTGTGTTCTTTCTCTTTGTCACTTTACCTCTTGTGTGCTCGCGTCAACAAGCAAAGCTGCTTTCTTCATCCTCAAGTTGAGTGATTTTACAGACATTTCTTAACTTGCCCTGAGCATCTCTAATGAAAAAAATTACCTTCCAAGTTCAGTGAAATTTAATGCTTAATAAATGTTTGGAAAATGCATTTTTTCAAGCATTTCCTTACGCTTCAATACATTTTTATTTTAGTTCTAAACAATTCCTGTACTTTTTGTGCTGAGCATGGTCCTGAACGTCAGAGGCAATTCTGAGGGACTAGGTAAGATTTACAGAAGAAACTATTCCCTGTCCCCCCCTATCCATCCCACAGTCCCCTTCAGATCTACGCAAGTCTGTTTTCACTCTCCTGCTCTATATCAGGCTGAAGGACCTAAGCATGGGGATGGGATGGGGACTGGTGGGCATGCATGGAGCCCCTATACAGAGGAGCACAGGTTGGTGTTTCTGTGTATGTGGGTGGTATGTCCACAGCACGTGCTCGCGTGGAGCAGAGAGGGGCCAAGTGGATTGGTAAAAGGGCCTCAAGGTCTCGTATCTCAGGAAGGTCATGTGCTTTATGGTGCTGGAATGATGAGGTGGCGAGGTAGCTCGGTAGCATGAAGTGATATCACTACCTGGATTTCATGTGAGATAAGTTGCTGCCCCCCCAGTGCCCATGTGTCTCCTGCAAACCAACTCCTACTGCTGTTGGGTGTGACTTGGCTGCTCACAGGCGACATCTCGTCTGGGCTTCAGGTGAGGAGCCACATCATCGCGCTCTGCCTCCAGGCTGGGATGTCCACCCGAAAGGGAACAGCCAGATGGCCTGGGCTTTTAGTTTATCAGGGGTCTGTAAGTTCAAGTGGAGGTCTTTCGAATCACAGTTGCATTAGGCACTCCTGAAAGCTTGAAGGCAACACACAGACTTGGCCTAAACTGATTCAAAAGAAAGAAGAAAGGGTGCGGAAGAGATAGGAAACCTGGAAATGAGCAAACAATTAGGCAGTAGCCTGGAAATTCACATCTGTATGTGAAAAAACATCTAGTGGGAATGGTTTACAGTGGCCTGCATATGTCATTTCTGCCAAATTGTATCTTGAGAATGGCAGTGAAAGTCCAGATCTTGCTTTTCCTTCAAAACCTTTGAGCTGGGAAGCTACCTGTTTCAAAAGTGCAGTTTCCCACCTAACTGAAAAAGTTGATGGGTGTGCAGAAATTTTTTAGGGTGCTGAATCATCACTGAAGCTCAGGACTGGGACACAAGCTGAACAGGCATTCAGTGGGAAGAAGCTGTGATAAAAAAGTCTTGAATTCTTGGTGTGTGCAAATGTGTCGCATTGTTTAAAATAAAAACTTGTTTTATTTGCATGTGTGTTGACTGAACATACGAAAGCAGGTCTCCATCTCCTAGGACAAATAATGAAGTTGACAACATTGGTAATGCCAAACCACTAAAGACAGGATTTAGTGAATCTATTAGATCTGAGAAGCTGAAAACAAAAGAAGTGTCTATTTGGTACAGCTATTGCACTCAAACAAAACAGTAGGATTAGGTTAGGGGTCTGTAGCTTTCTGGCTTGGTTTTCAAGACGGAGTAAATAAAAGAAATGAGAAACCTGAGTAGTTTCATGCTGAAGGTTATTTACTTGCCTGTCTCAGATTTACAACAAAGATGTATGTGGATTGTCACCATGCTCATCAGTTTTGGAAGCATTGCCCTATAGGTGCCTGCATGCACTGACTTGTTCTGAATCGTTGGGGTTTCCATCTGCCTGAGAGAAATCTGGATCTGCCTCAAGATCTGAAAAAAATCTTCCCCTGCAAGATGGTGTGAATTCACGCTGACATTGTAAAGAGTGTGATTTCACTTCCAAGTATTTGAGAACGGTGGTGGATCTTTCAAAGCAGCATGTCCTGTGGTAGATGCACGTGGCTGACTGCGAGCATAAAAGGGAGCTCGGCTCCTAGGTATGGCCAATTTGCTGATTGAACTGCAAATGAATAATTTCTTGCTTAAATTATTTGGAATAATGGTCACAGATGTTTCTCAAAGATTTGTTTAAGGAATGTATTAAAATATTTGGGACATGATTTAGGAAAATACACTAATGGAGAAAGCACTAAGGCATTAAATCTAAGGAAGATGAAGGGATTTGGTCACAGATGATTAAATACTTTCTTGAATAGAGGTGGACTTTACACTTAGGTGTCTGTTTCTTGATTCTTGGCTAGCCTGCACAATTCTTAATGACCATTTGAAGTAATAAACTTTGCTTTAGGGAAGGTTTAATTTTGAAATCTGGAAGCATATTGACTAGGAGAGGCTCAATAATACCTCAAGGCAGCTGTTTTGAAGCACTTGAGTGTAGAAACCTGTATTTCTGTAACTCCTGTTTTAAATTGTTTATTGTACATAGCTGAGAATTCTCTACTCACGGTGAAAAAAAGAAAAGATTGCAGTTCAAACCCCGCACCAAAACCCACCCTAGGAATCCAGAGTAATGATGATTTCAAAAACTCAGGAGAAATAAATTGAATTCTAATCGCTTATTTCCTGCTGTGCTGAAATGCTGAGGGATTTGCTAAACCTACAGGTTGATAAAACTGAATCCCTGCTTAATGATTGTATTTGCTAAACTGGCTAACCGCAATGGATACACAAGAACGTTCTTTCTTTTCCTTTCTGACCTCCTCTGGCTTAGAGAAGACAAGATTTGGACAGTTGTAGCTGGATTGAACAGCGTGATAAGAGTTGTAAAATGTTACCAGCAAGGAGCGCGGCTTTGTGATAAACAAAGACCTGCAACACTGAATGTCTTTCGGCAGCCATCCAGGCAGAACAAGCGTGCAGCAACTCCAGCGAACCCCTGGGATCGAGAGAAACGTTGTCAGGAGGAGCGGATAAATGAGGATATTTTTTTAATACCTTAGATACTGTCTGCGTGTGTTATTGCTGATGCCTGACATCTTTGGGTTCGGGTTCTTTCTTTTGTCCTTTATAATAAGAAGCTTTAAAAGCACTTTGTACTGCTTCCTTACCAGCGTGCTCCTTGTCTCCTCTTTCCTCTTCTTCAGCCCGTTGTTTGGCCATCCTGTTTCCCTGCAGATTTGCAAGGAGAAACTTACCTTTGTATATATGGATGACTGCAAATTTCTACTGCATTTTCAGTGATGAAAATGGTTAAACAAGTCTCCACAGAAGCAGGAGCATCTCCAGGGCTCCATACAGAGTCTTATTTGCAATACCTCTTCGTCTGCTGTTATTATCATAGGTACTCTCTAAATAAGTATTTGGAATGTTGTTTCTTTAATATAACCCTAATATTTTTGAAAAAAAGCAATAGGAAAACATAAGAAAGCAACTCAGAGACTAGAAATTATTTGCACAGTCTGATTTTTAAGATAAGATCATTCATTAACAGCTTGTTTTTGTTTTTATGTGTTCAGTGTATCAGTGACATTAATTTTGCAATTCCGCTTCCTTTGGGGGGGAGGGAGATAAGGAAGAAGAAAATCCATATTCAATGCTTGGATTTGGTCTGCTGAGTTTCAAAATGTATGTGCTTCTGTTGTGTAATACCTCATAAACCTCCCAGCAGCTGAAAACTGCAACAGCACCAAAATCTTAATGAAATGTCACGTGCTGCCTATTAAGTTTCGAATGCCTGCTGAAATGTGCAGAGCCTGGACTTTCTGGATGTGGAGCACACAGAGCACTATACGAGGAAATAGTTGTGACTGTCATTTCTCCGAGATCAAACTCGGGTCTTATGCCTCATTTAAAGCCGTTAGTGGACTCAGCCTCTGAGGATCTCTGTCATACGTCCTATACTTAGTGGCAGTCCTCATTTTATAGATCTAAAGCAACCAGCCTTTGATAAGGAGATACTTACCAATTTTAAGGGCAAATTACCCATCTACTTAACAGATTGTTAAATCCTTCGTTGGGTCAGTGACCCGACTTTTGCTAAAGGAAGATGGGAGTTTGGTTAAATTATCTTGACACATTTTGCACCCCACTGCATTTGCCCAAGGGGAGGAGGTGTCCTGGGACGGGTGTTGAAACATGGATGTGACCCACCACAAATCTCTGTTGAAATGATGATCCTGCAAGGACACACTGAATACTCTCCTCGCTGCAGTGGTCCAACGTAACATCTCTGTTTAAAGAGGGGGGGTCTTATGGTTCCTCTGCTGTAGATACAACTTTTAAGGTTTAAAAGAACTGTGAGAACCTTTCTGTAAGATTCCTTCAGCTTTCTAAGTCGTCACAAGCATAGAGCTCTCCTGGCCACCCAGTATCCCACAAACTGGAGAACACGTCCTTCAGGTGAGAAAGGTGGTCCCAAAGTAGGCTGCCTTGTGCCTGTCTGTCACTAAGCTGAGGGTTAACGTGCTGCTTAGATGCTCTTTTGTGGTAGGCTCTAAACAGTCTTTCTCATCCTTCCCCCTCCTCCCCCACCCTCATTTTACTTATAATTGCTTTGGAAAAACAAAAACAGGCACTAGGAGAAACAGAAAGAAGAGTAAAGCTGTTCTTCATTCAGGCCACGTTTATACCATCTGTTCCGTATCTATTTAAACTCTGTTGAGAGAAAGCAGAGGTGCCCCTGAATTTCAGCTGCGCTACAAATGAATCCCAATAGGCTTCCTGTTTCGGAGACTAAACCTTGCTAAGCAGAGGACCTCTGAGGGGAAAAACATTTTTAAGTCCCAGGAGCCAGCAGATGCAGTCGGTGGTTGCTGGAAAGCAAAGAGGGAGCAGCGGCAGCCCTTGCAAGGAGGCGACCCCCCTCCCCGGCAGTGGGCTGGTGTGGCACTGGGATGCAGCGGGGAGGGCAGGACCGACGCTGCACACGCGCTCGTATTCTCGAGGGAAGCAGCTTGTCAGCTTCCCAACATGTATTTCGAGCTACTTGCAGTTGATATCAGTTTAGATTACTTCAGCTACAGTATCCCTAATTGCTCCAAAGGCATTGCATGTGAGCTGTCATCTAAAGCAGACCTAAAAAACCCACCCCACGGGGCCTGACTTTGCACTATCCCGATTAGCAAAGGTTTCTGTATACTAGGAGAGATAGGGAGGAGTGGGGATGCTTGATTGTTTTTCTTTTTTTTTCCTTTTTTTTTTTTTTTTGGTAAAGGCAAATAAACTTTAACAGGTGTTAAAACAAAAAGGCAAAGGAAAAATACTAAATAATCTTTATGCCAGCAGAAGCCTCCTCAGCACAGCTTTGAAGCGTGAGCTAGTTCCCTATCTCAGTGCCAATATTGAAGATGTGTGTATGCACTCATGCACTTAGTATATTAATTAAAACAAGAGATGAATGAAGGAAGGCTTGGCTCTTGTTCTAAGAGTCGAAGGCAGAAAGGCTTCCCTCTGCCAGGCAGTGCCAATGTCCTCCTCCCTCCCACTCTGAACTTTCAGGCTCATTAATAGTTGCACCAGAAGCTGGAAGGTTGAGTCTAGCCTCAGGCACGCTGGTAATACATGGCTCTCCTACAGCTCTATCACCATCTCTGCTCCTTGTTGTACACTCTGTTTTACATGGTCCCTTGCCCTCCCTAGGCTCCCTCCCCACCCCTTGTTAATTATATTCTAGCTAAACAAGCAGGCTGGCACTGTTCAGTGGCTGTGAACAGAAGTCCTCGATGTGTTTCGGAAGCAAGCACACATATAACTTGGTTTTGGATGACTTCCCCCTTCTTTTCATGTGAAGGACTAACCAGCCACTACAGATACATGAGCTGCAGAGCCGCTGTGTCAAAACCTTGCCAAATATTGACTTTATAAAGGTGAAATCAAAGTGCTGTCGATAAATCTCAATGTCTGGAGAAGCATTCTTTGCTTGCTTTGTCTCTCCTAGAAGGCATTTCAAACACTGCTGAGTTTCTACCTGCCCCCTTCCCCCCCCCCAGTTTTAATACGTGGTATTTTTGTAGGCCAATCTCTGGAGTCCTGTCCTTTATATATGTGTGGAAGCGCTGATTTTATGAGAACTGTACAGACACATTTGCTATGATTAGAATTCTTCAAAATGATTTTCAATAGACTAGTGCGTGCTTTTCTTTTTTAATACAGAAAGTAAAATTGGCTGGGACATTCACTCATCGGTTCCGCTGAGAGCTTTAATAGAGTTGCGCAGTAATAAAGGAAGACTGAGATCCTCAGCCAAGTTTCAGATAGGTGGAGGTGACTTTCAAGGGGTCCATCAGAAAGCTGCTTTTATGATCTTGTGAAAGAGAGGGAGAAAAATGAATGAGTGCCACTCCCCTTCTTTCCCTGGGCCACTTTACCTCTGCCAGTTTGATACAACTTTGGCCTTGACTTGGGTGCAAGTCTCTGTCCTTTGGGATGGGAACTGTTGTGACATTTCCCCGTGGATGCTCTGTGATACCTGAGTGCACACGCGCTCGTGCACAGCCATGTCTACGCTCAAGTGTGTAGGTCTAGAGATAGTCTCTTACCTCCTTAACTGACGCACGTCCTTATAAACATGAAATGAATGGGCTACTAGTATTAATGAATGTAAATCCAATGACTTCAGGATTTACAGCTCCCAGGGTGAGGACCAATAAATACAGGTAATTTTTTATATTCAGCAATCTCTGGTGTTTCAAGTTAGTGTATTGCTGTGAGCAAAAGTGCAGCTCATTTTCCTTGTAAATCTTCCATTTCTAAGCTTGGTTTCCAGTGGAAATGAGACATGCGCTCTCATGCTCTGCATCTGTGTGTCCCTTTCCACTGACCTTTCAAAGCAAATTTAACACAGTGATAGCCATCTAAAAGATAATTAAATTTCCGTTTTGATGATGTGTGGGTAGAAGAGTAAAGGGAAGACAGACAGATCCCGTATGTGCCAAACATATGAAAAAGCTGCAGCGTGGTCTTGAATCTTATTAGACATTAGAAAGGCCACATGGGAGATGCTCCCCAATAGATGACTCAAGCAGAAGAAAAACTTAAATGGGAGCTTGCAGTGAACAGTGAGACAGCAGTGCAGAGGAAATTAGATTTTATTTTTGCTTCTCTTCATGTAATTCCTTTTCTTTTGAAATGCAGACCCTTCTAGCATTTTATACATGTATTTCAGCCTTGAGTGCTGAATTACGGTGGTGCTGGTTGCCTGTACACAGCCGAGGGCAAGCGGAGTTTTGCAGTCGTCAGAGGCTGAATTTCTTCATTAGCAGTGCCATGACACAACTTTTATGACATCGCTTTGCATTTAATGACTTTAAGCAATTAAGCTTGGGTCACCCAATTTCACTCTGATGGGACAAATACCAATTGGCAGGACTGTAGAGGAGCGTCATCAAAGGGAAATGCCTGGTAATGGTGTGTTTGATTGCTTTTTAGTATCAAAAGCAAGGCAAAACCATACAGCGCTCTGTCATTTATGATAGCTTAGTAAATATGGTTGTTTTGGTTGGGGTGAACTGAGTCTAAATTAGATTTGTCAAGTGAGTTAACATGTTTTATTAGATGAAGTGATAAACTGAGGAAAAAACCAAGAGGTTTTGTGCCCATAAGCTCCTCTTCTTCAAGCCTGCAATAAGAGTAGCCTACATCAAAACTAGATACAGGCAGATGACAATTGCCCTGAATTTGCCTTAGTTATGCCACTTAGTTGGAATACTGAGAGAATACGGGAGATGTGATCTACGGAGGAGACAGAAGATTTTATTGAGAGTCAGGAAAGCTCTTAGCCAAACAGAACAGGTAGAGGGTGAAAGAGACAATTTCACCAGTGAAAAATTCAAGTTGTTAAGGGAGAAAAAAGCCTGAGGGAGACTTATAAGGTGGCATGAAATACTGATAATTCAGTAGATCCCAGGCTAACAGATGAGGAAATCTCAGGATCCAGTACAGCTGTTAATTCCCAGGCTAGATGGAAACATTCCCAAATAGCAATGGTTTTTCTTCCCCTATGCCATCAACAGACAGGCATAACGGACATTTCCAGTGTCTTTAAATTCAGTAATGCCAAGTAAGGCTTCTCAGTAAAGCTGACAAAAAAGGGAATTTGATGTTTTTACTGGTTAAGTCTCATATAAGGGAGATTTGTTCAGAGACTTGATGCTTTGCTTCAGTGAGTAAAAGCCTTTCTTACACTACCAAGCCAACTAGAATAGCTTAAAGAGCGCTAAGCACAAGACTCATCTGAGGAGCAGAAACTGTGTTTTAGCAGTTACTACTTCAAACAGATGGAGAATGACAAGGCAGGAAGAAATAAAAAGACTGACCTAGGCATACCTGGGTATCGGTCAACCATTAGGAGATCCAGAGTCCCCTGAATCCTGCCCTTGTGCCTGCCCGAGGCGATGTTGCTGCAGTCAAGGGCTGCGACTACAATGTGGGAGTCATTTACAGCAACCTGGATGAGCATCCATGCGTCAGTAACCCGCCCAGCTGCTTGTGTGACAGCCCTTGTGTGGGGTGCGTAGGGAGAGCGTGTGGTTCAGGTGTGCTCTGCTGAGCGTGCCTTTGGGCGCGATGTTTCCCTGCTTTTCCGAGGATGCAAGCAAAGCAAAATGGGACCAGTTGTAGCCCTTCTGCTGCTGGGCTTTCTCTCTCTCCGTTGCCTGTGTGGGAAGTTGGGAGGAGGCTGCCCATGAGTGAAGCAACAGCTGCACGCAAATGTATGAAAGATGTTGTCTCCCCAAAGCCACCCCTTTACCGCCAGCCGAAGGCATTATAAAAGATTGCTGGTAGCTGAAGTCTTATGCAGGAAGACAGGTTATATTATTACAGTGTTCCTCATGGCCTCCTAGGCAATGAATTTGTGAAGCAGTGAAGTGGGTTGTTGCTTTCATCACGGAGGAATTCATTACGGTAGCCAAATTAATGACTGCTTTTCAAAAGTTTCTCTTGCTCTCTGAAGGACTGATTTGCTGCCTGCTGTTTGTTATCTCTGGCATTTTTAAGCTTCGCCCAGGTGAGTATATTGCTTTGTGTGTTTAATGCCTGAATACAGCCTTCCTAATCTTGATGGTGCTCATCGCTTTCCTCTCTTCTTTCCCTGGGCTTTGATGATGATTTTGTAACAATTCTCCCAGCCAAGAGCCCCTTAGTCATTTCCCTGGTGGCCACGTTAGAGTGAGTCCCCTCTGCCCCTTCGAATGGGCACACGTGAGAATTGACCCTATGGCAGGAGCCATAAGGCTGGGGTGTTTCACTGGTATTTGAGGCAGCGCGGTCTGCGTTTGAAGATGTGGCCTAAGGCTCTCTACAGCACTAGGGAAGGGGGAACGAAGCAAACAGGGCAGAGGAGTGGTGGCAAATGAGCTTGCAAAGTCCTAACTGGAAGGCACAGTACCGACCAGCTGATTTGCTTCGCTTTGCTGTCAGTATTAGGTGAACGCACACCCTGATCTGGGTTTAGTCAACATGGATTATTGCCAGTGCTACCCTCATCTGGGGTTGCCATTTAAATTCTTTTTTCACTATGTGCTTCTAGTGGCTGTCACGGGCTGAGAGCTGTGGAGCAGCAGTCGGAAGGCTGCCAGGGCAGGGGCTGATTGCAAAACGCAACGGGTTAAGTTAATCCTTCAGGAAACCTGACTGAGTAGAAGGGTGTTGGTTGCGTTCCCTGGCACATCTGAAAAATGTATTAGTAGAATAAATACAGTGGCATGGCTGACAATGAATATGCAGCGGTTTTCAGTCTGACACAATCTTTTACAGAATATCAACTCTCCTAACTCATATGAATTAATTTGAGCCTTTCATCAGCCTTATACACAGCTCTTGCTGTAGAGGCATCTAATATTCAGTGTTGTCAACAAGTCTGATGTGTCCAGAACAGACCAGAATCCCCAGACTTCAAAAAACAAGACATCTCCTTCAGAGTCAGAGAGCCAGCTCCACATCCTACCTGTATTTGGGATGAACAAAAAATAAAATCTAAAAAAAAAAAAAACAAAAAACCCTGTAATTTAAGACATATTCAGGGGAAACAAAACACACAAATAAGTAAACAAGTAAACAAACCAATGTTTTCATTCACTTCTGCCCTGGTTAGAAAGCCAGGACAATTGTCTGTGACATGCAAGCAGCTCCCAAGCTACAGTTCAGCTCAGCCGTATCCCCAGCCTAATTAATTGTTTACAGGTGCAGATGGGCACATTAATTGCACCCATGTATCACTCTTGACCAGTCCCAGTCCTGCCTACATAAGGGGAACAATGCAACTCCTGCAGCTTTTTGTGGTGGCTCTATGAGGAGGGTGGATAAATCATGAAGCCCCAGTTCTGCCACCTCTATTCTCGCGGAGCAAGAGGGCTTGTAAGCAGAGGTGCTTGAAGTGCCAGGGCTAATGGTGAGTAAAATACTCTCAGCATGACTAAGTATTACTGAACAGCAGATTAGCAGACTGTGCCAAGCACTTATCTAAAATTGTTTTCCTCTATGTACACCCTGAGATTCTTGTCTCCAATTATGTTTGTTTTGTTTGCTTTGTCTTTTTTTTCTGTGGTTACTCAAATATTGATAAGAGAGAAGTCTACACACAGACCGAGGGATGGATAAGGTCTGAGTAGCACAGTAAAATAAAAGCACTTGGGTGGAGCTGAGCTGTTAAATCACACGGCTATACTTAACCTACTATTGTCTTTGGCTGTGTTTGAAGTAGTAATGTACCTAGGCAAGAAAACAAATTTACAATGGCTCAGTTAGAAGTTCCCTCTCCAGGAAGAGCTAGAATAAGCAAAACGTAGCCTGAAACAAGGCCACACTCCCCTGGGACATTATGAAAGGGACCTTGTTGAAATCAAGCTGGTTACGCGCTATTAAATTAACACAGATCACCATCGTCGTGGGGTTGTCGAAGGCAGCCTGCAGGCAGACGCCCAGTCCCAAGGCTGCGTGGCAGAGGTGAGCAGCAGAGTGGTGGCACCCCCGCAGGACTAAATCCCCTCCTGTCACAGCTGGTTTTGCTGAGGCAATGGCTGCTGATGTGGCTGCTCTAGCTTCTTCTGTCTCCATAGGTGAAACTGCACCTACCCCTTGGTCAGCCTCCCCCAGCCTTGTCCTGTCTCGCAGCTCCCCTGCAAGGGAGCCAGCCCTGCTTTGGCTGCTCTCCTTGGTCTTCTGTTGCCTGGGGACCATCTCACTGTCAGGTCTGAGAACAACCTCCCTTCCCAATGCCCAGCTTTCCTTTAGGCACAGGACCCCGTGCCTCTTCCTGGCAGCTCTTGTCTTAGCCTCCTGCCTCGCCATGCAAGGCAGGCTCTTGTTTATCTTTCCTCCCAGAACTGGAAGTCCTATGCCTGCCGGCAGTGTGTTTGGGCAAAAGGAGCAGGGCTGTGTGTGCCACAGCCCAGGCAAAGGGAGGGTGGAGACAACTGCGGGTGCAGTAGCCCTTGTGTCAGGATCCTGTCCTCTTCCTCTTCCTCCCCGGCATCTGGCTTGGTTTACCAGGAGTCTGGTAGAAGCCAAGTAGGAAATCGGGCTGTAGGTGTTTTCCTGTGGTTGATGATCCACTGCCCTAAAAAACCTACTACTTTGCCTATGTTGAGAGCCAGTTTTGAGGGGAAGGTCAAGATCGCAACTTCCTCCACTGGCCTGTTTGGAGGTCGGGAGGTGAGTTCATTAGTGTCTGCAGGCACCTGACCAGAGCAGGAAAGCTAATAGACTCACAGAATGGTTTGGGTTGGAAGGGACATTAAAGATCATGTTCCACCCCCGACCCCTGCCATGGGCAGGGACAATAGTAATAGCTAATAGTAGCATTGCTTTTTGACCTCATGGGTAAGTACATGGCATTTCTCAGTGCCTGTAGGCAGAATATTGAATGGAGCAGCTGGCTGCTGGTGCCAAGTGTCCACTGAGATGCCTGATGATGGTGCCCTGCTCATGTGCTTCGGGCCATGGTAATCAACAAAGCTGAGGGCAGCAAAAAAATGTCTCTCCGGGGTCAGATGGGTGCTGGTGTTCCACCTTTTCACCTGCACACAGCTGCTGCACAGGCGCAGACAGTGCAGAGCCATCAGGTGGAGATGGTACCTCTTTCTTGTTTTCCACAGGTGCCCTATAATTTGGCTTTTATCTGTAACACATACCTGTAGCATCAGGATATTTGTGCAAAACTGTGAAGTGAGATAGGATGAGGCTAGATGGCCCTGCTACCTTTACGTTGGGTTTTTTGAGGTGTAGCATAGGCTGCTTCTGCAAGACTAAAAGAAAAAACCCAAACCCTCCCAACCCTCCAGATTACATCTCCTGCAGACCTTGTGCAGTAACTATCTTAAAATACCTATCTTTTTAAAAATATGTTCAGGTCTTGTTTTTAAATGAAGGCTCTGACCTTGATCACTTGAGAATACATGGCTGAATTCAAAATGAAATGCTTAAAACTTGTTTAAAATATTGCCGTGCATTATTTAATGCAGCAAGACATTTCAGAATATGATTTATATAAAAACCACTACAAAGTTGAATTGTATATTAATGTATGAAAATCAAAACTCTGTATTTATGTAATAAAAACAACCCTTTCATTACTTTGGAAGCTATTTAATGGTTGATAAATTCAAAGGCAAACAAAAGTAAAAAATTTCAGACCAACATGGTTTTGTCCTTTATGTTGGTAATGTAGGTATCAGTGTAACTGAACTGTTCCTCTTGTATGCCTGTATGGCTTTAGTCAAACAGCAAGTATGATGGAGATATCATCTCAGAATTGGATAAGTTTGTTAATAACAATTATTCCTCAAAAGTGTTTGTGATAAATTAAAAAGAAAAAACAGGCACAGTCAGGTGTTCCTCCACACTTATCCAAAAATCTATGTGTAAATTCAGAAATAGTGCAAGCTGAACCTTATTTTATAAATGGACATGTATATATATATATACACATATGTATATGTGTGTGTGCATATATATGTGTGTATTTATCTTTAATGATATATATGTTGTAAAATTTCACATGGCATTCCCTGAGAAGTCTCGGGAGCATAGAATATGGTTTTGTAAGGTTATAAAAAACTCATAGGGATAAGCTTGCAAAAACCTTTCATCTAAAATAATAAGTCTGGAGATTTTCAATGCAACTCACCTCAACGTGTAGCTTTTCAGTTTTGCAAGGAGTGTTCTCTCTCTGCTTTTTCACTCTTTCCTGCATGCCCACATGCATATATACCTTCTCATATGATGTGACTCCAAATTACTAGATACCAGTACCCTCTTGTTAAAGGACTGCCTCCTTGTCTCTCTCATCTTGCAAATTATTTGATGGGAATGTCCTATGCAAATTGATATTATACACTGATGTAAAATATCCATGTGAAAAAACTGGAGGAATGCTTCAGAACAAAGCTGGGTGAACTTTATAGTAGACCACATACTGTCTGTGAGTACCCCAGTGTATTCTCAACCATATTTTTTTGCACAGCAGTCATCAGAAAATTATTCAGAGGTATTCGAAAGCCAAAAGCATGGTGAACTGGGGATCAATGGAGACCACATGGAGCTGTTTTCTTTTTGCTTATTGATTTTTAATTTTTTTTTTTATTTTTAATCCAAAATAAAAGAATGGATTTGTTGCCACTGCACTCTTAAGATGGTTGCTCTTGCTGCTACTTCTTTACCTAAGTATTTGAGGGAAGCAAACACAAGCTGACACTCCTGAAGCCATTACTCAGTTAACAGAGCTACCCCAGTTAACTAGGGTAGTTTCCAGTGTGTTTTTACTGGCAGCTGAATTCAAGTGAGACCCTTGCCCATTTCTGGTTGCTCCATTGATTAATGGGGACCTTCTTTTTTTGCTGCAACACTTATTGGACTTCTTTCTCTCAAGCTTCTCCAAAGTAGAGCCACTGCTAGGGCACCGCATTTTCACATGTACAGTCCATAACCCCTCAAGAGCACTGGAAACACTGCAGAGGGGTAATTTGTATGTCCGGGTAAACTGCATAACTTGGAGCTGGATCCTGAAAATGTGCAAAATGTTCTGCGGGAGACCTTATGCTGGGGGCCTTACCAGGTAAAAGAAATTAGGCTGTGGGGCTTGGAGGCAGGGACGCTGCTGGGAAAAGGGCGCTGGAGTAAATGCCCCTTGCATTACGCATATGTGCATGTAACCTAAACTGAATTGCTGGAATTTCTTACTATATAGCAAGTGTCATGTCATATCTTTTTCTTTTGTTATCCTCTCTGTGGGTCTTTCACTTTTTTTTCCCCTCACCCACAGTCTGACAGTTCATTTTTCTGCGCTTATGGTTGCCACCTCACCATGCAGGAGAAGAAAATACATCATTTCCATGTTATTCCTGCCCGTGAAGTTTTGTCCACCATGGAAAACAGTCCAGGTTCAGACTGGAATAAAAACATGAGCTTGAGGATGGGCTTCCTTCCACTGATATTTCCCAGAACAGAGATCGTCAGTTGGAAAAGTGCTATGCAGCTGTTCCTTGAAAGGGTTTCGGCAGAATCCTGAAAGCATCCATGGCTGTGGGGTGGGATTGAAGGAACAGTGGGCTTCTCAATTTCGCCCCTGCCCCAGCTGGAGCTGCACAGCTTGTTTTCAGCCACAGGCACCCGAGCGCTGCTCCTCTTGTGCTCCTTTGCACAGAGGAGCTACTCTTACGGCCCATCCAGAGAGCCTGAAGATCAGATAACACCTCTCTCATTCCTTACTCGTAAATCATCCAGGAGTGATAGTGTTTACCTCCAGATTTAAGAACTGTTCTTGTTACGGTCTCTGCAGATCGGACTGATTGCGAAAATAAGCTGGATGTAGAAAAACAAAGACGCCTCCCTGGCCTTTCAAAGCAGCAGAGAAGCTGCCACCTAAAAACCATCAGGGATGTGTACCTTTCTCTCCTGTTTTTAGTCAAAGGGCAGTTACTCTCCTATTAGCTTTTCCGTGAGCTGACTTTCTGTGTATTGATTTTGTGACCTTTCAAGCGCTGTCTGTCAGTATTCTGCACTGACAGCTTTACGAGGGTCAGTTGTGTGGTCAGAGCTCGGAAAATGTTTATCTCTTCAGCTCTTTCAGAGTCAGATGGGTTCACAAAATCCTCGGGGCCAGACGATGATATCATTTCTCACCTCCAGCAGCACCGTACTTCACAGGTCAAATCAATGCAGCTGCACAGAGAATCGGAAGAATTTAGGCCACAGAATTAACCTTTAGTGTCCATTTCTGCTCTTAGTGAAGCTAGGGGGAAATTCCTTCAGGATTAGAGTGGCTACCTGTGTGCGCACATTTGTTTGTGCACTCATCTACTGAAATCTGTCTGTATGCTACTTGTGCCGAATTCTGCACCTAAAAATAGCTTTCTTTGAGGAAATGAGAGGTTTGCTTTTGTTTGTGTTTGTTCCTTTATCCCTGACTGATAGTTTCTGTCTGTCAGCAGCAACAAAGCCTCATTGTTTTGGTGCTCTGTCTGGGAAGCCTTAAATGGATCCTATTTTCAGAAACTGCTGAGCCTCCAAGCTCTTGAGATGCCTGCCCATTAGTGTTTCACCTTGGCTAGCCCAAAATGGTGGCAGTTGCACCCTCTCCCCATAGTAATATTGGCCTTAGATGCATCTTTCTGCAATTTAATAATTTAAGCCCACCTAGATTGTGATTGTCGGGGAGAAGAGAGAGTAGATTACTCTTCAGATATGCATCCTGGCTTTTTGTGGAAAATAATGCCACTTCTTTGCCAAGTGATCTCTCACTTTCGCTCGTTCTCATCCTGCTGACCATTCATCCTCCATTCACCAAGCTCGCAAACAACCTCATTTTTCATACCTACTTCTCCATTTGTTGACATTTCAGGTTCCTGCCCATTGCTCTCCATCAGCAACAAGCTCATTCGCATTCCATATTCAAAACCCACAGTATGATTCATTGAACAGAAAAGTGCTTTTGCTTTGCACTGTTTGTCTGAGACTGACCTGCAGGATGACATTATAAATGAGCTCTTATATCTGAATTGCTTTGTCCGGCTCAGCAAAGTCAGTAGAAAATGGCAAGGAGCTTTTGGTCTTGAGGGGGGTCAGCTGCTTCTCCAAAGTCTCTTCTCACTGATCTTATGTCTTTTCTTCCTTCTGTTGCATGGGGTGTACCACTTTCAGTTTTTAGGCTCATGAGAGAGACTTTTGAAAAGAAGGGTTTGCTACAGACAACTTTCACAGAAAACTCCCCAAACCAAACCATGAGAACAGAGGTGGTATTCAGGTATGACAAGAGAGGGATGAGCTGGACACTGGAAATGTTGTAAACCATGAGAATGCTGCCACTCTGATTTTGCTGATTCAAGAGATTCCGACTGTGCATTATTCAGATCATTAAAATTAATGGGAAAATTCACTCCTCCATGGTAGAATTCAACTTATAAACTTAACATTATTATCTAAATTCTTTATTGTTCACTCAGACCAATATTCCAAATCCAGACACTTGGCTATTTTGGACGCACATCACCAAAAGGGAGTAACCAAAGACCAGTCTGATTTTTGTCTTCACATATTAATGTGAAAATAATGCCCCAGTGTGCTGCCTGTTTTTCCAGATTTACTCAGCTTTCTTTTAATTTTAGTCATATTCTGTAGCCATGCAATCAAGGCCTCAGTCAAGCCTAAGATTTATCGAACTGCAAAATACTACTGTGATGGCTAAGACTTTATTTTGGGACATAATGAGTCTCAACAGATATCATAGCAGAAATTATAAAGTCCTTTATTACATACAATAGTTACTGCTGACATGCAGAACATCCCAGCTTGTGACATTTTATTTTTTAGTGTAATATTCGGGAAAAGGAGTTTAAATTTGAGATTGAGATGAAAACTGTCCTCTCAAGTGTGATGAGAAAAGCTCGTGAGCTTTCCTAGCTCCTGGTACAGTTCACTGATATGAATATAAGTGCAGAGTAATACAATTGGCTGATAAAGAGCCAAGTTTGTTCTGTTACAGAAAAAAGTGAAAGATGGGAGTGGAAATGGCTAATAAAGACAGGTGAATCAGGCGTCAAATTTGTGGTGTCTTAACACTGCTAAAAATTTAGACTTTTTTGGATTTAGTAAGTTATAGTTAAAGGTCTAAACAGGCTTTGGTGGAGTGGAGTACTAGTCTCACAAAATCAATGGAATTCAGAAATTAGAACCTCTTTCAAAGCAGGTGAGGAAGGAGAGGGGAGGAAGGAGAGAAAGGAAAAAGGAGTTATTTTTACTTTAGGAGTGGTAAAATATAGATAACATTTGTGACTAATTTACTGATTAGGTACTAATTTGTGTCCTGTGCCATGTCTGGCCACAGTGAGATTGTTACAGAGTCTTCTGGTGTCTGCCATTATAAAAGGATTTTTGAAAACTAAAGTGGAAACATAAAGGAAGTGAGAGTGAATGTTTTTTGAGGGCTTGGGAATCTGGTGCTGAAACAAGACTTAAGTATCTCAGTTTATTTTATCAGCAATGAGAATCAAGAGGTGATAGGTTTACAGTGCAGAAGTTACTTCAAGGAGAGAGAGTAATGAGGTCTAGACAAGCGTGTGACATGATCTTGTAGCTGGAAGCTAAAATTACACTAGTGGAGACAGAAAATAAAGCACATATTTTGAACTAGGAGCTCTGTACAACAACATAACAAAAACCCCACAGATCCCCCCCCCCCCCCATTCATCCTGACATTCCTAT
>VXBO01008141.1:70125-159149 GCA_013400135.1 Rhinoptilus africanus
CCACCAACACCCCCAGGTCCCTTTCTGCCGGGCAGCTTTCCAGCCACTCCGCCCCGAGCCTGTAGCGCTGCTTGGGGTTGTTGTGACCCCAGTGCAGGACCCGGCACTTGGCCTTGTTGAACCTCATGCCATTGGCCTCAGCCCATCGATCCAGCCTGTCCAGATCCCTCTGCAGAGCCACCCGACCCTCCAGCAGATCAACACTTCCACCCAACTTGGTGTTGTCTGCAAACTTACTGAGGGTGCACTCGGTACCCTCACCGAGATCATTGATAAAGATATTATACAGAACTGGCTCCAGTACTGAGCCCTGGGGGACACCACTTGTGACTGGCTGCCAACTGGATTTAACTCCATTCACCACAACTTTTCGGGCCTGGCCCTCCAGCCAGTTTTTTACCCAGCAAAGAGTACACCCATCCAAGCCACGAGTAGCTGGTTTCTCCAGGAGAATGCTGTGGGAAACAGTGTCAAAGATTTCACTGAAGTCTAGGTAAACAACATCCACAGCCTTTCCCTCATCCACTAGATGGGTCACCTTATCATAGAAGGAGATCAGGTTTGTCACCTGCATCTTGGATGTAGATGACTGCTCAATGAGTTCCTTTTTGTACAGTATTGTTTGAAACCCACAGGTGTCAGAAATACTGAGATTACTGCAACTAGCCTCCCTACATTTTTTTTCCCCTTAAGAGATCTGTTTTCTCCTTACAGTAGATTTGGAAGTTGCCTGCTTGGAAGGGTGGGATACTGCATGGAAGTCAGCCCAGAAAGTCCTGGCTAAGCATACATCCCTTTATCTCCCTGTTGGGTAAATGCAGATTTGTGTCTTGATTATTGGCTGCTCAGCCTCCTTCAATATAGAGTTTAAAGCATGCTCTGGATAGGTATCTATCTTTAGGGTGCAGCAGAAATATATTTTTCTGTAGAATGGTCCTTCTCACTGAATTGTTCTGAACACTCAGAAGGTGCCTCCCAGTTCAGTAGCAGTCTGTATCATCTCTGTACCAGCTCTGCCAGTCCCTGCAAGTCGATGCAGGTAGTGGAGCAAGAAGCACTTTTCACTATGTAAAACCTGTCTCCAGGGTCAGAAGGACCTATCTTTTTCTAGAAAGCTAGCACTTATAGCTAATTTTTTGTAGGTTTCTTAAAGACAGTTTCACTATTATACACCTCCACACATAGTCTGTAAATTGTAAGTCTTCTTTTTGCACAGGCTTATGTGATTGGGAAGGGGTCAGGTGGAACAGCAGCTTTGCTTTTCTTTGAGTGGCTGCTTCCTAACTTCTCTGAGGATAAAGGCAAAAACATTTGTGCTCACACGCTCTGACCAGATTTGGTAGATACCTCTTTTGGCCACTCAATAGATTGCCAACAGGAAACATGACAGCTACTTGTGAAGGCTTTAAGCCCATGCTGGCTTGGGGTGTTGATAGGTGACTCTCATATGCAAATCATCTCCCCTTGGGCAAATCCATTCTCCTCAGCAGAATTTGGTTTATAATTTTGAGTGATTACACTTCAAGGGTCCATGAAGGCAGCAGCCCCACGCTCTTAGTCGTATGTGAATGATCCTTATGAATTTCTCCTCAAAACAAAGCTTGGAAAGGGCACTTAGGCAAAGTGGAGTCTTACAGTTAAAGTGGAGTTTGCCCTCTGACTGAGGAGAGTCCCCTTCTCAGACTCCTCAGTGTGCAGATGCATCTGCAAAATGGCTTTGCTTACTCCTTGCTCAGAAATTCTGTGATGTTCATGCTTCAGAAGCATACTGGCTCACTGCATGCCAGGCTTCTACTTCCTGAGGAGAGGGCAATATTTCCCCCTGAGAATACAATCTCGAAGGATTCAAGGCAAAGCTTTTCCTCGACAAAGGCTAAATATTTTATTTTTCCTGACTAAGGACCAGGGCCGTAATATACGCAATCTTTTAAGCTGGCTCAAGTTTCAATGCTCACAGAACTGAAGTGTTTTATGAATTGCAGACTGACATCTCCTTTATCAAATGAAATTACCATCTTGGATTCATTCATGGAATGTTTCCCAGCACAAAAGCCGCTCTGCTTTGTATTTCCATCAAGAGCTGATCCATAGTATTCTGGTTTATACCCACTGGTAGCCATTTAACTCTTTTTTTTATTATAAAAACTTTGCATGATGCAATGTGTGGTTCAGTAGAAACATTCTCTCCTTTTCTATAGTGATATCTTTAAGATAAATAACAGTATTTTCCAAATTGTTTGAATTTTGATTATGGTTTCATCTACCACTTTAGTAGTAATGCACAGTGCTTTAAGATACACGAAAACATCTTTAGGTTCCTGGGGGGATGAATTTAGACAGTACTTGGAAAACTCATCTGACAGATTTACTAGTAGCAAGAAAGTAAAGCAGATAAAAACCATCATAAGTAAATCCACCCTTTTTCATCTTTCAAACCCTTTTGTGAAATTACTTTGCAGACCTTCAATTCGAAATTCAGGATGATGTAAATGAACACCTTCCTATTAATACAGAAGAAAATGTGGGGTTTTATACCAATTCTATTCCTACATATCAATTGCACAGTCTTTCTTCAGAGCATGCATAGTTAATTTCATTAATTTTGGAGGGAGATCTTGTAGCCCTACATTAGAAATGACACCTCCAAGTTTTGGTTAAAAATGCTGCTTGCTCATCAGAAGCAATAGAAGTTTAATGCATAGCCTCTTTCCAGTTCATCCAGGGTCACTCAACTCCTAGTCCTTTCCAATTACAAAATAAATATATGAGCTTGCAACACTCCTATAAAATAATCCTTTCTTAGATGCACACAGATCTCACCTGATACTGACCTGATTTGGCACCGGGATGTCTGTTAGGGTTCACTGTATTTTAATTTCCAGGACTTTATCCATAATATAGTTAATCTCAGCACTGATTTGAAGAAGTAATTTCCTTGCTTTTTATGTTTTAACAGTGGCTGGAAGTGCAACCATCTTGGCACCAATGATGAAAATTTGTCATTATGATTCTTCTTTAAGGTCACTTTCTGTAACTCCTACAGCTTGCCAGGAAAGACTCACAAGGTTTCTGAAACAGTTGATAGCATAAGAGATTTACTGCACAGGTACCGGTGAGGAAGAGCCTTGCTCCTTCTGAGCCGTGCTCCAGTCTGCCCTCAGCAGCTCACGTATTTTTTTTCCAGGCCAATTACTTCAGGTCTACAATTTTCCACATTTGGGCTGAGACCACTTAGCATTTCGACAAGGGTTCGCTTTGGAGTTCCTCCATTCCAGGAACTCATACCCAAACCAAGGAAATAATGCTGCTTTCAATTCCTCTGCACACCTGCACCTCAGATATTTCATTTGTTCCAGACAAAGATAGAACTGAAGATTGTAGGAGTAATTTTTTTTTTCACAGTTGGTGTGTTTTGTGATAATAAGAGCCAGAAACAGAAGGAACATGTGGACTGAGCATCGTGGTCTCCTGCTATAACAGCACCCGCAGCCAATAGCTGCAATCAGAAAATTTTCAATTTCCATGGTATTCCATTAAGAGATAAGTCCTGAAGTAAATTGGTTCAGCAGGTAGGCACTGAAAATGGAAAATTTTCTTAATCCAGCAGTTCCAGTTCAATTACAGTGTGTATTGCTGAGATACTTCCATACAGTTATGAAAAATCTCTCAAACAACAAAACAAAGCATAAGATTATTCATAAATGCCACATGGCTATACTTTGCCTTAAGAATGCTGGACTACACTGTAATCAGAAGTATTTTTAAAGCAAATTAAAATGTTGCTTCTGCAAATGTAGGTGCTAAAATATTAATCACAGCTCTACCACAATCCTGCTGAAATACCTAACGATTTTCTGGCTGTCTCTCACTTTAATTCTGATAGTGGTAATGAAATGCTGGTGTCAGCCCTGCCTGTCAGTGGCCTGTGAGACTGCAGTAGGTGCCATTCCCTTTTTAAAAACAATGATGCACTGGCAACCAGTTTATTCCCATCTGGAAGTGTGGTGAATCCTATATAAATGCTAAGAACGAGGTACAAAGAGACAACATGACCCATCCTTTGGAGGCATGGTTTGTTAGGGTTCCTCTCCCTCTGCTCAGGAGGTGTGGTCTGAAGCTGCCTTCCAAGCCCCTGCCACAGGAAGGCTCCAGTTGGAGAATATCTAATGGCTGAACTCTAGGATTTGCCCTTTAAGGTAAAAGAAGGGTCACAGGCTATCAGTATGGGATGTGGATAGGAAGTATTTTCTGTAATTAAATGACATTTGAATATAATTACTTCTGCGGCCCATCTAGACATGTTGCAAAGTGGGTGAAACTATTTAAGTTCTGAAACTTTATCTACAGATCATTTTATAAACTTGCCAGAGATGAGAAACAAGCAGAAAAATTATATTTACCTCCAATTCTATTGGTATTATTAGTCCTTGAGCACAGAGAGAGGAAGCAAGAATGCTGTCGAGGTGTACTGCCCTAGACAAAGGAATACACATGCGTATAAACAATAAAAATTCCTCAAATTCCTCAGTTCCTCCAAAGCCTTTAAGAGGTCACTGGGTGGGTACAAACTTCCCATGTTTTGTTTTTCCTCCCACTGAAAAAGTCCTCTTTTTACAATGCTATACTCCCTTTAATATTTTTGGTACATTTTAGACTGTGTTAATGTATGAAAGAAAAAGCGCATATAATTCAATTTTGTATGGATTAAAAATTAAATTAAAACCCACCTACAAAAGGATAGATGGCTCTTTCTTTTTTTCAGATCTTAATGATAAATTTTCTGGGAAAACCACTGCAGTTTTTTAAGCAAGATTTACAGTATACCAAAATACAAAAATATCCAAAGGTTTTTGTATACTGCCTGTAGCATTACTTCTGCCTTAGAGGGGCATTTGACATATAAGCGTTTCTTTTCCTCAGCTACTTCCATTTTGAAAGCCTAGTCCATTTATTATTATGAACTGGAAGGTATATTTTAAAAGTAATGATGAAATATTGGCTGGAAGATTGGGTGTGCCAGCTCTGGGGGCTTATTCTCTCAGCAGAAGGAGCTAATTTATTGGGTGGCTTAAGTGTGGCTGACACAAAGCACCCGTGTTCGTCAGTTGTTTCAGTGCCAGCGTAGCACTCAGAAACCACAAGTGAAATGGGACCACTGGCTACGATGGCACTAATCAGTGAATTTTACCTTCTCTCCCACTGACCCTGGCTGGAGGTTGGCTAAGCATGTGTCAAGTCCTCTGGGGCTTCCTTCCAGGAGAAATGCCGGCATGAGGAAGCTCCTTTGTGCCCAGCTCTTGCTCGGATATGAAGGCAAGGTGCCGCTGGAGAAAAATCCTGTGTGCCCCAGCTGAGACCTGGCCTCTGTGTAACGTGCAATGAGGATGCAGCCTGTTATCTCTGTGCTAGAGACAGGCTAGGGCAGTATCCCAGAATCATAGCATGGCTGAGGCTGGAAGGGACCCCTGGAGGTCATGTGGGCCAACATCCCCTGCTCAAGCAGGGCCAACTATAGCTAGTTGCCCAGGACCATGTCCAGACGGCTTTAGAATATCTCCAAGTATGGAGATTCCACAACCTCTCTGGGTAACCTAACAGTGCTCGGTCACCCTCGCAGTGAAAAAGTGTTTCCCAATGTTCAGAGGGAACATCCTGTGTTTCTGTTTGTGCCCACTGCCTGTGGTGCTGCCACTGGGCATCACTGGGAAGAGCCTGGCTCCATCTGCTTTGCACCCTCCCTGCACATTTTTATATACACTGATGAGATCCCCCCTGAGCCTGCTCTTCTCCAGGCTGAATAGCCCCATCTCTCTGACTTTCCTTGCAGAAGAGTTGCTCCAGTCCCCTCATCACCTTTGTGGCTCTTCACTGGACGCTCTGTGGTATGCGCATATTACTTTTGGACCAGGGAACCCAGAACTGGACACAGTCGGCTCTAACGATGCTATCCCGGTTCCAGCACCTTGGGCCAAAACTGTTCGGAGTGATTCACACAATCCGGGTGGGCTCCTCAGCCTCAGTCCCGGTGAGCCGGCAGAGAGGAGCCCTGGGGGCTGATTCTCTCCCACGGCGATGGGGAGATGGGGTTGGAGGGCAGTTTGTGGTTCTCATGCTGACTGCTGCATGGGGCAGAACAGCCCAGTCAGTGCTCTGCTGGTGTCCTGCCCCAGGGGAGGTGAAGGCTGGCTCTCTGAGCAGTGCACGGTGCTTAGAGAATCCATGGCTGCTCACCACCAGGCAGCCTCATGTAGTGCTGGGCTTGCTGCTGCCATCCTTTCTGAGCAAGAGTGTGTGCCATGGTAGCATCATGGGGAAACGGCTGTGTTTACTCCTTGTCTTTTTCCCTCCCTTCTTCCACCCTCTGGAAGTATCAACAGCGGTCTGACCTTCCATGCAGACTCATTTCTCTGTTCTTCCCCCCTTTCTGTCCCACTTCCTGAGATGTCTTTACCACTCTGTGTTCCCATAAAAGCAATTGCCACCCCTCTTCACCCAAGCCCTCTCCTTCCCTCTCCCCCTGAGATCCTAGATTTTTTCTTTTTTTTCTAAGGATAAGAAAGGTTCTTTCTATAATAAAGTTAGCACATGGATTCTACATTTATACATATTTATGAAATAACAAATAATGTTTGAAACAACAAATAAAGTTAATGCATACAAATAAAGTTAGTACATTGGGCTGCAGACGAAGCTGATCTGCATACTGAGGTACGTTAGTGCATTTTTTCCTCTCTCTTAATATAGCTCTAATATAATCAGAAAAACAAAATGTTGACATTAGAATTAATAGCGTATCATTACTTTGTAAACAAAAGTCTACATAAGCATAAGGATCAGAAATGGTATACAGTCATACTGGAAGGATAAAAGAAACACACGTTTCTAGGGGAAAAAACTTTCAAAAGAAATACAACAGCATATTTTATCTTAATGCATTAACACAGTGTTATGTTGAGCAACAGAAATAACCTTGGATATATGCTCAAGTTTAACAATCAACAGCTGCCTTTGAAATTATAAGTTGCTGATATTAAAATGTCTTTTGTATAATAAGTTTATTTTAAAAACTTATTGGTTATATATTCATTTTCAAGTGTATATAACATATATAAACCCTATTGGTTGTAAAAAATATTCTTTCCCTAGTCAATCTGAGAAAAAGTGTTTCAAATATAAAGCTTTCTATTTTCAACTGAAACTCAGTATTGATCTTTTTTTTTTTTTTCCATACCACATTTCAGAAAACAAAGGAATGAGCTTTTCTTCTGAGTAACCTGATTCCTCTTTCCCCTCCCCACCCACTCTTCAGATCTCCTTCAGGTGAGAGTTGCTGCTGCTGAGACTTCCTCCATGGGTAGCATCAACCAGCTGATGCTCAGGGTGAGAGGTAGGGGAAGAGGTGGAGAGCCTTAGGAGATGTGGTATGGAGCACATCTTCACTTTCTGAAGTTGACTGGTAGGGATCAGTACTCTCTTCCCTGTGGGATGTGGTGAGTATGGATTTCTGTGTGGAAAAAATGGGAGTAATAATGGTGTGTTACCCAAATCTGGGAACAGGAGCGTCAAAGATGTCTGTCAAAGCACAGCTTTGTCTCTGAATCTGCTGGTTTCTTGTGAATGGTATCACCTGGCTCTTCAGAACTGTGGGAGCGTCAAAACTTTCATCTCTGTTTGCCCAGTGCAGTTATTCACTGTTCACTGTCCACCGGCACGGTCAGTGCTTCCTCTGAGCTTGATGAGAAGAACAGCCCTGGCTTCCCAGCCTTGGGCTCTCAGAAAGGGGGGAAATGCTCAGGTTTTTCTGACTGAGGGTGAAGTGGAGGCATGAAGGGTCAGGTCTTGGGGCAGCAGGAGCAGGCTGTTCAAGGGGGAAAGAGTCTCAAACTCCAGGTATGAGGGCCTTGCAGCATTGCTGGCAGGAAGAGGTAATAAGGGTTAGCATGCTGTGGTGCTCACATGTCCTTCTCCAAGCAGGTGGTAGTGATGTGGAAAGTCCTGGGATGTTTCTTAGCAGTATTGTGAACTCCCGACAGCCTGGTGCTGAGGTGGACCCTGGTCAGAAATTTCCTGTGCTGCAGAGTTGGTTTTGTCACATGGGAGAAATGTAGAGTCATGGATGAGCAGTGGGAAGAGATGTAAAGAGGCAGAAAAAAACCAATACAAGGGCAGATCTGGGATGGGGCAATTCCTACTCTGCCCCATGTGCTAGCTGGTCTCTTCTGCAGAGACTCCCTGCTTCATCTGGGGCATGAGTGGCAGGACAGATGCAGGGAGGGAAAGGGACGTGCTCTTTTGTGTGAGGTTAGGGTAAGAAAACAGCTACAGAAGCAACTGAAAATTGCAATGAGTGAGGAGATAGTTTGTGTCCCCCTGTATGCTCTGCTCTTCCAGGAACTGCTCCGCTGCTATTCAGAAGAGAGGCAGAGTTCATGCTTTTAAAGAGGAGGAAGACGAGAAGGAGGCTGATAGCTTCATTTCTCAAACAGTATCATATTTTTGGATGCTGGCAGGTTTCAACGTGAGTTACTGTCATCCAAGTTCACTGCTTGGTTGAATTATTTTCCCTGCCCCAAATGTCCCTCAAATGTACTTGTTCCACAAGGCTTGTCACCTAAGCACCACTGCAGTAACAGAAATCTTTTGTCATATCCTCTTTGTTCGTATTCAAGACTTGGCACTGCTGTTACTCATCAATTTGGTGGCTTCAGAACAGCTTCTAAGTACAGTTGGGAAGGACTTTCCTCAAGGTGCACCTGAGCAAAGAAATACAACAATGAGAAAGTTGATACATAGGTTTCAGTCACTCACCTTTAGCGGGGATGCGGTTGCAATGCTCTTGCATTATATTAGTCAATATTTATCTACAGAAAGAATCAAAACAAACCAGAAAAGCCTCACTGTTTGCCTAGTCGTGTTATTTCATCAGTCTTTCTGCCTTTGGCCATTTCTATTTATGTGTGGACTTACTGTGCCTTATCATAGATCTGTTTAGAACGCTGCTAAGACATCTGTGTTATATTTTAAAAATAGTATTTCCTTTTAATGAGAGCTACATCCCGTGGTGCTAACAGGCCTGCCATTCTAAGTCTCAAGTGTTCTCCTTGATGACAGTAGGAGGCAAATAAGACCAGATCTTTCCGACTTGCTGTTTTCCCCTGGATGAGCTTTTCTTTCTGTGTTTGTTTAGTATGTAATATTAAAGTGGTATTTAGCTCGCAATCTCCTATTAAATCAAATGAGATGGGAGTGCTGATTTTGTTTAAGTCTGTGATGGCGAGAGCCTCTTGCAGGAAGATATTTCTTTGCAAAAGGGACATGATTAAATAATTAATTAAACAATGATTAATTATTTTTTTCAGGCAGCGGGAGAAGGAGCTCAACAGGATAAACACTCAGGGTATTTCTCATTAATTTAGAAGTCACTTTTATGAGAATAAAGAAATCACTTGTCAGAAGATAATCCAAAGTTAGCTAAGCCTTGATTCTGTAGTGATGGATTTGCTGTCTCCGGTGGTTTATATTATGCCTTTAGATTAGCAGCATTGTTCTTTAAAGTTTGGGCTTGGAATTTGATTGCATAAGAATTAAACTTCCATTTAAAAATAAAAAGAAGCTTTCTGCTATCTAGAGGAGGACTTGAAAATGCCACCTCAGCCAACTGTGATTAGGATGAAGTTACTTTGTGTAAAGGGGAGTGAAGAGACCTAAGGAGTATTTATAATGTAGATAACCTGTTGGCCACTGCTGGTGGTGATGCATGTAGGCACGTAGATGCGCAGCAAAACTGGCAGCTGGACACGTGCTGTGTCCAAAACCACACTCATTAAGTCATGGATGGGCTGGTGTGTGGGCATGGATCAGATCATACTGAATTAGACCTTTATTTAACTGGGTGGGAAGACATTACAACCTTTATTCAGTATGACTGACTGCAAATTATGGCATCCTCTCTGTCTCCTACTGTGTTTTGTTTGATGTGGCAGTGCAAGAAGGCTGGATACTGAGAGTGCAAACTTTGGTATTAGTTTTGTTACCAAAAAGGTGTTTTTTCCCCAATGGAAGCTAACATGGGATACTTATTGTGCTCTAAAGCCCTAGCTGAAGTAAGACATTTGTATTTCTTACCCTTTGGGATAAACTTCTAATTTGCTAGAAGTGAAAACTACAGGAGCTTTGTCTTCACTAAAATTTTATTCAGGATAGCAAATACCAGCCTTTAAGGTGTATCTTCTTTAGCAGTGAAGAAACTACCAGTCTCTGAATACTGAGTACTCTGAGTATCCTTTTCCACTGTGGTGACCATATCCTTCCCTAAGCAGTTCTGTGTCATCATTCCTGTGCCAATACCACCAGTGCTTATCCTAAGATCATACCACAGTGTGTGTGAGAGAGAAATTCATACCTTTAAAGAAACCAGCAGAGTTAAGGTCTGTATAGGAAATTTTAAAAGACGTGGCATCACTGCTAGTGTGCAAAAGTAGGAAAGGGGAGTAAGCAATGGGAGGGAATTAGCAGCAGAAGTGGTGAATTGCAGTATTTGTTTAATGAGACTAGAAAAAGAATTATGAGGAAGCATTGCCTGTCAGAGAATAGCTTCCCTCCCACGTGAGGAGGTTTTAAAAATAAACAAAGCTAAGGTGTGTCCATGAACCATCATGCTATCATTACTTCAGTGGTGATGTATCAGCTGTTGGGAGAAGGGATGGAAAGTGGCGGTTTGCAAGCATCTAGGGTCCCATTGACACTAGGAATTTTCTGCCCAGATATCCTGTTGCTCTCTGCTAACTATATACACTTGACTTTACACCTCAAAAATACCTTGACCCCTATGATAAGAAGTTTCAGTCACTCTGTCTTTCCACGCAGAGCTTTTATTCAAACGTGCAAATAAAAACTCTCATTCTCTCCCACAAAGAGTTAGAGTTGTGCTCATCTCCTTCTCATGGTTTTCATTACATGACTGTAAACAAAATAGTGAACAAGAAAAATATTGAGGCAGAGTTAAAAAGGGCTAAAAAGATAAACCAAAAGGTATTTGGAAAATGGATGTTTATCGTTATATTAATCTCTGGTCTATGCAGATTGCACGCCATAGAATTCAGTGCAATTATACTCTCTCGTACCAGCAGTGAATATGACCCAAGAGCAAAAAGAAAAGAAACAAAAACACTTCTGGTGGTTTGAGTCAGGTTTATTTTGGTGATGACTTCTTGCTCAGCTGTGCACATCAAAACAAAGCAATTGTTATGCTCTCGGTGAGAACTGTATTTATATGCCATGACACTACCAGTACTGAATCATGGTGTTCTTCCAACTATCCCCAAAACAACAGTCTGCCTAGAAGTATTTAAGAAAATACAGCTATTATTGTTTTCTTACATGTTTTCATACACTCAATATGGGAAGTCCAAAAACACAGCTACAGTCTTGCCGACGCTTTTGTTTTCATACAAGTGAAATTTACTGTAATTTGTTATGAAAGGAGGGTCACTCTCCCATCAGGGAAAATCACAGGCGTTTCAGGAATATCAGTAAAAAAAAAGAAAAAAGAGAAAGATTTCCGTTCTTGTGGTCAGATGGTGCATTGAAGGCACTTTGGGCTTGCTTGGAAAGATATACAAGGCCGTGATCTGCTATCTGCTTCTCACAGTAGAACAGTTAGCAACGTGCTGTGTTCCCTGCAGGGCTTTTGCTGAGTTCTGCCTCCACCAGAGCTGTCTCTGGATGCTTTCATCACTGCTTTTGTGTGACCTTTTAGCTTTCCTGACTCATCAGAACTTGTTTCATGTCAGGAGACCACTTTCTTGGCATCTTGCCTGCATCCAAATAACTCTTCTCAAGGCCTTGTCAGAGCACTTTAGGGATATGACATTTTTGTTCATGACCTCTCTTAGGATATGTATGTATCTTTGTGTTTAACCAACTAAAGGTTGTTCATACTCTTTAAATCTAGGCAATTGCCCATTTCTTGGTGAACTTTGAAGACTTCTATTTCTGCTGGGCAGCTATTTCTACCTAATGCTTCAGGACCCACAGAAGGAACTAATCTCCCATTGCAGTGACTACAACTGCAGTGGGGTATATAATTTTGTAACTATCTAGTAGGAAGCTACCCAGCAGCCTCTCAAGGGTGACAGATATTTGCTGAGCAGAAGCCTGCATCTGTTTACTACACTCTGCGAATGGTCATAACGCTAAGGTGTAGGAGTGACTTGACTGAACCTTTCATGCTGAAGTAAAACCAAGAAGTGAAGAAAGGGTAGGGAGAAGTCTGCCCCAACTCCCATACTTTCTGGGAAGTGCTGATCTTGCTTTCTCCGGTGAGTTCTGTCCCAGCCTCCTTCATAAGCCAGAGCAGTACCTTTGGAGGGGCAAGCCCAAAGACCAAGTAACTGGTCAAAAGAGGTGGAGAGTGTCTGCCTTGCTTCTCTCACACTTCGTGTACTATGAACCCATTCTTAGCAGGTACAGATCTGCTAAGCATCACTGCCCCAGGGGAGGGTGCTGTTGTCTATGTATTGTCCTTTCTCCTCGTCATGATTTAACCCCAGCTGGCCACTAAGCTCCATCCAGCCACTCGCTCACTCATCCCCAGTAGAATGGGGGAGAGAATCAGAAAAGTGAGAAAACTCGTGGGCTGAGCTAAAGTCAGTTTAATAAGTAAAGCAAAAGCTGCACACACAAGCAAAGCAAAACGAGGCATTCATTTGCTACTTCCCATTGGCAGGCAGATGTTCAGCCATCCCCAGGAAAGCAGGGCTCCATCACTGTAACAGTTACTTGGGAAGACAAAATGGCCATCACTCAAAAAGTACCCACCCCCCCTCCCTCTTTTTCCCCCTAGTTTATATGCTGAGTGCAACATCTTATGGTATGGAATATCCCTTTGTCCCAGCTGTGTCTCCTCACAGTCTGCTTGCTGGTGGGACGGTGTGAGGAGCAGAAAAGGCCTTGATGCTGTGTAAGCACTGCTCAGCAACAATTAAAACATCCCCCTGTCATCAATGCTGTTTCCAGAACAAATACAAAACATAGCCCCATACTAGCTGCTATGAAGAAAATAACTCTACCCCAGCCCAAACCAGCACGCTCCTTCAGACAAGAGCCCAGCTCCATGGTAACATGCCCACCACCGTTACTGCATCACTTAATGTAGAGAATGAGTATAAGCACCCCTTCAAGTCATTATTACTAGTTTTGATGATTCCTGGATCTTCTTCACAATCCAGTCCATGACCTCACCCTGCCTGCGATATGACAGTCTCCTTGAAGAATTGAGAATCTTCCACTGAATTATGCCCTGTCCTGCTGTTTCCCCTGGGATCCACAAGGTTCCTGTGCCCCTCTTCTGCAACCTCAAAGGTACTGGTGCATTTTAACTATCCTCTACCAAAGTAGTTGAGTAATAGTCTTCCTTCCTTTTCTTGGGCCTCATTGCTTACAAAACAGAATTACATTATTGTGGACCACGAGCACTACTCTGGATCTGATCTCTGTTGTGGTGGTACAGGTACTACAGGGGAGAGCCTGATTTTTTTCACTGTAAAATTTTGTCATGGCCTCCTGTTTCCCATCCGTTTTAATGTCTGAGGGTGCAGTCTGGAGAACTTGGTGTTTGCTGTGCTGACTGACAGCCTGCAGTGATGTTCACCCGTTCTCAGAAGGGCTGAGTTGTAATAGGTAACTGACTACTAACACCTTGGATAAAATTTCCTACATGTTTCTACCACTGACCATCACCGTATGGAGCAGAGCTTTGTAACTGATTAACTGGCCACAGCAGATTGTTTTGGAGGAAACCTGAGCAGATGTTCAGTGGTGAGTGAGGGTGAAATAACACTATGGATTATGATCTAGTGGCTCAGTGTATAAATCGCAGGTCAAGGGTTATGAGGCAAATCTGCTTTGTGGGAAATCGCTCATGACACCCCAGGTTACTCTGGTTGAGTGGAATACCTGTAGGGACAATATCAGCTCCAGCCAATGAGATGCTAATCCTTGTTAATGTATGATCTATAACCCAAAGAGCCAGAGAAAGTGGCAACAACTTCCATCGCTAATTTTGTGAAGCCAGATAGTATAGACAGCTGTCGTTCTGGGTTTGAGATGCACTATACCACAGATAATGGTCAGGACGTGTATAACCCACAGGTTTCACCTTTAAACAGTAATAGTGATTGAGGAAGTGTAACAGATCATCCTCTAAGTGTGAAAGCTGGAAGTCACCTTTCCCATTTGTTCAGCCTTTGGTGATGAAAAGAGATTGACTGTGCCCCAGCAAACTCAGCAGTTTAGTCTTGCTTTGCTCTGGGTAAAACAATCTTGTTTCATTGAACATTATGAATAGAGACACACTCTTTCATCTCTTGTGGAATCTCTCTGGCCCCCGCTTGTACACAGCAGAAAGCTACTTATCTTGGGGGCATTTGAAAAGCAACAGCACAAATATAGGCTTTTATCTTTCCTCTCAGTGTGAAGAGTGACTTTTCCTAAGCTTGCTGTTCCCAGGCCTGCTGAGTTGCAGAGAATGGGCACATGCTTTTGCACATCTTTCCTGTAGATGTTGACATATTGTTGACATTCTTCTGTACAGCACTCTGCTCTCTCTGATAAGTTTTAATTGAAGAGCGAAACTGCTGAGGTGTATGTCTGAGTTCCTGAATCCATCCACAGTGGCACGAGAAGAGTGATTTAGCAGGAAAACAGAGCCCCTTAGCAAGGTGTTTTGCTCAACTGTTTCTGACAAGAAATAGAAATCACAGTAGAAAGTGCTCTGGCATAAAGGTCAGCCCAGTCCCATGAGGCTGCCTCTGGAGCCTGACCTTCCCAGTGGCATTCTCCTACCCTCTGGCCACTCCATTAGCTCTTCTGAACAGGATACAAGTGGAAGGGAGAGTAAAGCTGGATTTAACCTCTTGTTCACAGCCAAGTGCATGTGTCAGGTGCGGTTTTTTCATTTACAGCTCTGTGTCATAATACAGCACTCAAATTCCGTCCCAGTTCCTTTGGCTTAAACTGCATAGGGTCATAGGAGACTCCCTCATACCCTAGATGATCAAGTCCTACTTTTGGAGTGCAAACACATCATACAGTCTCTTCCACAGACTAATTAATCTCCGTTTAAAAGTAGTTAGATCTTCCTGCTCCCTTTCTTCTGTCTCACATTAGAAGGCTGGTTGTGAATCAAATTGCATTGATGGGTCTAATCTGCAGTTCAGGTTTATTCATTACCTCTCCTTAACCTCTGGCTCTTTGGCTTGAACAGTTCTTTTCCCTATCTCATGCTCACAATGTTTCATAGAATCATGGAATCTTCGTGGTTGGAAAGGACCATTGAGATCATAGAGTCCAACCATACACACACCAGAAAAAAACCAAACCAAAACAAAAAAACCCCCACAACCCCACCAAACAAACACCCGATGATCTCTGCCACTAGAGCATCCCCTGAAGTGCCCAATCTACATGTTTCTTAAACATCTCTAATGATGGTGACTGAACTACCTCCCTGGGCAGGCTGTTCCAGTACCTGACAACTCTTTCAGTAAAGTAGTTCTGTGTTCATAAAAATCAGCTCTGACACCTGCCAGCCTTTTTTTCCCCTTTCTTCTTTTCTAGGTGAAACAAGGCAATCTTGATGTCCTCTTATAACATAGGGCTTCCACTTTCTCTGGTAATTTTGGTAGCTGATATTGGAGCATCTTTCTTGTACATCACTGACGCTTGGTTTCTTAACCTGTGCTGTACTTCCCTTAGAATTACCCAGTCTCTGTTAATGCGATCTGTTGCTGATCACATTAATACAGTGGCTTTCGGAGGCTGCTTAGGAACAGTTTAAGACTGTGCAGAAAGCTGGCTGTGTTGAGTACCACAGGTTAATCCTTGTGAAATAAAAAAGTCACTCTATGTCAATGGACATCATTTAGAAAACATAACCCTTGAAGAACAGCATCATTATTGGTACTGATGGCTAACCGTGAAAGTAGGTAAAACAGCAGACCAACACAAATAGTTTCATTTCTTCCAACCAAAAAGCTATTAAAAAAGCTGTTAAAGATTTTTTAAATGTGTCAAGCACTCAGTGTTTATAAAGAACTTGGATTATTTATATGGGTTATCAGGTGCGGTTTGTAGGCTGATATCTGAAAATGTGCATGTGGAAATGCTAATTTGAAAACATTGGTCCTTGTATGATAGTAAGTAAAATATCTTCTGGGCTCTCTACACATGTATACCACCAATCTGTAAAATGGTGATGCTGCCCATGTGAGACTGAGACCACTGACAGCGTCTCTTCAAGATTAAAATCTCAAGGGCAGGGACTTTCTTCTTTATTTGTGTGTAAAGCTTTTTGTGTCTTCTTGACACCTTGTAAATACTGTAACAGGTCTCTGCTCATTTTCTTTCTCATATATGAGCAGTTTCTGTCACAGCAATAGACAAGGACAAACTCAATAATATATGAAGATTAAGGTTGGATGTTGGGGTTGCCTGATACAGACCTTTTATTCAAGCTCTGGCTGAGAGTTGCAGGTGAAGCAGCTATTTAGACTCTGAAAATGCTTACCTTTTTATATTTGCTCTTTCCACCCACTAGAAATCACTTAAAGTGAGCTGGGAGATGGAATTAACAAGAAAAATATGACTATAACCATAGAATGAACACAGCTACTTGAGAAAATACAGATGACTCTCGTTCAGGATGGAGGAAAAGATACTGAATGATAATTGGAGTGTTATCTTTGGAGGTCAGTTGTGTTCTCATTGTTGGGCCAGCTGTCTTCCTACAGTTGCCTCTTGGCTGGGGATGTAAATTTATCAGCGTAGCTTATGCTGTTCTTTGTTTTTTTCTCGTTGACAAGAATGGGGTAGCCTACCAACCTTTATTGCTCTTGTCAGCCCAGGAATACTGACTACGGCATTGTAGATATCCTCAAGAAACAGAATTTCAGGGCCCCTGCGATATGTTTTCTGCTCTAGTGGTTTTCGCCCCTGGGGTAGTTATGTTGTATGTTGCTGATGTATTGAGCATAACTGTTACCTCAGCATGTTGCTAGCTATGCTCTGTGTGGAATTTAAGATCCTTTCGCATCTGCACTGTCAGATTGAGTCTTCCCTTCTAATATCTTGGCATTTAGTTTTTTTATCAATCATGAGCCAATGGTGGAGGAAACTGATTGCAGAGGTATGAGGGTGTTTCTCTGCCTCTTTGCACTGGTGATCCTCAACCAGTGCTGTGAGGTGAGTTGCTGTACTCCAACATGTTCAACTATAGAGCATCTGGCTATAGGGGAAGGCTTGACTTTAAGCGGATTTTCTTTTGTCGTTTACATTGGCTTTTAACCTGTTTTGCTCTTCCTGACATACTGTAGCAGCAGTAAAGCCAGGATGAAAAAAACCCAATAATGTAAAAAGACCCAGTCTGTCAGGCAGGGTATAGTGCTGTCAGAGTTGCTGTCCCAGTTTCATGAAGCTTATTGTCACCTAGGTGAAACGCAAGGTCTCTCTTCTCAGAAGGAGCATACCTCCTCAGACAGTGCTGTGGGGAGGGCAGGGGAGACAGCCACCGTTTCACTGCGCCGTCAGGAGTGGCCGTGCTGAATCAGAAGAAAAGTGCGTGTGGGTCAGCGTCCCCAAATCTGGCAGTGGCCAGAGGCAGGCTTTCTGGAAAAGACTGTAAGGAGCAGGGCAAGCCCAGAGGGATACCTCCTAGAGAAATCTTCCCTGCTGCCAGCCGTAGGAACTTCTCGCATCAGAGCTTATACTGGCCTCTTTTGTGTGAAGCAATTGAGATAGCCCAATTTTAAACACAGCAAGAGCTGTCACGGATATTGCTACCAAATTATAGAGGAAGTTTAAATCAGAGCCTCCTGCTTTCTCTGTGTCCTGTCTCTTGCTTCTGCCCTGAAGCAGTTACGTGCACTGTCTGTAGGGGTTCCCCCAGTCTCAAGATCTGACTTCTCTCTAGCAGGCAGAAGTACGGAGTGTGCCTGACATGCAAGCTACGCTGGTACATTTGCAGCACTAACCACATGTCAGATGCTTTCCTTAAGGGGTTGTGGGAAGAGGAAGGGCCTCGCTGGAGAGAATGAAAGCCCACAGCAAAGATTAGTGGAAACCTTTCTCTGCAGCTTTGAGGTTCCCTCAGGTGCCTCTTCTCTTTATGACTTCGGTTGCTATGTCCATTGTAGCGCTGCGTGCTGATGGTACTGGTGCAAGGGAGATAAAAGATGGAAGGAGTAAGCAGAGATTGCTTGGCCCCAATTCAGCCATTTATCTTCGCTGGTATGGGGATTTCCCCCCTCAGTAAAAGGAGATGCTTTAAAAGGGTCATCTGGTCTGAGTGTATCCTCTGACTAGAGCAGTCCAGCTATTGACTATTGAGTTTCTGCTGCCTTTCCGTAACTCCCAGCTGCTAATTTGTAAATATCATCAGCATCTGCATTAAGCCACACTCTTCACATGATTGATGTAAATCAGAATAGCACCTGCACTGTGGCATTAATCAGTAGCAGTCATTTATCACTCCAACTTAATTGTCATTACATAAGTGAGTCAGGTAATCACAGACTAGCACGCAATAGCGAACTGGTTGCTACACAAAGCTGTGTTCTCTGTCTGGGATTTTTATGTCCAACTGTTGCTAAAATGAAATCAAAGAGAGTGATCCTGGCTAATGTTGTGCTTCATTTCCTATTTTTCTTCACTGTACTCAATATACCTCTTCCCACCCACTGCTTTTTCCCATCAAGGTCTGTCACATGATAAATCTACTGAAAGTCTTGCATTAATCATGCTCTTGTGAATTATCTAGCAACATATTTCCTCTGTCAGTCAGCCTCCAATTTGAAATGATAAAGCCTGCTTGCTTGTGACTACTGCGTTATCACTGGGTGCCTTTTTACTGGCTTTAGTAGCAGAATACATAGACTTAGGCTGGTTCGTTTGTTAATCCACGGCACATATATACACCTCTTTCCACTTCTTGAAAGTTAGAAGTCCAGATGAAGCATAGGCAATGTTTTCCAAGAGCTAGTTTAGAAAAGCCTGCTTTTGGCTGTAGCTTTGTAGCTGTGTCCTGCTCTCAGAAACACTTAGGATCCAAATGAAGTTCACCCTTACACTGTGATGCCAGTACGGTTATATTCTCATTAAAGACTCCGAGATAGTTTTTTTTTTTTTAAGAAGCTGTATTGAACTAATTAAATTGGAGAATAACACACCATCTGTGTTGCATGTGCAGAGGTTTCAGACGTTAGCACACTTAGTTTACCTCTATAGAAACCAAGTAGAATGGCTAGCCTTTAAGTAAAGAAGGAATATGATAAGGTAAAGAGAAAAAGAAAGAAGTCAGGTAATAGATCATTTTAATGAAAATAGTACTTTTAATGTGCATTAAGGAGATAATTTAGGTTCTCAGATACCCTGATGCGTGGTGCCAGATTAGAAAGAAATCCCACTTCTGTCTGCATGACTGTGCCTATTAATGTTACAGATTATCCAAGAGATTGCAATTCTTTATTACATTCCTTTTGTGTATTTCAAAGCACTTTTCATGGAATAATTTCTGTCTTTCCCTGGTGTGCTGTCAAATGATTCCCTTGTTGCTTATGTGGATTTTTCCCACAACAGTGAAGGAGGAAAAATGATTTTAAAGGGAAGTGTAATTACAAAACCAGTAAGTGTTGTCAGGGGAATCTGGGATGGGGGCAGTGCTATTATTGTCTCTTTGATAGACTGAATTCAGTAAGTCTCTTTACTGCCCCTTTACAAACTCCTCTGCTTTCCTCCCCCTCTCCTTTACCTATATTTTCCTGTATATGAGGCTGATCCATACCCTGTGGAAGTGAAAGTTTCCTTGTTTTGTTCAAAGGAAAATGCCCTGCAAGGGCTAGTCACAGGCCTGCTTCTGAGTAATATAACTTGAGGGAGTTGGGGAATAACTAGATCCTCTTTTGGGGAGTTTTACTCAAATAATGGGTATTATAAAGCTTTTTGAAAGCAATGCCCTTGGATGCAGAAAAGATTTTCAGTTATCTAGTGGTTTATATTTATAAGGGGTAAAACTTAAAACCTCCTAAGAGTCAGCCAGCAGTGCAGCTGGGGGAAAAAAAAATACCAAAGTTGGTTTTTGTTGGCTTAGTGGTAGACTACAAATTCCTAATAGCTTTTTCTCCTGTTGAGGTCGGACAGAGAGAAGTACCTCATGGAAGTTCACGGTACCTGGTAGCCCTGACCTTTACTAGAAAACTCAGGTGTAAGAAATGAGCAGCAATGCTGAATGAGGGCTCACTTTCTGCTAGTCCTGGCTATTTCTCAAAGCTGGAAATGGAAAGTGTAGTAATACCGACACAATACTGTTCTTGTTTTCCCATTGATTTTAGGGATAGAGAAGAACATTTATTCCCCCCCACTACCACCATCTCAATGGCAGGATACTGTTCTTTCTTAACTAGTTTGTTCTCTTAACTAGTTCATTCAAAGTTTCAACCCAGCAGATCAGGCTGGTTTTCTGACACTCCATTTCCTTGTGCGTGTGCTGAAATTTGAAACTAGTAAATACGCCTGTTCTTTCTAAATGGGCAGCTTCTATTAGTTGTCTAAATGGACAACTCCTATTAATCTCCTGTTACTCTGTAATTGCTTTGTGGAGAGCATTTCACCAGGTAGCAGTAGCCCTCTTGTGCATGCTACCAGCCCTCTTGTTCACGCTGGACAGACATCACTGCCTCTTCCAATATGTTTATGATGTGTTGTGGTTAATTCCCCCCCGCCTCCGACCAACCTGGCCCTTGTCTTAGGTTGTGCCTTTTGTTAACTCTCAGAGTAGTAGCTTCACGTGTTGTAGGGCTTCTCGTTTTCTTGAATTTTACATGTTTTCATTGAGTGTCAGGGCTCTGAGAGTGCTGTCAGACTTTGCTGTATCTGACCCCAGTTCTCCTCACAGGGCCTGATGCTCCACCTGCAGGAACACCTCCTGTCCCAGCCTTGGCCCGTCCCTATCCCCAGGGAGATGCTCGATGCCTGGGCCTTCCCTGGTGTCCTCAGCTCCTGGCTGGGGTGGTGGGAGAGGCCATGGTCCCTGCCATCACCCACCCAGAGAGTTGCTGGCCCCTGCGGTGCCCTGACATGGAGCTTTGTGCGACCTTTGCTTTCCAGTTTTATTTTGAGTAGTATCTTGTTATTTCTATCGTGTTCACAGGGTGAAGCCATTGTCCACGTTTCCTAAGCTCAACTGTGCTTTGGGTTGAGTTCCTGTGTTTTTGCAACTCCTCCAGAAATTAATTTCCCTGTGCTCGGTCCCAAGGCATAAGCATGAGCTGAAAAGTGCTCCTGTTCTTTGTAAAATGTGCACAGAGCTTTCTGTTTTCCTGCCTCTTGCTTGAAAGCATCTCTGCCAGGTTTTTTATCTGGTGTGCAGGCCTCCTCCAGCTCCTATAATTGCATTTCATAACCTCCCGTACCTGAAATAACTAAAAGCTCTTTAAAATGTCAAATGATCAGAGTCAAAGCCTGTCAGGAATGGAGCTTGTCAGAGACAAAGCTATCTTCTGATTGCCCTCCGCTTTGCTGGCAGCCATTTCTTGCTGATACATAACGAAGCTCTGTTTGAATCCTTGGCAGTCGCCTCCTATCTTTCTTTCCATTTCCCCTGAGCCTTCGGCTCTGGCTGGGGCTTGAATCGCTCCATCCTCTTAAGGTGTTTTCTGGGTTTGCTTTACCCACAAGACCATGCGTTATTTGGGAATGGCTCACAGACAAGGAGACCAACAACAGCCTGGGCCACCCAGGATGTGAACCCATCATCGCAGCCTCTCTCCTGGCCAAACACTTTCAGGCCACCTCTGGTGTCCTTTTCCCAGAGCACTTGGAGCACATGCAGGTCCTCACAGTCCCATGGCTTCTGCTGAACGAGGGCAGGTGGTTGTCAGGGATATCAGAGGATCTGCTAGGAGCGGGCTGACCTTTGAGTCTCTTATTTACCCTTGTATGGAGGTTACTTCTGTACCATTCCCACAACTCATTTATCTTTCCGTTGCTTGAAAGCGGTCAGTCCTCTTACTGTTCTTAGTCCCAGGGCCTCCGTTCTCTAAGTTATGTCAGTTTTAGATACGTGCAGTTTCTTTGCTGGTTTTACATGTGAGTTACCCAGGTAAGAGGAGGATCTGAACCAAGAGCTCCTTCCTACAAGTTTCTCTGTGCCTCTGGGGGAGGAATTTCTGGGTCACGCTGAGCACGAAGCCCTTCCTTATGCCTCTGATCAAAGGAACAGGCAGATTGAGTGCTACAAGATCAAACGAGAGGTAACAACTGCTATCAATCACTTTCCTTTTCCTAGAAATAGCAATTCATCTAGCCTTTCCAAAGGCAGAAAGGCTGTGAGAAACAGACCCAGCTTGTGCCCAAATCTCAAGACAAAATATGAATGTTGTTGAGAAACGTTGCAAAACTAGGTGTCTCGCTCAGGGCTCATCTACTGGCTGTTCCTGGGCAGTGTGGTATTTTTTATACCTCTTTGCTATATTCTGACTGGGAGTTTTTACTTTAAGAAATTGACTGCCCTTTGGAAGCCAAGACTTTCAGAGGGCCCGTGTCCTGCTAGTTTAAGCCAGCACTGCCCTCTTCTGGAGATGACATTAGGCCTTTTCAGCAGGAATGATGGTCTTTCTCAAGCATCATCTTCCTCCAGGACCTGGCACTGAGTCATGAAGATACTTATTTAACTTGTATATGTAATGTAAAGCATGTGGGGAGTTCTTATGCTTAGGTACTTAAAGACATCAACACATCAGACTGCAACAATTAGTACTCTGACATAACAGCATCAATGGAAACGGTTATAAAATCACATGTATTTATACCACACTGATCTATGTCTCTGAATCTTAAATTTTGGGAGCAGTTCCTTATTTGACTCTTGCCAGAGGGTCAAAAATTTCCCTAGACTGTGATAATTTGCTCAAGCTGAGCATCTGCTCTTCAGCTGCCTTACAGCCACACCACCTCTAATCTAGTGTCTGCAAAGGTTTCATGAGCCTCACTTCTTTCTGGCAAGGTCCCTTTCACAAAAGGGAATAGGTACTTGTAGTTCCTGGAGAAGGCAGCTATGAGTGTCAGCTCCCTTGTCAGGAGGAAGCCCAGCTGGGCACAAATTCTACACCCATGTTGCGTGGGCTGGATGCGTACTGTAAGGTGCTACGGTGCCCTGGCCCCTCAGCTGTGGCCATGGGGGGCTGGGTGTGCCCGGGATGTGCACATGGACCTGGCACCTGGCAAAAAGTGCCGTGAGTCGCACAGCCAAAGTCATAGCCGATTCTTTGTGTAGGGGAGTTCTTGGGAAGGGCTGGAATTTCAAGTTACCTATCAAATTGCACCGCCTTTTCGAGAGCAGTTTATCTTAGGGGCTGTGATGTGCTCAAGCGGTTGTAAAGGCTGAGAAGCAGAGCTAGATTAACTTTATGACTGTCACCAAGCCTAGAATTCACTTTAAATATTTTATGTGGTGCATTTGCAGCCCGGAGAAATTTGTGTCTTCCTGACAGTTTGAGTTTCCTGAAAAATATGATGTGGGGGATGAGAAAGGAAACCCCAAACCAAAACACATTCAAGTACAATGAAAAGTACAGTGCTCTATCACTCTCTAGCAATTTCAGACAAGTGTCGGTGCTTTTCAAGAATCAATGACAAACGATTTACAATGTCCTTGCAACACCTAATGTATGTTATAGTGACAGAGCCACACTAAGTGACTTACACCAAGTCGTTCAGTGCCTCATCTATAATTGAGGATACTTGATGTCTAATTCCATCGGACAATGTGGTTGTTTTGGTATGATTGTCTACCAGGATTGCTAAACAAATAAGAACTAAACTTTGTTGATGATCAATAGAGTTTGAAATATACATTTTTTCATCCTTTCTTTCTGTGAACTTCCTAAATTTAGACACTCCGAGAAGAGAAAAAAAAAAGAAAAAAAAAAAGAGTAGGCTAATTGATCTTTTAAACAATATTATGCCACTGACATAGGAAAACATTGCATGCAAGACATTATTTTGTAAGTTTTACTTCCTGATTGGCAACCCTTGGGAATTCTGAGGAATTACACAAAAGGTTGGAAGTTGATATTTATCCAAACTATGGCTTTAAGTTCTAAATATTTCAGTCACTTTCACTAATTATCAATAACTCTTTGTCCAGCAAGACCTTGACACTGGTATGCTCTGATCATTTAATTTCAAGTTGGACACATTTTTAAGAGAAGCCTTTCACAATATGCTTTGGAAATGTTCAGCACAAGATGATTGCCTTTCTGATTTTCCACAGACAACAAATGTTTATTTGTCTTTTCATTGCCTGTTGTATGAAAAGATACTTACTAGGCTTCTCATATTCACTGGCAAAAATCTTTACTGTCATTGTAAATTAGGTGTAACTCAGTCAAAAGCTATGAAGCTGAACTGGTGTGAAACTGCTCTGAAGAATGGATTCAAGGGCAATTGGAGTAGTTAACGGGAATGTTCCCATTGACTTCCCTGTGCTTTGAAGTATGTCACGTCTCATGCAAAATAAGTAATGGACTTGTGGGCTGAAGGCAGTGGTGAGGACAAATGTTGAGAGATTAATTTTAGCACAGGGAGAGCAGTTTTCCTTAGTCTTCCTGTAGAGTCAAAGGGGAAAAGGCGGTTTCTATTCTGGGCTGTTCTTCCTTGTCACAGTTCTTTGAGTCAATAATTTGTGTGCACTTCTTGTCCAGTCCTGCCAGTCGCCTTCAAAACTCCACTGAATCAGTAATTCCCCACCCTTATTAGTAATGTTCATTACTTTGAATTACGCTTTAACGGTTTTGCTGGCAATACTTTAATTGAAAGTACTGGAAATCCCATGTAAATAGTACCCAACTATGTTTTATATAGGATTAGTCATACTGGCTATAATCAGGCACTCATTTCTTGTAGTAGGGTCAACAATATTTGCAGTAGGTTTTTCAGCATTTAGGAATTTGAAAAAGCTATGAACGTGTACAAGGAGTCAAGGACAATCCTCCCAAGCACATAGAGTCTTTGCATAGGGTCTTGTTGCGGAGGTCCCTGCAAGAGCAATAGATTTTGAAAGAAAAGAGTATCTTTTGGGATGAGAGGTGTCTTTTTTTTTTTTTTTTTAAGCTTTCCTTAACAGCAGGTGGTCTGGAAAACAATCTACAACAAGCTTCAGCCACAAAATGGCTGCTCAACTCCGAGCAAAAGGGAGACTTCTTGAAAAAAAGAGCAAGGCGATGCTTCACAGACCCTGTGCTCTATACATTGCAGCTCTGCTCTACCTTGGCAGCTTTTTGCATTTTGATTTGTCATGACATAAGCGTATTTTTCTTTTCATCTGACAGAATAGCGTTAATTTTTCCTGCAGTACCATGTTGGAAGATGAAGTTTTTTGGCTCCTGTGTGGTATATTATAATACAGGCAAAAGCTGTGCAGGTTTTTAAAATTATGTTTGGCCTTCATTATGTCAAGATTTCATAGTGTTTCATAGAGATTTTATAATATTTCTGTGGTTATTACAAGCAGGCAATTACTATGGAAATTACAGACTGTGCCTGAATGTTTGGAGTGAGAAATTATAGATAATTTCTGGTATGTTGGTCCAGTTTCTATGGTAATCTGAATAAGTGTGAATTAATTGCCTGTTGTTGCCATGGTTCTTTATGGTAATTCCAGACTCTTAATGTTTGAAATATACCAGGTTACACTTTATGCATGTCTTTAATACTTGTTAACATACCTCTTAGGACGTTCCAAAGATTACTGTCATCTCATTTCCCCTGTTTTTCACTATCTGAGAATGTTAATATGAAGAGTTGGAAGATAATCTTCTTTAAGAAAATCCCTCTAGCCACATTGGCTTTTACTTTACAGTCCAAGAAGATGTCTATTAAGGCCAATTCCCCGTTACTACTTTAGGCAATGGATGGTGCCTATGATTTTTCATGTGCAGCAGTGATTGGCAGGCCATTATTTTTGACTTACCTTTCTCTCCTGTCGTTGTGAACAGATGGAACTGCTGCCAGCTTCAAAAGTGTCTTGGGCAAAGTAATGACCAAGTCGGTACAAAAGCAACATTCAGATTCTTCCAAACAGGGATTTGAAGGAAAAAACAACACAAAAAAACCCCTGAGAAAATGAAAACACTGAAAAATAAAAGCATTCACACCAGAAGAAAATTATCCTGTCGCTAGTGTTAACCTCATGTCTGGTGGATCCACACTGGTGGATGATGATAAAGAATCACTGTGCCCTGAATGGAGTGGTGCGACAGTGAAAAATTGCAATGATCTCTCTTAAGGGGCAATCACTGTGTTCAAGACAAGAATTCATGGGGAGTGTAAGGTGATTTTGTGCTTTTTGTTTTGCAGTGTGGTGAGTAGGTGTGTGCTGTTGTGTAAATTACAAGAACATGCAGAGTGCTATCCAACATGTTATTAACTCCAAGCCCTGTGAGCTTCAAAACAGACTCGGGCTTTGCTTTATTTGTTATTCAGATGAAATTATGTGAAAAACTTGGCTTTCTAAGCATCTATCTTTCCTACCATGATAGGCAGATGATTATGGGTCTGTCATATTAGTCATTGTTAGTTACACATAACCCCTAAATTAATTAATGCCATTCAGATTGGAAAGTCAAGTGTTCCGGAAATGCCAGTTGAGTTTATAAATGACAGAATTAAGGTATTTGCCTGTGCAGGCTTAACTCAATCCCCTTGTGCATGAGCTTTGTGATCCAGCCTTTGATTACATGATCACATACTGTTTTTCCCACATTCAGTGCCAGGATGGCCAGTGCTGTCTTTATAAGCCAGCTAATTGGTATTTTGCACTCATACTTTCTTAGTGGGTGGTGCCAGGATTATTTATGATATTCCAGTCAGACACTGTAGATGTGTTAAATTCCCAATTACCTACAAAGAGAGTGAGGATGCTTACCACCAGGCCATTCTCAGAAAAATGCTGTTTAAGGAAGAAAGAGGAAAGTTGACCAATTCACGATAGTGAATCTTTTCACATCTCTATTGTTTTGAAAAATGCAGAACAAACGTAAATTAAAAAATGTAAAAAAACCCAACCCCAAACCAAAACCATTTCAGCATTCTGGAATACTGAAACAGAACTTAACATTTCTACACAAGCCTGTGAATCTTTTTTGTGTAAGAGCAGTGCATCTTTAGATATTATCTTAAAAACAGAGAGGAAACCTTGGAAGACTATTGAAAGGGTTAAGTCACATGAAAAATTGTGCAAGGCAGTTGTCTTAGATTGAACAAACTGTAAGTAAAATGTGTTGATGCTTGTGATTGCCTGGAAAATATCTGTTTTGACTGGATCTGAACCAGTTTTTTGTTGGATTCTTTGTTTTAGCTGGTGTGTTAAAAAATCAATTATTTTTGCAGAAAAATGTGAGAGTAACTGATAGCAGTAGTAGCTACTCCATTAATCAAAATGAAATTGCAAAGTGATCTTATCACTGGGCATAGGTACTTATTGATGGGAAATAGCTCATCTCAGGGTAGGAGAGCATCACAACTTGCTAACAAAGGTGCAAATAGATCCAGAGATGAAATTAGATAAGTTCTATCTTGAAGTAAAGGGTAATTGCTTAGCAGTGAGCCTTAGAAATTATTATAAAAGCTGCCATGGGAAGTGGTGGATTGACTATTCTTTGTGACTTTTCAAAGTGAAGCTGTGCTTTGGTTGCTTTTGGAATATTTTTTTTTTTTTTAAACATGAGTTAAAGTACTTTCTGAGGGGAAAAATATATGAAGCTAATCCACATATTTGGGAAGAGTGGCTAATGCAAGGCTGGTTTAGCAGTTTGCAGATCTCTCATATTTGTCGTCTTCTGCTTGGGTCTTGAGGACAACGTGTTGCCTGCATTAACTTTAGGATTATTTTGAAATAATCCTAAAATCAATAATTTTTTATGTTTCAGGAGAGCACCTGTTTGCTTGCATTGGTCAGGAAGGATTTCTGTTTTCTCCATGTACACCCAACCAAGTCTATCCTACTTTTTTCCTTTCCTCCTGAAGCATTTGGAAGATTGAATGGGTTCACACAGAGGGTGCTTCTCCTAAATCATCTGTCTGATGTGTCTTGCTCACCTACTTGGGGTCACACTGATCATTGTGTTTTGGGCAGGACATAACTTCTCTGTGTCAGATGGGCTGGGAATTTGGGATTTTTAATCTTTCCCCCACATGCGTAGTCTGGAAGGGTCATCTTGTAGAAATCTCCTGCACAAGTAGCACTTTGGCTTCGCCTGTGCCTTCACAGTAACTGTGGACTGAAAAATATCCTTCTAGCTAAGATATTTAGCTTTGGTACAGGTGCTGCATCAATGTAAGGGAGAACATAGTGGTCCACTCTTGCCTTGAGCTCTGTAAAACTCTGCTTTGAGTAGCACTAGGGGAAGATGGGGAAAATACCTTTGCCAGAGGATTTCAGAGAAATTTGCTAGTAACAGGCCTCAATAAACTTACTCTCAAGTGGAGACATGAAAACTCCAGTGATCACAGGCTCCTTCATCTCTCCTTTGTCTGTCTTGCTTCGTCTCCTCACAGCTTCTTCAAAGGGACCTGATGAATGCTTGGTACAATATAGCAAATCAAGTGACCAAGCCCTGGGAGGGATTTATGAACTGATGTTGAGAGACAGTTTCCAGGCATCCTGTGAGGAAACTTTGGGCCTCTGGAGAGGAACTTTCTGGATCCTCAGATCATAAAGACGTTGAGGCCACTGCAGCCTAATTTGTTTCCTTGTGTGACCAGTGTTACAAGGCCTCTCTGGTGTCACCAAACTGCCTTGGCTCTTTCTGATGCTTCATTCAAAAAGATAACAAGAATTAAAAATACTGTAATCTGAGGAATTTGCCCAAATAGTAAAGACGTATGCTTGCAGCCAGCATCACACACTTCAAGTTCTGTTGTGTTTCTACACACTTTCTCAGCTTTGAGTGTGGTGATGTAAAAGTAGAGAGATGCATTAAACACTCTGGGGTAAAAGAATGTTCTTATTTCTTCTTTGTTTCTTGACTCCTAGATGTCTGCTCTAAACTTTCCTCCCTTGAGCATCTTGAAAGTTTACAGAAATTAATAGATATTTTAAGATTATAGTATACTATCACATGACACATCAATTTATTATGACAGCTTACACCATGTCATGTCATTATGTATCGATTCTACTGACGTAATAGAATAAAACAGAACAAAGTGTAAGGAAGACAGACAAATATGGATTTTTCTCTTTGTATAGACAAGTAACAGTATTGTGAAATTCTTTAAGAGAAGGAAAAAGCGGGCTCCAAAAGGTACTGGTGATGCTAAGAGGAAAAGACCAGAAGGAGGTGGCTTACCCAGTTTCACCTAGTATTTTTATGCCCAAAGACCAGCTGGTGGAAGGTGAATGCAATCAACGATTTTCAAACTGTCACTGAAGCTCTTATCTTCCTTGTGGTGGAAATGTGACTGCTACCCTGTAAACAGACAGATGCCTGGGGCACATCTCCTCTGCTGGGTGAATTCGTAAGGGCTGTAAATCTGTTAAGGAAAGACAGTGTGTAAAAGGCTACAGTCACCTCTGGGATTTCCTCTTGCTGTGTGCTCCTGACCTCCATATATCATCTGGGAGTCTCTACGAGGCCACCAAGTACTAACACATCTGCCAGATGGGGTAAGACTCTGCAGAAAGTCATTATTACACCCACTTCTCTGCAAAAGGGTTGTCCTGGCCCTGGCTGCTCCTTTTGAAGATCTTTGAAGATAACTAACACACATAATCCTAAGGGTCATCCAGTCCTCCTGACTTTGTAAGAATGATAGAATGGTTATTTACCATCACTATAAAAAGAAAACCAACAACATATCTTGTACCTAATTTCTTGTTTAAATTTGTCTTAAGCTACTGGTCAGTATTCTACCTTTTTCTTTTAAGATATTGCCGGGATTTTCTGTTTAGGATGCCTCTTCCTCACCATTGCATTACTTCTTGATTTGTTGTTAAAGGCATTGAGCTCATTGCCATTGTCCCTGTACAGCTCTCAGATTATTTTGTATAGATTTTGTTTTTTGCACCCATTTTTTCATCATCCTTCAAGAAAACTGGCCAAAAGAACTGTATATGTTTGTCTGGGGTTAGTATAAAGTGCATGACATACTGAGGCAATGTCACCTCCTTTTCCTCCTAATGACTCTATTCTTTATGGATCAAGGCATCTCGTCAACTGCTTTTATTACAGCATGGAAGTCTGCCTGGAATTGTTTGTTTGCTGTGGACATGAGATTTTTGTTTTTCCCTCAGTCCTTCAATTGCATAAGGCATAGGTTGTTCTGACAGGAGGGCATGGCACTCTGTACTTTGTTTTATTGTGCAGTGACTGTTTTATGTTTATTTCTGAACAACTGATAAAATAGTTTGTAAGAAGAGATTGCTGTTAAGAGGACACTCAAACCACAAATACTATAAACGTGGTCTCTGCAGGGTGGAAAAAGCCTGCTCTCCCTCGAGTCTGCAAGTGAAAAGGTGTGCATGCTTGGGAGCTCTTTAGTCTGGGGATGTAAACTACCTATAAAACCTTGCAAATTTGTTTCAAATTTGCATTGTAAACAATTACTGAATCACCACATTCCATTGCTTTGTCTTTTAAATAAGAGAAAATACATCTAGCTTTTATGATTTGTATTTTATATTTCATATTTAATATTTAGGGGAAACTGAGTCAAATGAATATGGAGTGACTTGAAAATATTCTTAATGTGACACAGTGCCAAAGCTTGGAGAACTACAGACCCTTTGATTCCTAATCTCGCTACCCATTGCCTTTTCTTCCTTGTCTCTATTTTCTACTTCAGGGATAATTCTGATAGAAATTTCTGCATGTGCTTTCATCATCTGTCATCAAAGAGAGGATTTTCTGTGATCTGCTGCCTGTGAATTTTGTCACGGTCTGGCTGAGTCTCCCCAGTGGATGGTGACCAAATTGTGTTATTTGGACCTGGTGTTTAAATCCTGTAGTAGAGCCGTCTTCTTCAAGCTGAATTCACTCCTCTCTTCATGATGTGGAGCTCTTCAAATGCTCTTTCAGGGGCACATCTTTTTTTCTAGTCCCTTTCCTGCATCTCAAAGACAGTGTTGATACATCCTAAAGTATATACATCCTGGCTTACAATTTAACTGCCTTGGGAGCTTCTTGGCAGTTAAAACAAAGAACACAGGATTTGCAAAGGAACTTCCCAAGCACAGATACACGACTTTAATCAGTGCAGGAATACTACACATCCATAGAAATCAATACCTATCTGGACGCAGCACTCTCTTCATCCTCCTGAAAAAATTTCTCCTGACATTCAATGGATTAAGTAAGCGTCCTTAAGCTCTTTGTCTGAGAGTTGACTTTCTTTAATGTTTACTTAACAGTTAGTGCTACCTTTTCTCTTTTTTAGCATTTTCTGGTTATTTTTTATGCCCTGAATCACTGTGGGTTTACTATGGCAAAAAGTAATTAAAAGTCAGTGATTTTGTTACAACAGCTGGCTGGCTGCTAGGATAATACTGTTGTAATTAGATGACCCCAAGAAGACCCCACTCAGCTTTCTGGACAGGGCCTATTCTTGTTTTTAAACTGAGAGTCTAAGTGATACTGAAGGTTGAAATGAGAAAGTGACTGTATTTACTTGAACAAGAACTATATTCCAAGAATGTACATAACCATGAACTATTAGCAAGTGGTGCACTTACTTCAGTTATAAATAGCTAATTTAAAAAACAAATCCTGACAGAAAACATCCTGGTTGTTATTTATGTACTTTATTCAATACATTAAAGTAATAAACATAATACGATGTATATTCTGCAATCTGTTGCAGGTGTTTTTCCTAGACAGATGCTATAGGTCAATAAGATGTTATGTACTCAACTAAGAAATGACACCATCCTCCTTTTCCACAGCCTGGCAGTCACAATGGCTCAGTGGAGTCTTCTGATTCTTATCATAGAATCAGAGAATGGTTTGGTCTGAAAGGGACCTCCAAAGACAATCTAGTCCAACTCCCCTACAATGAGGAGGGACATCTTCAACTAGATTGGATTGCTCAGAACCCCCTCCAGCCTGAGCTTCTTGTGGTTTTGCAATCACTTAGATGATGTGTGTCTGTGGTGTCTTAGCTCACATTTACCAGAGAGTTATATTTTTGACTGCAGAACAACAGCAAAAAAGAGTAGGAAAACAGTCCATTCTTATTAAAAGGCAAACGAGCGAAATAAATTTGCACTTCCAACAAACTAAACAAAATTGCAATGTAAAACCACCAGAAGCTCCCCAGGCTGGTGGAGAGCTTGTGTGCCATGGACTGCAGTCACTTTGCAGCAGAGCTTGCGCTGATGCGCTGATGTTAATGCAAATCATGTCTGGCAGGAGGGCAGACGTGTGCTTCTGAAAAGCAGCTTCTTGGAGAGACACCGTTTTGGCTGTGTCTTTGTGTTGCTGTGGTGCAATGTTGTGTCATGGTTTGGGGGGGATGGAAAAGGGGTTGTATAGAAGTAGAAGATGAGAAAGAAGGAAAAACATCACAATGAAGGTAAAAATTAGAGAATGTTTTAATAGCTTTTGTCAGGAGAGAAAAGAAATGCTCCATAGTGTTTGACTTACTACGCGTGTAGCCCTGAAAAAATACTGCTGGTGGTTTGTAATCAGAAATGAGGGTGCCTACGTGAGAAAACTCCACACTTCTCTTTTGAGGGTGAGCAAAAGCTGGAAGAATTTTTAGACGAAGCAGACAGACTCAGAAATTGCATGGAGTCAGGACCTGGTTGAGGGCCTGAAAGACCCTCTGCAGTGCTAGACCTGCTGGGCGCTACCACTGCATCAGGGCATAGCTCTCCAGAGCCCATTCTCAGGATCCCCTCTATAACTTTGGATAGTCATGGTGTAGGTTCATGTCTCAAAAGTGGGAGGGGCTGGCAACGTAAGTGAGCTGGGAACATGAGTAAGAGAGATCGTTAGTGTCCACCATCCTTTGAGGGGATCTGCTCAGAAGGTAACCCAGCTAATTCAAGGGGTTTCCAGAAAGGTAAGTATTCTCAGCAAGTGGGTGGCATACTGGGACCTGGTGGCAAAAAAGATGCAGGGGATCATGTTGATATGGTAGTGTGGAAGTTAGAGGGGCAATTTGTGAGGTGAGGGAGAAGGTAGGGTAAGCAGAAAAATATATTTTTTATTTTCCTGCTGGGAAAATGTGAAGGAAATTATGACCAACTTCACTTCCACTGTGGCCTATTTCTGTGTGCTTTATGTGGGAGGTGTTGCAGCAAAGAAATGCTGAGCAGTTCAGCATTGTTTTATTCTATCTTCCAATATGTTATGAGGTGATGTATACACTATGTAAAGCACTGTATGCAATAAATAATGTGTTGAACATGATTATAGGTATTGTGGCTTGGCAGATACACGAGAAATGTCATGTCATGTAAACACTGATAGAAGGAGATGTAAAATGGGAGAATTTATTATAGCAAAGTTAGGTATTGTTCCCCAGGAAGGAATGAAAGCACAATCAGTAACTGCTGTTCCTCCCATAAAAATGGATTTTCCTGTCCTTCTGTTTTGGGTGTTCTGATGTGGTATTATAGATTTTAAAATATTACCCGAGGAGTAAAAGAATAATTGGAATGTGAGCACTTCATTTTAATCCAAAATTCTTGATATAGAGGCAGTGACACACCTTTGATTTTCTGAGATTTATGCTTTCTTTGGACTGCCACGTTTGTTTTTTTTTTCCAATGCGATTACCTCCAAAACACGTATAAAAAGTATTAGGTGTAGAGATAAGGATGGCGGTTATAGTGGCAGTAGCATAAAGACCAATGATAAACTCGATTACTGTAAACTTCGCTGATGTTGAAAAATGCTAAATGAAAGTCAGAATGGGAAACAATAGATGGACCATAGTTTTGCTTGAGTAAATAATTTGTCATTTATTTTGAGTAAATCATTTTTGCATTTAATCTCTGGATGCTATGGATTGGAATTTGTTGGTGATCTTCTACTGGTGTGAGAAGACGAGTAAACGGTCTCGGGCACTCATGCCTCTCTGGGAGGAAGATGTCTGAGCTCTAGAGAAACCAGCGTAGAGTCATCAGCCACAACTAACTGGTTGAAGGAAGCAATACGTGGTGAACTGCTCTGAAAACCCCTATCATTCTGTGATTCTGTGAAAAGAAGCTGGTCCTGCTGGGACAGTGTGCATTGCATTCCCAGTGCCCGTGCTGTTACTAGTAATTTCATTTGGGGCTCTTCATCATTCTGTAATGCCAAGTTATTAGGGCCTTTCCCAATGCTCTTTCAAGCTGATCAGTGCAATGAAAATGTTTCTTTTAGAGTACTAAGGTCCAGCAAAGATGAGGCTGAGAGGCCAGCAATAGCTTCTTCCATCCTTCTCTGGATGGTGTGCATGGGTAGTTAGAAAGGAGCCCTTCCAGTTCCTGTAATCTTTCACAGAGATTTTAGCTCTTAGGCAGCTGCGAAGAGGTAGATTCGTATATTTATCTGCCTGTTCCCAGCCTCTCAAAGTTGATTTGCCATCAAGGGAGGGAGTGGGCACATCCAAATGCCTGTTATGTCTCTGTAAGAACAAGGCAATGGAATTTAAGGGTAAGTTCTCTTGTAACATGGTACTATTGCAGAACTAATGAGCACAGCACAGCCACTCCAGGAATATAAAGTCACTTTGAAGCAGGTGATAACTTTCTTTATAACTTTCTTGTCCTCCAACGGAATGTTAACCCCTGCTAAACTTGTTCAATGTTTTGGCTGTTTGCTTTAGACACTCTTTAATCTCAAAGAGATCTGGCTGTGGTTTCTTTGTGGAAGGAAAAAAAAAAAATTATTTTAACCTTTTTTTTTTTTTTTGACCGTACCTGATATTCTGCACTGAAACCACTGGACACCATTTTCTATGAGCGCGAGGACATCTTTCAAGTAGAGGGGATAATATAATTCACATTTTACTGACTGCAGAAAGAGACCTGAAGATTAAAGCCAGTAGCATCAAAAGAAAATCCAGCAGCAGAGATAGAGATTGGATACTGTTTTTCAGGTTCACTTTCAGTTTCCTTAGCTATGAAATGTTTTTGCTCCTCCTCCAGTTTCCTGCCTCCTTACTGTTAAGTCTTCCTATGTCAGTAGCAGATAACCTTGTGTCTTACAGCCGGGTGCTCTTTCCACCACAAAACCAAATTTCATCCCCAGAGCAGATTTATTCTGTAAAATTATGAGAAAAAAGTGAATCGGGAAGGTTACATTCAAGGAAGATTCCAACTAGTGACTGGTGCATGTGGAAAACTTGTGGGATGTGGGGGACTGCAGACTTTCAGGAAACACAACAAAGGGCATGTTTGAGAAGAGTGTTGTGTGCTGCCCTCGCGTGAGCTGGTGGCTGTAGAATGAAGAAAGTCAGTGAAGACAAGAAAATCTGCAGAAATTAGATGATTAAACGGAGTAGTAAGAGTTTTGAGACAGCAGAAAATACAGGAAAAAATGTGTCCTTTTTTCACTGATACGTTATTAAGCAAGGAACTCCTTGCTTAATGATGCAGCAGTGAAAACTGGTGCGGAACAGAGAAGCTTAGAAATGTACAAAGCTGTGAAATGAGTACAGGCAGAAAACACATTCTCTGCTTCCTTCTGAAGCTGGAAATTGGGCAATTGGGCAGAAAGATGAGGAATGCCTCTGCAAGATTTCAGTAGCCCCTTTGTGTAGACCTGCGTTACTCAACACCTACTTAATGTGCTGGTACATCTACAGGAGATTGGGGGTAGCTTAGTTTGATGAAACATGTGCAAGTTCCCAAACCTTTGAAATCTACCTGTGACAGGACAATTAAAATAGACTTAATGAGCTTGCAGCTCTCTGCAGTCATTTGAAGGACATAGACTTCTCCATAAGTGTTGTAGGAGTACAGATGCTGAAGGTGGAAACCAGAGTTTTCCTTATCGAGGGGTGGAGAACGGCAGTGCACTTTTATAAGGATGTCTCACCTCCATGCTACAATGATATCGATATGAACTAAAAAGGTGCAGCTGCTAAATTCTCGGGTGATTTGCACAACTGGAAGTAAATTGCAGCACTTTCACAGGCATATGCATGATTTTCCCTCCTTGTGTTTGGTTACAATGCAACAGGGTGAGCTCTTACAGCCTTTCTCATGCGAAGTTTAGCTCAGCACAGCTCCTTGCCTAGACCTTGATGAAGTAAACTTTTTAATATATAGCCTTTAATGTGATAAATATTCTTTACTCACACATTTATACTACAAGCATTATATATAATTTCGGGTGTGGCCTTGGCTTCCTAGTCTTGAAGAATATTCAGAGCACATTAGTAGATTTTGCAGTTGGTTATTACAGTTTTGTACATCACCTTGTAATGAAATGGTGTAAAACCATTATGTTCATCTCCCTGTGATTGGATTACAGAATCACAGTTCAGCTGATTCTTTACCACTATGCGGACAACATGTCAGACAATCCAAAATCATGCACAGATATGTGTAACGCTCTGAAACACTGCCATCTTTTGGTCACTGGAAAATGTATTGTATGATTTGTTTTGAATTCCCCATAGGTATCTGGGAGGAGAGAGGAGCATTTATAGTGATTTTATCCTATGTAGCAATGCATTACATTGAGCAGAATCACATCTCTGTATTTTGGTGAGAGTTTCAGTGCTTGTAAAGTAATCCATTATTTTCCTTCCTGCCCCTATCCAGGAAATGCACGCACAGCTTTCTCCTTAGGCAGAAGGAAGAGTGAACTACATTCTGCTACATGTAGTTGATACAGTTGTTTCATACTCCGCTGAAAAATGCTTACACAGTCCATTAAGGATGGTTTTATGAGACCCTTTATTGCGGTCCTTTAGGATATGAAGGATATGATGTTAATAAGCATGTTCTGAACATTGTAATGGATATTGTATATTTTTGGGAAATCTAATTCCCTCTTTGCCCATACCTTCCAATTCATAAAATTTCCATCCTTTTTCTGTTTATCGTATATTTATGAAGAGTTTTGAGGCCTGCCTAGCTTTCTGCCCAAAATATTTTTCAGTACTGCTATGGACCTTTGGCTTTAGACTGGGTGGTTTAGGAAGGAAAGCTGGAAATAGGGAGAATGGAGGAAGAAACTGCAGATGTACTCCAGGGGCAAGTCCCTGGCATGCTGAGACCAGGCGCAGGATTCAGAGGCTGTTGTGCCTGTGCTGAAGGTGAATACAATCAAGGAACCCGCAACACTGGCCTGAATCCTTCAGGAAGACTCTGTTATGTCTGTACCCGACTTCCTTCCCTGATAACTGTAGTGTTTTCAGGAGATGATTAAGGTGATTATACAGTAGGACGGTAATAGGGAAAAAGGAGTGAGGTACTGAATGTTCTATTGACTAGGCTTGACTTTCTTTTCCCCTGTGTAACTTTTTATGTGGACTTGACTGTATTACTGAAGATTTACATCAGTGCAAGGAAAAGCAAAATGAGGCTTTCTGATGCAGATGCCGTATGCTTTGATAGCACCTCGGTAGCAGCAGACTGAAATACGTGAAAGAAGAATTAGATGCCCAGACTTACTAATAGATGCTTATTGATATGCAATTGTACAAGAATACAAGCTGCTACAATTTTTCTTGGCAGAGATTCAGAAGGAATTGTCACATTAAATTAGGAGAACTTCTTTTAATTTTCTCCTCCTGATATCCTCCTATTGATTTAGTCCAAGTGCCTTTATTCAATAATTCTACTAAATGAATACCAAGCAGTCTAGTTGCCTAAATAGCATTTATGTATCAATACAATTTTTAGGAAACAGAAGCTGTCAGGACCCAGCTTATTTATGAAAGTGTGTAATTAAAAAAACCCACCACAACACAAAAGTGGATTTTAGCTCATAGACTGGGCTGGGAATTAACTGCAGCATGGAAATGCTCTGTTCTCAGGAGCAGCCGGACTGCAGCTTTTCAGCAATAGCGCTACCAGACACACATTGTCTTTCAGAGACGATGTCGCTCCTTGATTGTCTGGTGTAATAGAAATAAAGTAAATAGATGTTATACTGCAGGCGGGACTGTTACCCTGTGACAATGTTCTAGTCTGGTGACATTACCACTTACCCACAGAAATAACTGGAAATGAAGAGGTCATTTGTAAAGTTGTTTGGAAGCACCATGCCAAAAAAATTGAGTGATGTGAGTGGTTTCTGAGTGGGGTGACATCACAACTAAATTTCTAAAGCAGTGACGGCATTTCAGGGGTTGCTGTATGGGTGTTTGCATGTGTATGTGAACATAACTATTACTAATATCATAGGGTTTTGCAGAATTAGTAAGAAACTCATTCAGGTGCTCACAGGGTATCACTTTTGCTGGTTGATTTTCTCTACTGCTGCAGAGAATTGGTGTGAATATACATGACTCATGTGAATCTGTTATAATTACTGGTGGGCCCCAAATTTGTGGAACCTCATCTAGTCAATGAATGATTGTAGTGTTCCAGTATCGATAATATCCAGAAAGCTGGCCATTAAATGTTCATTGGCAGGCTGCCTACTCTACAGAACTGTGCACGAGGAAGGGAATATTTAGATGAAAACACGGAACAATAAAGAGAAACTTTAGCAGAGTTCAAAGAAATGTCATCTCTTGTGCAATTCACATACTTTCTCACACATGCATTTGTGCCCAACAAACTTCAGAAGGAAAACCTCTAGCTCAGCCTGCTAAACACCAGAAGACACTATATATGAAGAACTTAACTACAAAGTTTAAGACTAATTGGTTCTTCTGTTACCTTAGTAGTGCTAATTCATTTAAACGGATTTGATGGAGTAGGGTTTGATCAAACAAGGATCAGAGAGAGGCAGCCATTGACGGTGGCTGTTGGGAGGAACAGACGTCAGGAGATTTGTTCCTTTCTTCCCCCATCCCGTTGGCTCTCTGAGAATTACATTTGTAATGATAGCAGGCTTCAGAAGAGGCTTGCTGTAGTAGCTAACTTATGATCCTGATTAATTTTCTGTAACTCAGTAAACTGTAAATAAATGGATTAAAGAGCCATTTGATCTTCAAGAAGAGGTTTAAAGTGGCTTTGATGACTAAGTACCTGGGGGAATACAATGGATTATCATGGATAATTGATTAAAGAAGAGAGGACATTAAATTGATGTGTATGTGAATACATGTAATCTGCAGTTTGTGCATGTGAGTTCTGTGTGTATGCATGCGCGTGCATAAATGCAGACACATATAAGAGAGCAGTGTGGACATATAAAAGTGTACACGTTACTATTTATTTGTCTTTTGTCTAGTTGGGAAATGAGAGATGAGAAGTTACTCTGTTAAACTGTAATTGCATTTGGAGGTAGAGGAGCATGCTACTGAACTCCAGATGAAGTTCAGGCACGAGGCAAATTTCCATCAGATGTGCCATTCACTAGCAAAACTGTCTGTAAAGGGCAGCACTGTAACTACAAGCTTGTGTAAGCTGAAGCAGTCAATTATGATTGAGAAGGTAGACAGGTGGTGTAAACACTAAAATACATTAGAATTCATCTCCCCATAAATCAGAGCACAAGAAAGTATGCTTGCTCTTGCCGTCTTCCCCAGTGTGTCCTAGCTTGGATACCAACACCTCTTTCTACTATGGGCGTGTGCTCAAAAAGAGGACTCAGAGTAAAGCCTAAAAAGATATAGGACAAATAGTAAGGGGACAAAAATAGCAGGGAGCTGCCCTCTTCAGCTTTCTTAGTGGAAGAATGTAAAAACTTGTCTCAGATTTTAAAAGACTGAAGACTTTGAAGTCCCATGTGGCCAGAGGTGAAAATAATGTGAGGTAATCCTGAGGCTAGTTTTGTGACCTCATCGGATTAAAGATTTGGCTCTCCTGCTTTGTAAACCGGATTTCAGTCTGCAGTATATCAGGTCAGCAGAGCTGTATAAACCTGCTAAAAATAAGAAGTGAAATGGAAACAAGAAGTCAGTCTTGACCTGTGAAGGGTAGCTTACAGGAACTGAAGCAAATCTATATATTGTTTGCTCTTAATTTCTTTCATTCTCTTGGATGAAATATGTTTAATTTTACAGACTTCTTTTTTTTTCCTCTTCATTTTAATAAAGACTCTGTGGAATAGGGAAGAGTGAATGTAGCTCTGGGAGGGCAAGAGAAAGGTGATGTTTGTAACTTGTGGCAGTAACTGCCTTGCACTCATGATGGTACTTTTAGTTTTGCCAGCTCAGTTTTGTAGTTTAAGTGCTAACTTTACAGAGAATACAAAAGCAAAACGATATAAAACAATTAATTCTTTGCTTTTGCCCCTCTCTCTCATATATATTCCCTGCCCAGCCGTCATTGCCTTTTAAAATTAAGTGGAGAGGGAAGGATTTATTTTGCACCAGGGCTTTGGGAAATCTAGAAAGCAGCTGCTCACTTCCACTAGAGCAACAGAGGCGGCACAGACTGTCCTCTGGGAACTGACACAGAGTATAGTACTGCATTATAAATACCATTTCCTAAATACAGACTAGGCTCCCTGCGGCTGATGAATAGACCCATGCCGTCTTAGTACAGGGAGTTAAAGAACAACGTTTTCCTCACTCTCAGAGGAGGGGGAGGCATCTCACAGCATTTCTTTTACTCCACTGATTGTGTTTGTATAGACCTTTAACAATTATTTACCGATTGACCTTCACACTGGCTTTGGCATCATCATCATCTCCTACTGAGGTTAGCTGCAACTAGGGGTGCAGATCCTTCCCAGCAGAGTGAGGAGACGTGAGTTTGGATCCTTCTGGGCTCAGCCACTGTTTTCATGCCTAGCCCTTGATAAATGGCTTCACAGCGTCTTTGTATCTCATTGATGGTTTGTGAGCTGGAGCCTAAACTTCCTCATAGCACTGTGGGGATTTAATAAACCACACTAAACAACTGTGGGCTTCACTGAGTGCCTCTCTTTTCCCACTCATCTGAACTAACTTTGCAGTCCCATTTGGAGAGTTAAACTCCTCTTGCATGGTAGGAAGGAATTAACTTTGTACAACCAATGCAAACTGAATGAGACAGTAGGCAACTGAGTAAGCTCCCACTGAATCACTGCTGGAAATGGTCCTCATTAGCGAATGCTCATCTCTTTGGGTACTTTCTTCCACTTTTGTGTTCCCTTATCTTAAGATATGGCCCTTCCTATATTTTGTATTCTTAGCTACCTGTTTTACATGAAGTATTGTCTGAGGAGGTAAGAAACTGAAGCAGAAGGCATTTTACAGCTCCCTTTATCAGCTGTGAAAAGACTCCTGTGAATTACAGTTGAACAGACATATCCTCTGCTCCTTAGAGAGAGCAGTCTAAGACAAGACTCTTTTGTTAGGAAACAAACAAGCTGTAAGGGTGTTGATTTTTTTTTTTTTAAATACCTCTTAAGTGAGTCTTTACTGCTGTAAGTGCTACTTAATTAGTCATCAGCGTGGAAATGATTGTCAGCATTCAGTACGCTCAGCTTAGCTATTGGTTTTTTTTCCTGAAGATTTGAAATTGCAGTAGACAATAATATCTTAGCCCTCATTAGAACTAAATTGCAATTGAAACTTAGGAACCTCCTGTCAAGGTCACTTCCATACTGTGGCGCCAGCCCAAGAGCCAGAGCTCACCACACACAGCAGCGATATGAGTAATAATGCAAGAAATAGGAAAGAATCCTGATTTTACCCTCTGCACGAGGAAAAAGTGAAGCTGGAATAGGTAAATAATTTTTTTTTTTTCACAGGGTGGAGCAAGGTTGAGTTATGACTTCAAAGAAGACATAGTTTTGGGAATGGTGGAAGACTTTTATGTTCTCTTGATACACTCCCTCAGTTAAAGCTTAACAAGTGAATGCCTGAAGTTCATTCTTTCCATCTTATTTTTCAGTGAGTTGCCTGGTTATCAGAAAGCACCTACCAGCTGGTATTGAAGTCAGTAAAAGCAACCATAATGTTTGCCTTTTATTAATTGCTTCTGTGCAGGGCATTCTCCCCTGTGAATCTGTCCCTTCGTTTTTGATTAGAAAAATGGATATTTAGAGCAGTGCTATTTGCACATACTGTAAGAACCAATCAAGTGATTCCCAACATTGAGGAAACTGTAGTGTAGATGAAACATTAGGAGGAACCATCTGGAAACCGGGTGAGGTTTTTCTCATGAAGGATTTAAACAATTTTTAATAATTTGTCAGAATGTTCAGCTATAATCTCAGTTTTTCATTGAAAAAGTGGACAGTTAATTTTTTCCTATCAGGACAAAGCACTTTCTGTAATGATAACATTTTAACAACAACAACAACAATAATAATCATAATGCAACAGGTTTGAGTTGATGGAAAGGATGCTAGAACAGGAAAACTGATGGGTAGCTCTGTATGTTGAGGTTCCCAGGTCCTGTGTTGCCAAATATCATTGCCACAGCAATTAAAATTAAAAAAGTAAAATCAGAAAGAATCACAGAACTCTTCACACTCCCCTTTTATTTGCGGATGTTGCCCCTTTCTGCAGCCAGGCATCTTGTGACTTCTGATCAGTAAAGCAGTACCCTTTTTTCCTTTTGACTGCAGCCAGCAGAGCTGATGGGATACAGAACTGACTGCATTGGTACATCCAGTAAGGTCACGTTAACTGTCACTAAACATGAATTTTTCAGCTTACTGGACTATCCGTGTTCCCTGACTGAGTGTGCTGTTTAATGCATTGTAGCCATTTCCCTTGGAAATAAAACCAGAAATGATGATTCAAGTTATGTTTTAAAAAATGCTGTTCTTGTGTTTGTGGCTTTGCTGCTTCCCTTGAGTGTAGGCAGAGCAGAGCTCTTTACCAGCGCCAGTGGTACAGCACGTAACACACAGCAGAAATGGTGCCTTACCCTAAGGCAAATTTGGGACAAGGATGCCCGAGTGCTGCCTTTTCTTTTCTTTCTTGTGCGTGTCCTGTCTCTTTGGACCAAAAGATTTCCAGTGTAGTGATGACACTAAATGGAAGTAAACAGGGCTGATGGGCAACTTGCAAAGAGTTTAGCTGAGCTAAGCATTCCGGTGTTATTTCTTATTAATTATTGAGAGCAGCTGTGTGCTGGAAATGGTGGAATACACAGAGGATAACAAGAACTAGAGTACACACAGTGTAACTGAGTCCCCATATTGCTCTTGATCAAATGCAGTTTGCTGGGGAAGGGCAAGAAGGGGAAACAGTTTTAGAGTCATCGTGCCTGTGGGTCAGGCACATGTAGACATGGTGGCTTTCTGGAGCACCCAGAGCACATGCTATAGGATGAATTCTTACATCAGAAAGCCTGTACTTTCTTGCCCTTGCTAATACCTGGCTGTCCGGACACATGAAGAAGCAAAGGCTTGCCCTGGATGCTTCTGTGCCTGGTCCTACTGGTGTTGGTTGCTGTGGTGTCAGTCTGCTTAAGGAAAAACTTGTTCTGGATTCTGTTTTTTCCAGTCTTTTCCAGCACATAGCCTTGACTGTGAGAAATTCATTCAGGACTGAGCCATGCCATTCTCTCAAGCTGAATGGGATTCATGCTGATGACTTAAAAGGGAAAAAACAGGGTTGTCAGTGTCATGTAGCTTCAGGCTCTCTGTACACCTGTGAGAACGAGTCTTCTAAATTTCTCTTCTTGGAAAAGCAATGAATGAAGTTAATAATTCTTTCCTAGTAGAGTCAAAAGATCTCTTCACAGGACTGTTTCATCTGAGCTAAAAATTGCCATAGGACAAAGTCAAGGCAGATAGAACTGTTATAATTAAAATGATGCCGTCAGAGAATCTGTGATGTGAATCGCACATACAGCAGCAAGCAAACGTGCTCTGAGTAAATTGCATTTCAAAAGAGGTTTAAAAGGCAAGGAATGGGACCCAGTTTTAAATATTGAGGTGTCATAGTGTCCTTTCAGATGCCCTCCAACTCCTAGGCTCTAGCTGCTTCTCCAGAAGGTTGTGGATTTGCAGTCTCATGTCATGTGTGTCAGCCCCATGTGGATGTCTCACGTACTCATGGGCATCTAAAATGGCACTTCATCCCTACGTTCAGGCAGCTGAAAAGCGCCTGAGTGGAGTATTCCAGGAAGTGCTTGGGTGGAGCTGTGGGACCTGATCCTGATTTTCGCTCTGTATTGTAATTCCCATTGGCATTTGGTTGTTCTGCATCGCTGTTGAGAGTGAAAATGAAGTAAAACCAGTCTTTGTCACAGGATATTGCACATTTATTTCTGCCTCACTGCAGGACAGAGTTAGAAGCTGTAACTTCTCCTAACTGGGGTTTGGAAAGTGAGTAACTCACTGGGTGGGTGTTTTTAATCTCTGCTTGAGCCACAGATTGGAACCTTTGGCCGAATCAAAGGGTAACATAATTTATTTTGCTAAATGACGTTTCGAAAAGATCCCAAAAGTGAATGTTCAAGATCATATAAAACTGAACGTGGTATTTTCAGTCATTAAAATCTTTTCCAGGCAGTTAAATTAAGAGGTGTATTAAACATCTGTGTACTAATCAGTGGCTACTTAAGACAGTGATTAACGTAAATGCTTGATAGTTCTTGGACTTCAATTTAAATACTGAAATGTTTACGTGCCATCTTTGTATGGTTTCAATCTCTCTTTTTCTCTTTCTCTCTTTTTCTTTTCCTAACAAGATAATAAATTCAGTTCTTCAACAATTGTTCTGATTCTTTTCTTCACAAACTGTTTACGTTCCCGTCTGTGAATAATAATTGGTTTTTAAAGCAGTTGTGTGTGCAGTGGAGGGCAATGCATTTGTGTTTAGAGACTCTAAAGTTTTCAAATAATTAGATTGAGAGAGGGAGCTTGTCTTTTTTGTATCTCCATAAAGCACTCCTATTCTGTACAGGGCCATACGTCATTCTAGCATCTGAGTTCCTTCTGGCACTGCAGTAAGCAGTGTGATTAGTGTTTTGCGGTCCCTGAATTCCTCTGGACCAAAAGCAGAGCTAGAGATTGCATTTCCTTTGTTTTTCCAGCTACACTAGGGAGAAGTGAGCACACTTTGTATTTGATGCTGCCACCTGACCTTGGAAACATCGGAGTTATAAAACCTTCTTTACATTGGCTTTACAATACTGTGTGTTTCCTTGGAGCTCAGAGTATCCCGGTTTTGCAAACAATTTGGACATCCTCTGAGATTTTAACGTAATTTAGCTTTTCCTGGAATAAAATAATGATATCTTTGGGTGTTCTAAAGACTGCCACTTCCAGCTAGATGAGTTAATCTGTTAATAACTATATGCCTAGAATTTGGTAATACAAAATTTGCAGGTTTATGTACAGAACTATTTTTTGCTGAGGAAGCAATGTATAATGAGCTCTGAGAGCTGCCAGCTAGTGTCTGCAGCTTTCACTTGTGCAGCTAAAAAATGAATTCATCCCTGTAAATTGTGAGCAGCTCCATGGGAATCTTTTTAATATGTGTGAAGTAGAGTGTGCATAGCAATAGCAAATGCACTGATACCACAGTGCAAATGCTTTGTAGCAGGAAAACAGTGTTTTTCACACTGTTTTATTTGTTTCAACTAACTTATGTGCAGCATCAAAAATGATATCCAAGACTAATGATATCCAAGACTAACTTTGAATTATTGAAAAGTCCCTGTACTGTGTTAAACTGCAGCAATGGGATGATGAATCAGCGTGAGAGGGAAGGAAATATGTCCCTGTGCATCACACTTTGCTGTGCTTTGTGTAAGGTAGACCTGAGAGACTTGTCATGGGTTATTGACTATTTGGGGAGAACAGAGAGGTTCTGCAACGATTGCTTGCACCAATAAGTCGTCATACTGATGATGTTATCAGGGAAGGATAACCAGGGCAGGAATGCACTTCAGAGACCGCTAACTAACAAGTTACCGTGCTTGGGTAGTAAATTACTCAGTTTTACTGGGTTTTGCTGTGAAAAACCTTCAATGAAGCAGCTCTCGTGTTCTGACTGCAGTTCGTGGGCCGGCCAGCTGCAGCACGATGTACCTGCTGGTGGGACGCTGGCTGCCGCTCCTCTGTCAGCGTTCGCAGGACACTGCACTTCCAGGTGAAAGCTGTAGGTCAGAACTGCCGAGACTGGAACATGACAGTTCCCAAAAATGCTTTTGCTGCAAATGTATCTTTGCCATCAAACACTGAGATACATTTGCAATCTTGTTTTTCCAGTTGAGCTTTGGGCAATGATGACTCTTTGAAGCATTTGGTTGCTGAGATTGTATAGAAGCCCAACCTTTCAATGACTGCCATGTTGCCTCTTGGCACTTGTGGACTCTGTGCCTTCTTTATTTTGTTTACTTTATTGCTTTTGCTGTTTTGTCATAGAATTTGGTAGGCGTGTGCTGTACTGGCTGAATAATTTTTATGTATGTGATGTATCTTCTGCAATATCCTAGTTCTTCAAAATCATCCTGCTGAACTTTCAGCAGTTTTGCTTCAGGTGCTCTCGCACTGCAAGCAGCCTTAGATAGAGGCTTTTCAACATTCTTAGTTTCTTATTCCACTTACCTGCAGGACAAGATTGCCTTCTGGCATGTTGAGCAGTCTTCGAGCAGAAAAAGAAGAAAAGAGAAGGCAGTGTAACATGAAGGCTTTTTCACTCTTTCTGCCCGTATATTATTCTCTGTTACTAAGTGAAGCAGAACTCTCTCGGTTTGTAGGCATAGCATTTCCTCTATACAACAGCTCTTTTAATCATCTGACTTCTGTTAATTTTTCACCATTCTCTGAACATAAACTATGAAAATTGTCCCTTTTCTTCCTCACTACTTTGTGAATCCCAGTTATAAATTGTGGGAGGGTCATGATCAAGATGTACAGAATACAAGATGTTGCATTATAAAGGCTTTACTGACAGTCATTTGGGATGACCTACATAAGTCACTGGTCATGTTAATGCTTTAGAAAATTAGAAGGAATTAATTTACAAATGAAATTAATGGAAAAATGACCATGAATTTTAATAGAAGTGTAATATTAACGGGAATGGAACTCATTAAACTTTGAAATATGAGGCAGCCTCTTTATCCACTAGACTCCACAGCTGTGATTATAACTGATGGAGATTCAGAGCTATTAAATTGGCTGCATGAAAGCTTTCTAGCTGGGCCATGAATTACATAAGAATACGGGGAAAGGGGGGAGATAGTTGCAGGGGAATAGCAAAGAAAAATCAAGAGTGAGGGTGAAAAATATTGAGCTTATACGATGCCTGTTCTCCAGTCCATGGTGAGTTACAGTGTTCATCATCTGCACTACCTGGGGGCTTCATTCCCCCAGTAAGAAACCTGGAATAGATTTTCTCACCTCTTGCATCCTTGCTTGTGTGTGTTCCCCTGTTAGAAGTATTTTTCTGCTCTAAGCATGCATGCTTTTTCTCTCTCCTACCCCATTTGGAGCAGCCTCTGTGCAACCTGATGCTCCCCTCTGACTACAAAGGCTTCACACCACCCGAGGGTGGGTACAGAAGCAGCATCTTTTTTGGTTTGATTTGCTTCAGACTGAGCCACAGCTCTGTACCTCGTACAGAGGTACCTCTCTTGATTTCTCTTTGTTTCTTTCCTGCCAGGCAATGCTAAGGTGTCCTATGAATACCTCATTATAAGTTTTCAAAAATGTTCTCCAAGGTAAAAAGCATTCCTCTGTAGGCTGATGCTACCTGACACATGCAACTGGAATGTACGTGCACATGTATTGTCTATCTGCCCATCTAGCTACCAATAATTCTCTCTCTTTTTTCTTTTTTTAAAAATTAAAGCTCATCTGTGTTTTGCCAGCTTCTTCAACTTGACATCTGAAGTTAGTTTCTTTTCTGCTCGTGCTTTTCTTGTATGTCTGATTGGTGCTTAGTTCTGGTTCACTTACTATGCATTTATACACCTTACTTTTCAACTGAACTTTTACCCGTCACGGGCTGAGAGGCAAGTTATATTGCCAGGCCTCAGGTAATTACCAGTGCCATTACTTTTTTATTTGCGGTGCCTGAGCAAGCAGGAGAACAGCAGGTTAAGTCATATTTGCAAAGAGATCATGACTCAATTAGTGCTTATGATTCAAGAAGAAAAAAGGAATAATTAAGGGCATGGCAGTAACAGCATTATATGCCTGCCTAAGTGCTAAGGAACCTGCTCAAAATAGAAACCCAATAAAAGAACGAAGGATTAGAAAGGATGTGTATAAAGCCCGAATGCAACAGGGAATTCATGTGAGAGACTCTTCACACAGAAGAATTAGAGAAGCTTGTTAGAACAGGGTAAAAAATCTTGGCTCTGGTTTTGCAAAATCAGTGGACCCAAATGCCGTGGTTTCGGAGGGTTTGCTGTTTGGTTTAATTTTGGTTGTGACAGCAAAAATAAAAAGCACCAGTTATGCAAGATTACCCTTGTCCACTACAACCAGAATGCCCCCAAAACGTCAAAGTTTTGCTTAAAAGATCTGCTGTCTGTCACTAGGGAAACTGTTTTCCCCTCTAGGTTCGGCTATGTTGCTGCTACCTCCAGCAATTTGTAGTTATACTAATTCACTTTATTTTTAACTACTTGCCTCAAGAAGGGTCAAACTGCAAACTCAAGAACTGAATGGATCACGGCAGGGGGTTGGAAGGGCTGTCTCTAATTTTGTTCTTCACTGAGTATACTTATAACCTGCTGGGGCTGCCAGTCTGGGCTGTGAGGTAGAGCTAGCTACAGGCAAAGAGGTGCAGCTCCCCTCAAAGGAGAAGAGCTACAGCAGCTGGAGCCAGGTGAGGAGCTAGCTTTTTTGGGTTACAGGTCCTTTCCTGAAAAGTAGCATACGTGTTATTTGTCAACTTGGCGAAATCTTTCTGAATGACGTGGCAGTTAAAGGATTTCTAAAGCAATTCTGGGGAAAAAATTGTTGCACAGAGTAGCAGAGATATGTCATGAAATGTTCTCTAGCTTTTAAAATTTAAGGTCCAAGCATGTGCTCTTGAAAGCAGTGTGCTGATTTCAGTGAGAGAAGGTGCTCTCACAGTCACCATGTCACCAGAGCCAACCTGTGCCTGGAGCTGCAGCGATAGAGCCACAGGGATTCTCCAGGGATCACCCAAACCAGGCTGAGATGAAACAGCCCCTTGGCTGTGGGCTGCTCCTCCTCACGCTGTGCATTTGCCTTACAAGTTTATCAGCTTTCTCACTCACTGGGGCAATCTGTCTCCTTGTGCGATATGCAGCTGCTTGCCTTTCCAAAGGCTGCTGACTGGGAAGATAGGACGTCCTGCATGAAGAGAATCCAGCCACTCTTAAACCTGGGTGCCTTCAGCTCAATACTTTGTGGCACTATTTTACCCTTCCTTCTTAGTTTTTTTAAAAGTTCCGTACAGCCCCTGTGATGTGAGTCTGAATAATCGGTCTGGCAGCAGTACACAGTTGGATAGGGAAGCTGAGTTGCACATCTAGTGCCGTAAAACGTAATACTGGCACCACCCCAGTCTGTGGCGATGAATAGATGGGGATTTCTTTTAAGCATGGTTACATTACAGTGACAGAAGTTGGGCTTTTTCCCCGGTGCGTGTATGTGTGCGCACACACAGATCATCACAAAAGGCAGATGATGGTGAATGTGATTTTTTTTCACCGGGTGACAGATCCACCCAGTGATAAGACCCTAGAGGAAATTGATTCCGCAGTGGAGAATGGCCACTCTGCCTTTGCCATTTGAATATACAGCTACCAAGATGTTTATAGCCCCCAATGCCACGCAGCATGCATAGGACAGCCCATTACCTAGCGCACGTACCAGGAGCAGTACAGTTTGGTATTGTGATGGTCTGCCCTACCACTGCTCTGAAGCAGGGGTTACTATTTTGAGAAAAAAGAAATTTTAGTGCAGCCAGATTGCAGCTAATTAGTAGCTGAACTTTTTCTATGGGATAGGAAAAGCTCATGCAAGAGGAGGATTGTAATTTGTTGTGAGGAGGTGGTGGTGTCTGCGTGCACGTGTTTAAAATTACATGTGTGTCTTTTCAAATGTTTGCAAATATTTTCTGAATCTGGAAAACTGATTAGGAAGCACATTCCTTCAGAGAGCCTGCAACCCTTCAGCAGCTGAGGGCTGCAGTGGCGTTACTTGGTGCGGACACTTCATGTGGATCTAAACAGGCCTGAGGGTTTGATTACATTTGTTTTTCTTATAGAAACGTTAGCAGCAATCTCTTCCCTTGACAGATGAAACAAGTGGACTAACCATACACTGAATTAGCCATCGCTCAATGTAGGGCTTGGAGCAGAGGGTAGATTATTTCCTTAAAGGACATGATCCTGAGTCAGTGGCTGCTGAGTGTCATCTTTCCTCTGATACATATTTTATTGGGTGAAGATAAAGAGTTTTGCTTACTGTGTGTGGGAAATAGAGTAGAAAGCTGCCTAGCAAAAGTGCTGAAAAGTGCATTTCCTCATTGTTAGGTGGCAGCAGGGTGCTTTTATGCCTCCTAGCTGGCCTTTGGTAGGGGCAAAGTATTAATTCTAAAGAGCAAAGGAGGAGTATCAGTGTCCCAGAGCCACGGTATGCAAGACAGAGAGCCCTCTCAGAAACATTTGCTAGTGGAAGTCCGGGTAATGAGATGGGAGATGCTGCGTTTCCCACTACTCCAGAAGGGCAGGAGCCTGTTGCCCATCAGGGACAGGCTGCCGGGCTGGCTGCGCTCCTTCGCCCTTGAGCTGCGGGTTAAGAGCCGGAGATTAATGGCTTCGAGGGCCTGGGTAGGTCAGCTGGCTTTTGTTACCCGTACTTGGGGTTGCGCTAAGGTTATGTTCGTGACCAGAGCACTAGGGGTTAATAGGGCACTGAGAGATGTCTTAATGTGAGGTTAATCAGTTATCATGCAGGCTGATTGATTGCCTATCTATTAAATCTTCTGTTGATGGACTTGTAAAATGTATTACTCATCTGTAAAATGGTTATAACAGCTATAAATCATTTAAGAAACCTTATAATTCATTTATGAGCCTATTCTTTAGAGTAAAGAGGGATTGATCTTCACCTTCATACCCTGTATTTTTAAATTACACATATGATGACAGCACCTCATGTGAGCATGTCTGCTACACCGGGCAACTGAACAGAAAGGATCCCATGTGTTTCACAGTGGATGCTTATTTTCCTCTCTGAGTTTTGGTCCTTGTCTTTGTGCAAGTTATCACACTGCCTTTGAAGATGTGCTACAGGGTCTGTTGTAAAGCCCTTTATAGCCATTGGAGCTGACTGGAACACAGACATTTGCTCATTCCATGGGAAGTACTGCATTTTGGGCCATTACACCACCGTGAGAACCAAAATGTGTCTGCCAAATGCCTGGTGGTTCTTTCCAGTGGAAGCTGGTGGGGGTTCCAGTGGCTTACAAAGAATGGCATAGGCTCTTGGCCAACATTGTTTTGGTTTGATCAAGTCGTGGACAGCCTGGTGGTACCTGAGGGCATTTCTGGGGTTGTGCTCACTTTTGCCTATTTGTGGCACTGAGGAATAGTTCCAAGGACTGTGAGAACCTGGGAGTGAAACATGTTCCCCAAACCTCTTTTTCGCTCTCTGTCTGCGAGGGTGAGGGCTATCCCACCTATGGGCCATCCCATCATTTCCCCGCATTTGGAGAGACCCTGCGGAGGACTTGCAGACCCTTTTGCCTGACTTGGAAACGGTGTGTCTAGGCTGACAGTGTAGTTCCGGCTATTTTTGTGGCCAGAGTTTCTGGCACAATTTAGTTCTTCGTGGATTGGGATTTGTTATCTCTAACAGAGATGTCACCGCTAGGTGCCAGTGTGTCCCGGCAGGACCCGCCGGGATGCGGACGCGCCGGGAAGCCGGGATGCTGGGGGGAGCTCTGCGGCAGGAGCCTTGGGAAACTCACCGAGGACTTCCCCCCACTTCCTCCCCCCCCGTCATTCACCATAAAGGTGTCATTCAGCCGCGCTGCTGCTGCTGCTGGGAAGAGACTGCCAAGGCTTTTCTTTTTTTTAAATTAAATTTTCAAATGCTTCCCTCCCACCCCTTTACTTTTTGTATTAGCCTCTTGGAAATCGGAAATTGAAATCTGTTTCCTCCCTCAGGTTTTCTTTCTCTTTTCTCCCTTGAGCATTTGATGGCTGCTTTTTAAAGGCAGCCTGTAAGTTCACGAAATGAAACAGGCAAAGAAACCAACTGTACTATATTGAGAAGGATGTTAATTTATTTTGCAGACAGGTTTTGTGGACTTCAGACCCAGAGAGGAAAGCAGGGACACCACAGGTAATATTAGCACGGACCGCATCCCATAAATACCTGTGTGCTGCTCTAGCACAGATGTGGGTTGCCTGTAAGCAGCTGGTGCCAGACAATGAAGGCTATAGACCCTATGTAATTCCATGCAAGTCTCTATGCTGTGTGACGAAGATGTTTATAGCTGCTAGAGTGCCTCTTGTCTGATGAATCTTTCAGGAGGTTATTCACCTGGAGACCTTGTTCACTTGCAAAACAATTAAGAGTCCCAGATGAAATGTCTCTAGTTATGGCATATGCTACATGACGCCTCAAGACCTGTTGTCATGAAGGCTGGACGTCAGAACATTGGTCCAACAAACGATGCCAATTTCTCTCCGTGTCCTGTCGGCGCAGCGGGGTGTGACGTCATGCAGCCGTCTGGAGGTGACACTGACTCAGCCTGGGCTTACTGGCACTATGTCCCTGAAACCCATCATCTCCCAGCATCCATCAGCACCACAAAGCGAGTGATAAGCCTGTGCCGGTCTTATTTCTCTTTCCGTGTGCCCTTCCCTCCTGTCAAGTGATTAACTTTAGGTATGAGACACTAAGAAAACCAGTCCCTTCTTTTGCAATAAAAAACTGACTCCAGGAGTCCTGGCCAGTGTTGGTGGCTTTGGGGATTTCATCATGAAATTCAAGCAATTTGTGTGTTTTCATTAAGAAAACAAGGCTCCTAAAAAAGCAGCTCAGCTTTTCAATTATTTAGAGAGGCAAGGTTTTCATGACTGGGAGCTCTGGGACGTGAGTTCCAAAGTCCCCAGTATTAGCGGCAAATTGTTAAAAACAAAATTCAATTTTTTCTTAAAAGAAAAACATTATGATGAAGCAGAGAAAGTTTAATAATTTGGAGATAGCTGACTTGTGTTTTTTTGAATGCTTGTAACCGATATAAATGTTCCCCCCTTCAAAAGCAACCACAAGGGTACAGCAGGATTAACCATCCTCCCGTCTCCTCCTGATTCCAGTATGATTTACCCGTACCATTAATACGTGGTATTAATGACACTAAAAATAAAAATCAATGTTTTTTTTTTTTCCTTGTTGTTTTAGCTTCATTATTGAAGACTTACCAGAGAAGGGCTTCTGGAAATGTTCAAATGTGCAAGCACACGTATAAGGGTGGGGGCCCTTTTTCTCTCACCCGTGGCTTTACATGACTGTGTAACCTCCTCACCTGCATCAGAAATTCCAGCATGAAGTAGCTGCTGCAGCCATTGCTTTCTGCTGATCCTCAGGTCTTTGTTCAGGCATTCCTAACATGGTCCTTACTTTACTGTCTGCCACTTTTCCTCTTCAGCTAAAAGGGTGTGAAGTGGGATGAGTGCTTTCCTATTACTGTTGTCCTGGCCTCATGTTCTGAATCTGCTCTTTGCAGAGATAAACTGAACATCCTCACAGCTGAATACCTCCAGCTTCTCTACTCTGTCTGATTCCCAGCCCTTTTAAATAGTGCTTTCTGCCTGATGTGCCCTAAATCTCATGGTCACAGAGCAGCTTCCCTCTTGCTTCTTGGATCTGCACACTCCCCAGCCCCAAGATGCTACATCCTCCCTTTTCATATGAGCTGCGCTGACCCTTAATACGAGTCCACTCTCATATCTCCATTGTGAGCCCTTGTGCCTTGGCTGACCCATTGCGTGGGTCCCAGGGCCCTGCATGAAGCAAGAGGGAGAGAGAGGCTGGTTGCACCCGACGACAGTCTGGGATTCGTGCAGCCTCCATGGGCTCTCAGTTCGTGGTCAAGATGCGTTTGGACCCTCTCTGGTGTTGGTGTTTCTGGATGGAGCCCATGACTCCAGCGCAGGCCTCAGGAATTAATTGCCCTTTGCCGGGGCTATCATGGATGCGAAGCAGTTGTTATTCACCTTGAACTCTGCCTTGCCCATCCCCTGCACATGATCCCCTTCTCGACCATGCTTGAAGCAGCTCAGCACTGAGGGCAATCCCGAGCACGGTTACAACAAAAAAAGGAGCCCTGAAGGCAGGAGCTTCCAGCCATGAAAGACTTCAGTTGTAAACCCAGCTTGTCCAAACACCTGAAGAATGTCACCAGGCTCCACAAACACTGCTGCAGCACGTCAACCCACTTTTGCTTGTCATAGGGACAGCAAAGCTTTTCCCATTTCCAGATTGATGCTGTTGGAGCCATTGTAGGGTCGGAGTGGACTTCATTAGCTACGCGGAGCATCAGGGAAGCCAAAAGCGAGGAGGGGAGGCAGGAGGCCAGCAGGTGTAGTGGTGCAGTTGGCTCACCAGAAGTTGCATTAGAGCCCCACCATACTGTGGCTCCTGATCCCTTCCCTCGTTTTCAGCAAAGCGAGACACTCCAGCTTTTATAACGTATTGATTAGCTGGGAAAATAATGTGAGTGGTGATGCTGTCTGTAGGGTCTCTCTGCAAAACTTTCCGGCCAAAACTAGGTCAGGTTTAAAAGCCTAACGTGTGCACTGAAGCGCAACGGCAGCGAGAGAGATGACTTGTTCCCAGTAATGATATTTTAAACAAAAGGAAAGAGCTGGCATTCTGTTTGTTTAATGGCTGCAAGCTGATCGGATATTTCACTACAGCTGTGTTTTGTGTTTTTAGACGCTATCACAGTATTTACTTGCAGAGACAGGACAATGAGTTGCAGGCAGAGGCTGGCAGGAAGTACGCTACAGCAAAAGTAGCTAAATAGGGTAATTTTTCTTTTTGTAACTCTGATACATTGAAGTAGCCATTATCCACACACAAAATGAGAGATGCTCCCCTGGCCTTGCAGGCGGAGAAGCTAAGATGGAGGAGACCATTATCTCTGATTTGTGGACAGGGATCTGATACTAATAGAAAAAATGACTTGCTACAGGTCTAAAGAAAGTCTTTACTACAACTTTGTATGAAACAAGTGCTATGTTCTTGCACCTTGTCTTCGCTACAATCATCTTTTATTTAAAGGAGAGGTTGGCTAACCTGGTTTTGCCGCATGTCAGTTTGAACAGCAGAGGTGGTAGTAATTGGTGCTGACAGGAGGTGTATCCACTGGTAGTGGCAGGTCTCACTCACCTCCTTTCTGGGCTGTACACCTTGTGAAGCAGTGTGTGCAGCACTGCAGGTACCCAGTCCAGCAATTAGGGTTCCTCTGAGATGATACTCTTCCCTAGTGCCTCCTGCACTAATGTCTCAGTGAAGCCCCTCTTCATCCCTATTGGAAATATGCAGTCAGAAGTCAGGATGCCCTCAGCAGTCCTCTGGCCAATGAGGACACCTCCTGTGTGGCCAGCAGCTGATGGCCTGGGGAGAGATAAACACTCTTCCCGGGCCAGCTCTTCCACTCCTGAGAAAAGCCTCTGAGATAATATGGTTTTCTTGCTGGGGAATCCTTCTCTGTGTCTATTGCCTATAGAAAGAGCTTAGACATTTAATTTTTAGACCTGTTCAACATTTTTCTGGAAAAATGGGATCTGCTGTATTATTGGTCTCAAATCCTGCTGGGCTGCACCACGACACTCAGCTGATTTTCTTTAGCAATAGTATTAACGTGTAATACTCTCCGAGGACTACTGATAACGGAGTCACCACACACATCAAGGATGCTGTGCTGCTTCAGTAATTCATATTTGCTGTGTGCTTTGATGTTTTCAGAGAGAAGGTCTGACATAAAAGGAAAATATTGTGACTACAGCTGATAAAGTGAGACAAAGGGATGGATTAGGATCTGGCTTGCTACAGCATTTTGCTCAAGTCTATTTCAGGTAGGCTTTAAGGGAGCATGCATCGCTGCAGCCTCTGAGTGCCTTCCAGTAGTGCGTTACGAGATGCTACCAACATCTGCTACATGTGAGTCATCCTCCTTTTCCTCATTTCCCAGAGCTAGAAGAGTACGTGCTTTTTGAAAAGAAATATGCAGCTTTATATCCTATCTAGCATGTGCCTGGGGCCCTAAAATGCTTAGCAGTCTGCTTAAATAAATACTAAAACTCTTCACATTGTTATGCTACTTTAGAGTGGGTAGCAAAGTTGGTTATCCCTGTGGGATGCTGGGTGTAAAGCCATAGCACAGAAACCTTGAAAATTCATCATACTCATATGTAGAGTCAAAACCAGACCCCAAGTCTTGTAGTGCCTTGGTGTTGCTTGTTAGGGATGAGCTGGGAAAGCCCATTTGTCAATATGTTGTTTATACAGGACTATGGTGGTTCACTGAAGTGCTGGTGAGAGATGTCTTGCTTTCTGTAAGACCAGATATAAAAATACAATACTGGGATCACTGGGGAAGGTTTCCAGCCCTCCCTTCTCCTTCACCAGATACTTTATTGGGGTGGCTGCTGCACTGATTTATGCAGTCTAGCTTTATTTGTGGGATGGAGCCATTTTCCTTACTGACATGAGTTTCTCTTGCTCCAACCTGCAAATGAAGTCAGGGCTGGCAAGGCACTAATTCTAGCCCCCATCAGAAAATACTGACAGAAAGTGCTTGCTTTATTTGGTCTTGTTCTAAGCAAAGCCAATAGCTTGCTACATCTTTGGATGTGCTGTTCATTTATCAAACAGATCCATGAAATGGCTGAAATTTTTCAGGGTAGCTGGGGGAAGCTCAGCATCTCATAAATGGGTCAGTTTGGAGCTCTTACTGTGAGTGATGTTTCTAAAATGCTAAACTCATCTCTAATTTCTCAAAATTACACATAATATATGTTTGTGGTTGTTCACTTCCTAAAAGTTTAGGAAAACACTTTGCAATTAACTCTGGATGATAAGATTTAATAACAGCTTCCACACATTTTTATCCGACTCATCTGTTTTGGGTTGTAAATGCAACATCGTCTTTTGATTTCTTTAGTGGTTGGACAGTTGGCTGGATAGTAGTTGAGGGTTTCAAATATACCAGAGTCATAAAATGAAGTTTCCTTGGGTTAGTAGCAGAGATAATTTTCCATTGCAGGGCATTATTTCTCATTTAATCCGTAGACATGTTTATATCATCAGTTAAAAAGTAACTTTACATCTGAGCTAAAGCTCAAAATTCCATTGCCTACCTGGCGCATACGCCATAGGCATAATTTACAAAGTCGTAAGAGGAGATCTGCTTAGATAACAGACTGTTAGGTCAGGCTACCATTTCTACAATGATTTCCTCTGGAATCTTATTAATTTTCTGAACTTCTGTGTGCTTCTATATTTATCTGTAAAAAACCCCTATGATTACTCTGTACCAGATTTAAGAGCCTTACTTAACTGAGGTTTGCAAAACACTTTGCAATCTCAGTACAATAGCATACAGTCTAAAGGCAGGATATGCATGTTTTTCCTTAATTCTACTGGACGTCTTGCATCTTGCAAATGCAAGACATTTCTCCATGCACAATAGGCACAAGATTGAGTCTGTTGAAAGTATGTACCTCAACTAGTTATTTTTCTTTCTGAGAACATGGCTCTAAGCTGAAAGTAAACAAGAGTTTTCTAAACCAAAAGGATGCTCCAAGGATAGAAGAGGTCATATGCAGGCTGGGCCTCTGTTTCTGTAACTATTAAAAAGTCACTTGATTGCTTTGTACCTCTTTTTTTCTACCTTTTCCATCTATGATACCTATGACCTTACAGTACAGTTGGTTGAGGTCCTTCAAAAAGAAATGGGCTTTCTGGACAGGTTATCTCCCTTTCGCTGCTCCAAAAAGAATCCATGCAAAAAGAAAACCAAATAAACTCAAACCACCCATCCTATGTTAGCAGTACTGCTTGGGAGAAGAGCAGCTTTTCTCCTCTGACGCTGGAAACACCATTCCTGTAAGTTCGTGGCAATACGCATTATATCTCAGGAAGGCAACAGGAGAGTTATGAGGCTGTAAAAATTCTCCTATTCTGAACTGCATCCCAGGCTATCCAGGCACAAATACCTCCACACCTGAAGGAAAAAGGAGATTCTTGTGTTCCCTGATTTCTTGATCATAAATGATTTGAATGAGGGCCAGGTTGACGTATCTGGGGCACTTAGAGATCCACTGGGGACCAGCAGTTGCTCTGATGCTCTGCAGTTATCATAGCAGTGAACCCTCTTCCCATTGTAAGGGAACAAGAGATGCAGAGGGCTTTTGCTGTACTTTTAAGAGTGGCAGCAAGGAGAGTGGGAGCAAGAGAGAGGACAGGTTCCCTCGTCCATGGGCTATCTACACTACTGGTTTCAAAAGGATCTCTCTTTCCCTTCCTTTGTCCTTCCCACCAGGGAGGGGTGGCCTGAATGACATTTTCCATATTTTTCTTTTACTGCACTTGGTGGAAAAGGAAAAATCTCCTATTCTACACTCATCATGATACTCATGCTGAGGAGGCTCATGTTGTACTGTGACTTATCTCTGTTTGCTTGGCAGGATGAACACCTGGAAATAATATGCCTTTAACTTCCTGAGTCCCATTATGAGTTTGGCAACTTTCACCCTTCCCACAAACCAGGAACAAAATCTGACCCATCCCTCCTTGTGATTTACGTTGTCATTATTATGATTTTTTTTTATATGGCATGGCAAGCACTTCTGGCTCTAGTATTAAATGTTGTAGCTCATGCACCTTTCAGAAAAAATTATAGGATCAGTCATAGTGGGACTGGCCTATAGATATTAAGATGTTAGTTTGAAAATTCGTATTCCCCGAGAGGATCACTCCTTAATGGTGGGCTTAATAACAAATGAGGTCTGAAAATGGTATTCAGACAGTGTACGGTCTTCTACATCAGCTCTTAAAAAAAAAATCACATGATTTTTAGAAGTCATTGTAAAGTGACTCTCATCCACCTCCTCCACCATATTACTCTAATGTCTCTTGGGAAATACAATATGAGCATTGCACTGCTGCTTCTGCTCAGACCCAGCCATGCAGGTGCCCTGATTTGCCACCTCTGAGGCCAACAGTAAAATATCTTGCGTGCCAGTGGGCTCGGGATCTTTAGAAGGTTCATATAGGAAAGGAAAAACTGAAAATTTGTCTCAAAAGCTTCGGTTTGGCAGTGAGACACCCCCCCCCCCCAGACCTTACTGCTTTCCTGGAATCATAGCTCTGACTCTACCTCTGGTTCACTGCTGTCCCTGCTAATTTTCCTCTGTCTGTTTAAAGACAATGCACTGATATAGATTATTACTGCATTACAGTCCAAATGAGAAGCGAATCACTGACCTCTACGCATGAGAATGAATCCCTTAGGTGATACAGCTGCTCTGTAGCAGTGGCTATCTTGGAGCACTCTGGTGGTGTACGCATTGCCCTGAGAGAGAGAGGGCCCTACTGAGTGAAAGGCAGCTCCTCCTCTTCTGAGTGCTGCAGATCTCAGCAGGCACAAATTAGGATGTCTTGGACAGCCCCGCTCTCTGTTTGCACCAAGCCGCATGTGAGGAGAATCCATTAAGGGCTATTTCTTGAGCAGGATGCAATGGGCTTCCTCTCACCCTGACAGACAAGAGGAGGGAGAGCAGCAACATATTTAGCTTACAACAGTATGGATTTCCTCACATGCCATCCTCACTTGTTATTGAACCCAGCTTCCCTCCTGGGGAGCAGCAGCCTCTTTTAAGTTTGGTCTAACTGATAGCTAAGCTGGCATAAACCAAAGTAATCATGTCTGACAGAGCCTTAGGCGATAAAAACCTAGCAGCACAAAGGCAAAAGCAACTGAATCTCCTCAGATTTGAATTTGTCCAGGTCAGAACTTTTCTGGAGTCTGCCAGGCATCATTTGTGCCTCTTTTACTTGCCTCATTTCTTTTACTTATGGACAGGCCAGGCCAGATGTGGTGCGTATGCAGGGCAGACCTCTGGGACCCATCTGTCCCCCTGGTTTGATGGTTCCTGGGAGCTGTGTCAGGCAGCAGGCAACAAAGCAGATTCTAGTTTATGCAGTGACAGTGTCACCAAGCAGAATCCAAGCACAGACTAGTAAATCATATTTCAAGGTGACCAAAATATAAATTTGGGTCCCTGAAGGATCTATGTCACTATTGGTTCTAATGAATGGTCTAAAAAGGGATCGTAGGCAGCAAATGTGACTGTGGCATAAAATGATTAGGAGCAATAAAAGCTGAAGGAGAAATGACAAAATCAAGAGGGACCTAATAAAGCTGGATAAATGGGCAATGCATCAGCAAATGAAACGCAGCGTTGCAAGAAAATTTATGCCAGAAAGAATGATGTTATCTCTTTTTATGCATTCCTGAGTTCTGCATTTTGCTCTGAAAAGATCCGGGCTCTTGACAGATAGCTTAAAGAGAGCTGCTACTCAGATCCTACATGTAACGACCAACACAGTATAAGAGATGGCAGGTCATGCAATCTACCTGGACAAGAAAGAGACGGGTGGTAGGAAGGGAAAAGGGAAACATCAGAGACCGCAGTGTTTGCCCATGGTCCTTCATAAAACCAAATGTAGGGCAGAGGGCTTGAGAATGTCATGCCTAGGGCCAGACTCTGAACCGAATGGATAAATCCCTAGAGGCTTGGCCATTAACTGAGAGAGAAGCACCTCCAGAGGGCCATAGCATCATACAGATGGCCAAAACAGGGGGAATGAATCACTCTTTGTCTAGCTCTGTTAGTTAGGGAGAGAGCTTAGATGAGTTTCTTAGGCCATATGCTCAATTTTTAAGTGGCTGGAATTAGTAAAATGACTTATACCCTCTGTTATTTCTTTCCTCTGAACTATTTATTTTCAGACACATCTGAGACTAGGGGATTGTTCCTGGATGGTAAGTCCTTTTGTTTTTTCCTGAGAACTGGCAGCTGTGGAAAAAAATGTCATGTGCACTCCGACTGGCCTATGGAGCACAGAGGGACTGGGGACACTGGTGAGGGCACATGGAATCTTCTCCTGGCCCTCTGACATTTCTGCCCTTACACCAGGGCTGTGGGTAGAATGTGGGTCCCACGCAGGACTGGGGCTGTCACTTTGAGGTGTTTACTTGTGTGACAAAGCCCAGTCCCTCCACCGTGGCAGGCTGAACTCCCTGCCTGTAAAACACTAGCAGGTTTTACGTAGAGCTGCAAATGTCCATGCACACTGCCAGGCCTGGCCTTGAGGAGCCCCAGGGCGGGAGACTGAGGACCTCCATGATCAGCATGTTTGTTTCACTGCCAGCCAGTGGCACCACACGTTTCCCGTGGGCTTAGAGTCTTCTCCTCTCTTCTACTTTGGGCCAGTCCTGCTGAGCCCCGATATGTCCACGAATGGATCCTTTTTATATCTCATCAGTAAAAACAGAGTGTTCTTCGGTTTTGTTTGTGGGAGGGTGATAGATGCAAGTGTTGGTTGTTTGCATAGAGATTTCACAGACTGCAAAAACACTGTCACCCGTTCCATAAAATAAAATAAAAAAAAAAAAAGAAAAAAGCCATGCTGCCAAGTGCCTGCTAAACACCAGCTGGTAAGTGTCACAGCATCAAGCTGTCCAACTATTGACTGTGCTCACAAGCTGAGGCAAACCCAAGGAGAATCAGATAGCCTAATGGTGACGTGCAGCTCAGGAAGGTGGTTCAGAGCCCCCTCTGCCTGCAGCCTCCCCTGTGGTGCAAGTCCAAGCACCTAACACAAGTGCTTTTGGTCCTTCCCCACTGGGTGACAAGCATCCCGGGAAGCTGGTCTGAGCTGCTGTGGTGGCCTCTCTTGCAGAAGCCAGTTCTGGGTGCTTCTGCGGAGTAAAAACTGACCTTGGGCAAAACCATCGTATCCTGGGAAAACCCTCAGTAAACACATTAAGTATCTTCAAGTTGAAGGCAACACGGTAGTAGACTGCATTTCTACCCCTCTTCCTAAACCATACCTAAACCCTTCCCTAAACCACTGCTGTATAAGGACATGAAGAACTACCCAGAGGCTTTTTGTTATTGTAGACTGTATCTAAAGGAACAGACAGTAATGGTCTGAAAATACCAAACTGTTGCTCTACAGAGGGACAGAGTTGTCTACCTGCGTTGGAGGCTTGTATGGCAGCAAGGGATACTTGGCTTATACTTTCCAGGGAAGGCTTTCAACACTGAATATATTGATGCAGTGGAAGATTACCTAGAAAGGTTATAGAGCCTTAACAGTCAGGGGTTTTGAGAATAAAAAAGCATCTGCTTAAAATATATAGAACAGGTGATTAATTCAGACAGGGAAGTGGTGAAACAGATGTCCTCTCTGCCTTGCTTCCTGGACGTGTATTCTGTCATTCCTGTTGCATCAGGAGGTGAGGAAACTCTCAGAAATCTCAGACTGTTTTACATGCTCTACACCGCTTCCTTGATCACGGTGGCTGCAGTTATTTGTCTAGTGTTATAAAATCAAGATGACACGGGAGGGTATGTGGTACAGGATGAATGAAAGAATCATTATCACATATTCTTCTGTGCTGTTTCTGCACTGGTGTAAAGCAGGTTCACGTTGAGGTGATATGCAGCACAGGTTTTCATCACATCAGATGAGCAAAATGTTTGAGAACTCACTGAAACTTTTTTCCTTGCCGTCTACCTGGCTTTCCAGGGGTGCATGACTTTGTAAGAGTCTCTGCAGAAACAAGGCTCTTGTCTTAAATTGGTACAGCCAAAAACTAGGCAGAGACAGCAGTGTTTTGGGCACATCTGCAACAGAAACTGAGCACAGTATGCACATAGTGAAAGTGTGGTAATTGAGTGATTATGCCTGCACATCTATTTTCTGGGCAATTTTGAGATGGATAGAGCCTTTAGCTAGGAAGAAACCTGCAAACACCATTGTGGACTGTTCTGCCTTCAGAAGCCTCTTGCCATCTTCCATGAAATGTGTGTTAGTGTAGTTTGCCCAGCCCTTCCCATTTACGCATGCAAATGAGATAAGATCCAGGCTCAAAACTTTGATTGCAGAGTAAGAATGGCCATAAGCGGATATTGCATGTTACAGTCTGTCACGCCCCTGAAGGCATGACAGGGCTGCGTAACTGTTTCCAAGCTTTTCAATGCCCCAGCTGTAATGTTTCAAAAAAAGTCAGCCAAGACTTTCTTTTGATTTCAGTGTGGTTGGAATAGAAAAATAACTAGTTTGGTGGGCTCCGCATGGGCTGATTCATGGGTGAAGACAACGTCCAACTGAACACTGAGCAGACAATCAACTCGAACCTGCAAACTGAAGGCTTGTCTCCTTGACTTGATGGTGATGAACCAGTTTTCTTTATGCTGGAGGCATGTGACAGTATGCACTAACTGCTTGCTGCACAGTAGCCAATAAATTGCCATTAGACTTTACCTTCTGTTTAACTTTTATTAAAAGAGGTGCTAAGGTACTGTACTGTATACAGTACATCATATTTATTACCAAAATTAACAAATATACAAAACTTATACATGTAATTTTCTTACATCCATTTATTGGTCTATAATACTGCATTTGTTCAAGTAGGTTATCTACAGTATGTAAACATCCCTTGGATTGACCTCACACAGATTAGGAAAGCCCATCTAACCCATGTAGTTACCAAATATAGCTTTTCCTTTTTTTTAAATTTATTTGGCTTTCAGTGGTAGAATCTAATCTTCACATTTGGCACATGGAAGAGACATCTACAGTGCAAAAGAGGCAGATTTTCTGGTTTTGTTCTGAGCAGTTTAGCGGAGTCATGGTTTTAAAGAACCGAGAATAAATTTACACAAACTTCATAGGAGATGGATTAGTGTTAACACCAATGACTCATAGATCAGCCATTAAACTAGAGCAGAAATTCAAAGCCTCTTCCCCAGCCCTTTTGGCCAGGTGGGAAAAAACCTCAGCCTTGTTTCTAAAGGATTAAAAAAGGACTCCGTTAGCAACAGAGAGAGAAGGTTTAGTTTACAAAGAGCCCTCTGAGATTCCAGTTTCAATTTTCTGCTTTGTGGGATTTTTTTTTTCCCTCTTGTTAGCAAGCAATTTTTTTTTCCTTTTTAATAGGGGAAAAATAACCGTTGGGGAACCGCTTTTCTGTGCTGGCAATTTCTCAGTGAGAAAGATTACAATTGGAGTTTACAGATCTTTGAACCCAGACGTATAGAGCTCAGTAAGCTGCCATGTATGAAGGAGAGAGAAAGGCGGGGGGGAGAGAGAGAGAATAATGTCATTATATTCCAGGAGTGGAGCTTTCCAATTTTGCTGTAAAAACCAGGGAAAAACTTTCTTCCTTCTGCTTCTCATTGTTTCATAAACGTGACTTAATTTAACTGAGTAAAGCTGATCCAGAGAGACCTTCATTCACACAGTTCTTCCCATTCTCATCCAAGCACCGTATTGCTATTTTTTAGGAGGCCTCACCCACGTCCATGGAAGCATCTGATGAGAATGGACCTAACCGGACGCTGTTTCGCATGGAAACCCCTCTGCTGTTCCTCATCTGTTACCACAGAGCCCCGCTGCTGTCTGTGGCTCCGTACATCTCGGCCAGCTTCTTGAAGCGCGGCCCCCAGTCCGTCAGGTAGTCGTAGCTCTGGTCTGAGTCTGTCGTCACCGACTGTAGGGAGCTGAGGGACTCCGCCACCGAGCCGTTCCCTTCAAACATGTACGTCTGGAGGGAGTCGAAGGGAGGTGCCCACAGGTCCATGTCAGCTTCGTACAGCTTGGCGAGCACGTAGTTGTGGACGTTGTTGTCCATGACACACGCCTGAGGCACGTATCGGGAGAGGCTCTCTATTTCAGGGAGCATGTCCTGCCGGTTTTTCACCGCCAGCTGGGCCTCCCGTGGGTTCCACATGGCGGCAATATCGAAGGCCTCCGTGTCCTCCTCCCCACCACCCTCGTCGTCGTACCTGACGATGTTCTCATGGATGTTCTCCTCCTCATCGATGATGTACGGCTGCTTCCGCTGGCGCCGCATGGAGAGGATGAGGAGCACCAGCACTGCGGGAGGCAACCGAGATATGGGGCCGTCAGCAAGAGGCCAGGGCTTGCAAGAACTTCAGACTCTCTGCTGTCCTATTTTCCCCTCGGTGAGCCCAGCCAGCCCCTTGGATTCAAAGAGCTGTGGTGTTTGTGGGTGGAGGGCTGTAGGAATCCCCTACCCTCCAGTCAAAATTAGTAGCTTGAGGTTCTGCTAATCTGTCCCTTTTCTCACCTTAAATCTTAACTCCTAGTGACACTTAGAAAACGTACCTACAGCAGTGCATGCAATGCTTTTGTTGCTTTTAAGCTAGCCAGATCAGGTGTCAGTAACAGTTTACCTGCAGTAGCTCACAGCTCCATAGAGGTGTTTTTTTCTCGCAGTGTAGCTGGGTTTTGCAGCCTTATTTTGGGGATGCCTCTTGGGCTGGCTGCTGCACGTGACTTAGGCAGATGGTGCCGAGGCACCGTGGTGATATGTCTGCCTACATGGAAACATGCAGAGCTAGCCCCTTAATCTGCTTGAAAGCATTCTTGTGTTCATCTACCTTGGGCTGGGTAGACCTACTGTCAGTTGCCCCGAGCTAAAGGGATGCAGATGCTCCTTACCATGGGACCATGGGGAGAAGTGGCACAGAGGCCTTTACGACTGAAAATGTGCCATCACCTGGTGACTGTATCTCCAGGGGTAGAACTCAGCAAAGGTTTTGAATGCTTTGAATTTTTTCAGCAGGTATCTAGGGTCCTTTGCAGGGCCAGAACTGAGGCACTTCTCAAGAATTTTTCTTGTATTCTACTCTGCTGCTCCTCAAACTGGTTCCTCTGAAATTTCAGCAAATGGGTGTTTTGAACCAATATGTCATGACTTGAGAGGGTGAATGAGGGAACTGAAGTTCTTTTGATGCCAAGAGCTAACAGGGGACAAAGAAGGCCTGGGTAAGGAAAGGATGGAATTTATTTGTGGAGACAGAACATATGCAAGATTCTCACCCCTTTATAGCAGCACAGGCACCTTTTAAATGTAGTGTCTCAAGGGAAAAGGATGGAGGTGGGGATATCTCCTGCCAAAAGACAAGAGGTGGAACTGGACTTAACACTTCTGGTTCCTGTGAGAGCAAATGATCAGAAGCTGCTGAGGATGAGAAAATAACCTGTCCCCAGCCACAGGTCGCAGTACTTCCTCCTGGCATACCCCTTCTAGGAAAGCAGGGCCCTAGCAGACACCCTAGCACTTGGGAGACCTGGCAGAAATATTTATAGGCCACATCCTTCCTCTATTCCTACACCCCAGGGTCCGAAGCCACATGCATCTGACTGGTCCTTGATTCATCCCTTTCAGTATGTGTGTGTCTACATATAATACATACAATGCATGGACATGCGTGTGTGTGTTTGTGTCCTTCAGCTTCAGTGGATCAGCAACCCCCTGGCCAGGACTGAAGAGTTCGTCCCCTCCCAAGAAGAAGCCAAGGGTTTACCTAGCAGGACAAAGATGCAGGCGAGGATCGCGATGAGTGCCCCTCTGCTCAGGCTGACGGGGAGGACGTAAGCCTCCGCGTTGCAGGACATCACCATGCCGTCATCATCGCAGCTGCACACGTGCACGGTCAGCGTGCCCGTGCTGCTCAGCACAGGGCGGCCGTTGTCGCTAATCAGGATGGGGAGGTAAAAGGTGTTCTGCTCATGTTGTCTGAAGCCAGAGCGCCTTGTCAAAACCCACGCTGTATTGTCTAGGGGTAGAAAATAAATGGAGAGAAGAGCTTATATGCAGAGAAAATATATTCAGCAGAGAAGGGAGGTTAAAAAAAATCAGTCCTAGACCCACATCCGTTTGTCTTCTCTCTTTTTTTCCTTTGTTTTTCATCAGCTTGTCATTAATCTAAATTTTGCCTCTGCCTCCCCTATTCCAGTATCTTCTCAGGCCATAGCTCCAGCCTGCAAGGCATACACACCTTACGAGTTGCTTTTACACCTTCTGACATAAAGTGCCCCAAGCAAAATCACAGCCTTCAGATTTAGCTAAAGGACCTCTCGGGAGGCAAGACAGAAACAAACAGTTGAAGGCAACTTGTAGTCCCCGTTTGTTCATGCTCAGCAGCTTGTCTAGACCTCACTCCTAAGCGCTGCCACCATTTTGGAGATGCTAGTGTATAACCCTTGTGGACATGTTAAGGTTCTCTTTATGCTTTTTGATACATGGCATGGCCATCTGCTTGAGGCAACAAGGAGACAAAGGAAAAAAACAGCTTGCTATCCTAGAGCAGCGAGTTGAAAATTTGCAACTAAACATTTTTTCAGTGAAATACACGCAATTTCATTGTCACTTTTGCCATTGAAAAAAGTTGGAATGATTCACGTCATTTGTCAGAATTACTCTGATTTGATTTGACTATCCCGCTTCATTTAGTGTTACTCTCTGCTTTTTATAAGATCTTGAATCAAAATGAATCAAAATGTTGCTGCTGGAACAAAATAGTAAGAGAGTGACCTAACAGCCAGTTGCTGTTGGTCATTTCAAGGGAAATTCCTATCTTTGGGGCTTTTTCCGCCATATTCAGCATGTTTTTTAAAATGTCAGAATTTCCCAATGGCATTTGAATTCCTGTCTACCCCTCTCCTTCAAATTCGTTAGACTGTGCACCAAGTTTCCTAATCAGAAAGAAATTGGATTCGGGAATTTGTTCTTCTGTGTTCGCATCTCAGGAATGCCAAAGCAAAATCTTTGGAGATCATCGATGATTTTGTGGGTGCTGATTTTCAAGCTTTGTAGCCTCAGAGACTTTTTGAAAGTGCAAGACTGAATGTCTCAGTTGTGATCTGGGCCACCAGGGAATCTAAAGGAACCTGCAGGAAAACCGGCCCTTGTTACAAACATGCCTGCAAACCTTGGGCCAGCTAAGGTCAATGAGGAACACAGGTACTTTTCCTCTTTGGCAGACCTACAAGCCCTGACCCTGTGCAGTGATGCTGTGGGATTTTTGGGAGCTGAGCTTCATGCACTTTCTTTGACTACTTAGTTTTGTTTCCTGTTCCTTTGGTTCAAAAGAGGTCACAATCTGGCCACCTGCATCTCCAGGTTGTCACCAGTGTATCATTTGCTATGCTTGGAAATGCAGGATGCAAATCAGCTCTTCCCAGGTGGATTGGCCCAATGGAGCTGCTGCCTGGAAATGGCAAGAATGGCTGATCACCAGCAGACTGTGAAAAACCCCCAAATATCAACAAGGCGTTGTTCCATTTCGTTATTATTTCCCTGTCAATTCACTGCTAAACTTTAATTCTTGGGTGATTTTCTTCAGTGCAGAGTCTTGGGTTGCAGGCAGGTAAATCAGCTGTATTTTCTGCTGTAGTCTGAACATCAGAAATGATCTGATGGCTTTTAGGAGTGAAATCACGAGTGTTATATACAGCAAGTGATGGAATATATGCAAACTCAAGCTAGACTCGCCAGACTTGCCTGCTAGACTTAAATTATGCTCCAAGTTCCACACTTGCTGCAAATCTTATGGCATTAGACAATACTGGTGCACATAAGTATTGAGATGTTGGACTACACAGTTCAGGAGATCAGTTTGAATTTGTGACATGTTTTTAAAAGGAATCTCAGCATCTTTTATTTCTTGCATGTCAATGACATTTCGAGATTTTACTCTGAAAGCTTAAAATTCTGAAGGGTGCGTGCATGTCTGTATGTGAGTATACAGTGAAATTGTAGTGTCTCGTTAAATCACATGATCCTAAGAGCTGGAGCTTTGAGGAAAAAAACACCAGGTGCAAGATGAAATCCCAAGTTGCTTAAAACTGATTATGTGTCAGTGTTTACTGTTTACTGATTTTGGGGGGTTGGACTAGATGATCTACTAAGGTCCCTTCCAACCCTAGGATTCTATGATTCTATGATTCTATGATTCACCACCCTTTGATATACCACACAGCTCTGAGAATGTGCAGCGGGTGTGGACAGACATAGATAATTTTCAGGAATGTGTCCCAAAACCCAGCAGAGAGCAGGAGCCCGCAGCTCCCACAGCTCCTGGGCAAGCGGTGTGCTGTGGCTGGGAGCCCTCGCCTCCTGCAAACTTCCCCCTCCTTTCTCCTGGAGCACACACCAGTGCTTTCTCTCCCTCGGGCTGTTTATATGCCCTCTAGTATGTGCTTCTGAGCTATTAATACCACATAATTTCATCACTGGGCCTGCTTTAGCAAGAGGAAAAGCAGCCCGAAGGGCAGAAAATGGTAAAGTGCCTGCATTTATGCAGTGTCAATGGAAATGCCCGGGTCATCTTAACAGCGTAGTAATTTGGTTGCATTTCTCTGTTTCCTGGGTGAAAGACTCGCTGTCTTTAAACTCACTTACAATAGAAGTCACCAATTCTATTCAGGTGACAGAAAACCTTCATTTTATGTAATATTGCTCTTTGTGAGGGGAAAAAGACTTCATTATTCTCAGCTGGTCATATTTTGCCTGTAAAAGAAGTCACAAGCAGTGGTCCTGACTGAAGCTGTGCAAAATCAGCTAGTGAGAGATCTCAAGTGTTTTTAACCATAATTCTTTTTTTCAGGACAAAAGCAAGTTTCTATAATAAAATATTGAAAGATACACTTGCATACATATCGTTTTGCTGTGATGTGCTGACCATATCAGTCAGGTCTTAAATGTTCTTGGTGATAAAATTCTCTCGGTGACTCTTGCCATTACATTTCGGCCCTTTTGCTTTGTTTTGCTTTGTACTAGGCAGGCGTCCAAATCATCCCTAAAGGATTGTTCTACCTGTTACTCTGCAACTGCAATACGCTGGTGCCAAAGCTTGTTGCGTGACTCATCAAAAGCCAATGTGATTTGACGTGCTACTGCAGTACGAAGGACGTGCTGAAAAGTGATGCAGCATGGCAGAAACCAGAATACACAATTTTCTTCCAAATTTGTATCTGCTAAACCTCAACCATTAAGAGAAGAGGGCTTATGAGGACACGAAAGCCCCGTTATGCTAAAAAAAAAAAAAGAAAAAAAAGCGAGCACGATAAGAATGCACGATATTTTTGCATCATAGCTTCCAACACAGCGTCTTCACCTCACAGAAGGCTGGATGGCAGCACTTAGCTACAGCGCTGAGCAGAGATACTGAAGATTGCACCGTGGTGGGGCCCGTGCCTGTGTGATCAGTACGAGGTGAAGGCTGTAACTCCTGCAGGCATGCAGGCTGGTGGTTGCGAGCATCTCCTTCCTGCAGTTTTCTGCCCCACTGGAAGTGATGTACCTCCATGGAGAGGTCAGAGGAATTAATCACTGTGTAGGTCCAACCCTAGAGATCAGAGCTAACCGTTGCTGCTCTCATGAGAAAGGCTTGGCTCCTTCTGTGTCTGTACAAGAGCTGGGGGTGATTAGCCCTGAACTTCTGTGAATTTTTAGGAACTAACTGTAATAATTATAAATAGTTAGGAGAAATATAAAGAAATATTTCACCAGGAGTGGGAAAAAGAGCTCAAGGAAGCAGGCATGGCTTGAGGAAGGGCTCATATTTGTTCTTGGGGATTTTCAGCTCACTGCTTTTGCACTCTGCAAAAGTGCGAGGTAGGCAGACCACAGTTTTAGGGAAGGAAGAAATAGCTAAAAATTTTCCTAGGACAAATTTAAACTCAATGGGAAGAACTGCCAGAGGCTTCCAATGACAGGCCTGGCAGTGGTATGATGCTGATGCCTGCACCCGTTAAAATGGCTACTTTTTTCGTCAGATCCTGGTACTCAAAGACAGCGGGCAGCAGTTAAGGGTCAACAGAAGACCAGCTCAGAGTTTAATCTGGAAATGCAGTAAGCTTATTTCATTGGTCATCCCATTTTTAGAGCAAGCCTCTTTTGCCAGCTTTTTCCCAGCATAATCTCACCCGGATTTAGAAGCGGGGGAAGATAGCTTGCCAATGCCCAACTTCAGTAACCGAAGAGATGGGAGACCCCAGCACAATTCCCTGCTTCATCACGTATATCCTGTATGGCCTTGGTAAGTCCTTTAGGCCCAGATCTTTGCAGATACTTTCATGTCTGTCTCCCATTGATTTTACTGAACTCAAAAGGAACCAGGCGTGTAAGTAGCTTAGTTTCCCCTTGTCCCGGATCCCCGTCTATGAAGTGGAGAACAATAAGATTTCTCTGTCTGCCGGAGATTTGTGGGGAATGAATAGACTAAAGAAGTTCTCAGAGAGTAAAATGACAAGGGCCAAAGAAATATGTAAAACAGCTCATCAGAATGCAAACTGTGATCTATCTGTTGCTCAGTAATTTATACTAAGGTTTTAGTTGTTGCCAGGAAGGCTGCACGTCTTGCAGTTTCTCTTACTGCTTTATTGGACAACCAAGTAATCAGCACAAATTGCTAATCTTAATAGCGTCTTCCCACAGCCTGGGAAGTGTTGCTGTCTCACGTTTACGTGCACAGGCTGTGACTGGCAAGGTGGGTTCTGTTTCTTGTCCTGCCATGCTGTGACATACAGTACAGTTACCCTCTCTGTGACTAAGTCGTATAATTTATATAGTCCTTAGTGGTCCCTAGATGAAAAAAAAAAAAAATTAATTATTGTTGCTGAAATGGCTACTGCGCACCAAAATGCTGAGGCAGTAAATTAACCCTTAACATGCGTATTTCAAATAGTCAGTGGTTTGATACTTAACATTTTTATTTCAAATTTCAACCAATAGTCCCCTAAGCTTCTTGTGATATATATCTCTAGAAAACTGGTATTTTACAGAGAGCAGGAGGCACAGCCATTCAGTCACTGCTGTCACTATAAATTATCGCAAGTATGGCCTTAGACAGAAAAAGTGCATCTGATGCTGGGAATTCTGTGAGATCCTTTTTTTAGAAAATGCCTTGAGGATGAAATGAGCCTAGTTTTCCAAATGTTTTAGGAATAGTTGTATTTTATTTGTTCTTTTATTTTGGCAATATCTATCAAAAAATAAAACAGAGGAAGACAATGAGAGAGAGAGAGAGAGGTATAAAAATGCAAGAAATTGTGTGGGGAGGTTTCAGGGACACCCCAGAAGAAAATGCTTTTGGGATGAAAAAGCAACAGCATGCTGTGGAGGAAGACTTCAGGCTCTGCAAGTAGCATCTTTTGAGACATGTTTGGTTAGTGAAGGCAAGAGCTTCTTTATTCACCTCTGTGTTGTTCTTTCATGTATGTGCCCACAGAGACAAAGATAGGGGTTTATGGAAATAAGCATGACAAGTGGGCATGTGCTGGAGCAGGGGTAGGCACTCTGCTTGGAGACTGGCCACAGATGCTGCATGGTGCCTTTCTCCCCATTTATTCTGGAATTGTTTGCTGATCTGTGGTACTTTACACACTAAACTCCTACTGAAATCCAGCCCCTTCATAGCGACTTCCGAAACTCTGCATCAGGTCAATGAAGGTCATCCCTCTTTCCCGCTGGAGGCTGGTGTGGACCTGACCTCAGCACTGTTGTCTGCCCATGGAGATCCCCTACCAGCAGGTGTGATGTGAAGGCCTGCCACAGTGGGGGCTTTCCTGTGGGCTGCAAAACCACCAAAGCTTCCCCAAAAGAAGCAAATTCCACTGGGTAGGATACTGAAATGCCAGCACTTTGCCATGAGTCTCCCCACTGGTGTTTCAGTTTCTACTTAGCACATCTTACGCAGACTTTTAGCTGTACGCCAAGTTACCCCCTAAGGCTCTGCATCTCCTCCCTTCCTCCCTCCCTGCCTCCTTCCCTTTCTTAGGGAAATGAGGATGTACAAAGAGGAAGAAAAAAAATGCTTGGGGGAGAAGACTGGAACAGTACAAGAACCCTCCCTTTCTGTGCCTGGGAGAAAATATTAAGAGTACAAAAAAAGAGCAATGTAATTCCCTTCAGATTTGTCTCCTAGTTCCAGTTGCTATCCTACCTTTAAGCATCTCCTTTTGAACGAATGCAATTTCCACTCCGGTAATCCGAGATGCCTGCAGCCTGACCACAAGACCTGAATTTGCACAAAATACTGGCACATTTCCTCAAAGAAGAAAAAGGGGCCTGTTGCTGGAGAATATTTATAGAGAAGAAAATATCATATAACCTTCAAGTGTATTAAGTAATATGTCATTTTATCACTGCCTTTAAGGAGCAGGTGTCACTTGGTATTATTTGAAATGGCAGTCTTATCACACACTAGAAGTCACAGCCTCTCAAGTCCAACTCAGGCATTGGAAATTAGAGTAGCTAACTGTCTGTGTCCACTCTGATTACCTTGATTGTCCCTTAGAGTAAAGTTGGGGTTGTTGGCTGCCTCCGGAGCCAGGCTGTAGTAGAAGTGCTGACCCTCCTGTGGGTCATCCCTGTCGATGGCACTCACTGTCTGGATCAGCTACAGAATACAAGAACAAAGAATAAACAGGTGAGAAGCAAAATATATATAATATAAACAAACAAACAGATAACATATATATTTATGTATATAAATATAAGCAACTGGAGCATTTGAATAAAACTCTCTTGCTAAGGTACAAGAGGTGAAATCAAGAAGAGACTCAAAACCTTGCAGGCTTCATTCAGTTTGCTATGAACATGCAAATCACTTTTAAACAAAGGCAGAGATAGTCAGTTTGGTTCAAGTAAGGGACACATTTCTCTAATGCACCCCCATCTCCTGTTGCAGGTTTCTTTTCCTTTTGAGGGCCCAAGGTGTTCAGAAGATGCATTGTGCATTAGAGAGCTTGTAAAAAAGCCTGTGCTTATTTTCAGCTTAATTTTGCAGGTAGAAAAGGACTTCAGGCTGCTTATTTTATCACTCTTTTACTTTTAAATCAATTAAACTCTTCCCAAGATGCCAGTGGAAAGGAAAGAAAGAAACTGTAATCATGCAGACAGTCTGCATATGCAGTAAGTAACACCACAGAAAGCAACTAAGACAATGCTAAATCCAGAGAGAGATTTGTCACCTCACCTATGGAGGCTTATTAAAGTAGGTCTAACAGCTGGAAGCAGAGTGAGTTATAGCTCTGTCTGAATAAACATCCTGACATCTTTTTAGACAAGGAATAAATCTTCACCCGGGTTTTTGCATTTAAAAGTTATTTTTGGATTCAAAGGCAAATGACAGACCCATAAAGTCTTATTCAACATGTTAAAACTGATTTCAGATCTTTTCAAAATGTGGCAACAGAATTTGTCTTTCTCTGCTCAAAGAAGCAGACCAAATTAGTGTGTATTTCTTGGAAAGCTTATTATTTAGGCCACTCATCCTTCAAAACCAGGAAAAAGACTAGGCAATGATTTTTATTCCCTGTATTATTATGGACCTCCATAAATTAGTGGGATGAAATTATCCTGTACGTGATAGTTGTGAGGACAGTTGTCCCAGCGGTGAATGGCTATTTCATTCTGCTTTACAGCAAGGCGGGAGAAGCTTCAGTGAACACGCAGCGATACTGCTGGCGTAATCTTTCCTTCACAAGTCACGAGCGGTGTGCCTGCGTGTTTGAACTATGCTAGACAGCTTTGCATTAGGAAACGCAAGTGCCCACTGTGGACCCTGGGTGGTGAAGCACAAGGTCACCTCCCCACCAGTGACCAGCAGCAGGCTTCACACCAGCTCCAGAGAGGGAGAGCTCAAGTCCACCTGTGGCACAGGCAGACCTCATTCAAGGGCTTTGATGGAGTTTTGGAAAGGAGAGGAGCAAAGAGACATCATCGCTTGCTTGGAGGTGCTGGTTTACAGTGTTTGGAGCTGGAAGTCGTGTGTTATGTACAGCTCTCTGTCATCTCCAGTTCCCAGCAGAACAGATACAGTCTGTCACCCCTTTGAAGCTACAGTAGTATATGTCCAGCTCCCGTAAGTCCAGGGGTGCTTAAGGCTTTTATAAATAGAGTCTTTTAAAAGTAAGCCTTGTCTGCCACACGCGGGCCAGACTGACTCCATGGCACTTCTCACAACACTTCTACTCTTTTGCTGCTGCTGCTACAGGACACACCGGGTGTTCGCCTGCTGGCAGGTGCTCAAGGGGAGGCTTTGTTTCAGCCTGTGAAGTATACTGCGCAGTGAGCCTGGAAACTACTGTGGGAGCAAAGAAAAGGTGCTATGAATGATAATCCCGGTGCCATGTGCTTGCCTGTGGAAAGCAGCACAGCCAGCTGCTGAGAAGAGTTCAGATGAAACATGGTTAGCAGAGCCTTTTGTCCAACGCCCACCCTTTCTGGCACAGGCTCTCCATGCAGGACAGTATCCCCTCCCCAACCCCTGGTGTTACTGGCATTTCTCACCTGCCCTGCTTTGGCGTTTTCACAGACAAAAGCTTCATAAAACCTTGCAAACTCCGGCGCGTTGTCATTCACGTCCAGGACTTTGACCGTCACGGAGACACTGCCGACCTGCGAGGGGTTGTCTGGAAGGAGGAGGCAGAACGTAAAGAAGGGCAGGATACAGGAAGGGGAAAGAGTTGCTCCTCACTCAGCTCAAGAGGTAAAGCAGCTTTTTCGTGACTGACTGGCTTTAAATGACATTATTGCACTGGGAACTGTGGTCACTTGCGGGTTGTGTGACTCGGGGTGAAGCTGCAAATGCTGCTGTCTATCCTGGCTTCCCATCTAATCGCATCTTTTCCAAACAAATTCCATGAAAGATTTCAACCTGGTTCAGTCCAATGGCAATTCTTCTATAATGAAAGTCTTAGACAATGCCCTGTATTTTTTTAATTTCCCTTTCACTGGGCAATTTGTTGAGCCTTGGTGCTGGTGGCACGAATTGGGAATGGATGCTTTAAGGATAGGCTTGTCATTTAGAGCTTGTTGAAAGTGGTAATTCTGCAGGTCAGATATGTTTTGGCTCACAATTTATGTTCCTTGAACTAAAAAATAGTGTCAAGTCTTTGATACTTTGTACAGGGGGGTTTAAAATGTAATAACACATGAAATTGTACAGAAAAGCTTTCACTGAAGCTTAAAATTGCAATGAAAATTTTACATTCTGCATGACATCATTTCTGATGTTTCTGTCCCACTGGTTCATTAGCTTTCTTTGCCAGTAAATCCAGACATTGTTTCACATATCTTCACAATTTCCAAACTAAGTGACCACAGAATAATTTTTTTTCTTACTGTGTTTTTCTGCCCCCCCAAATTTTTCCCTTATTTAATGATAAAATGAAAATCTAAGCAGAAAGAAAAAAATAATAATTCATTATTAAGAGGTCAGAAAAGGTGCAGAAATCTAGAAGAAACTTAAAAATTAGTATTCTCATCTTCTTTTTAGCCATACCACTTTGTGCATTTATCTCCAAATATATCTCCCTTTATAGCAAGCAATGGTTCATATAAACAATAGAGCATTTTCTTACACTCTGGAATTTTCTTCAATGTTCAATGTTCTGTATCCATAATATGTGTCACATTGTATCATTGAGATGATACTTTTAAACTATATTGTTTCTACCTTTTTCATCATTTCATTCTTCAGCTTCCCACATATCCATATATATCTTGCTAGCACTCCTGTAATTGTGGCAGATGAATATGTGCATTTGCACTCTTAGTAGTATTGATCTAACTTTTAAAACTGGGAGCTTTATTCAGGAGTGCCCAACTGCAGCATTTTTGAAACTCTTGGCTAAATTAAAATACTGTGCTGCATGTGTACAGAGCAAAAGTGACAGGATTGACAGAGGATGAGTCACAGGAAGACATGCCTTCATATTGCTCTCACCCTACAGTGCTGCTACAGGGGCAGCTTCTAGTCTTGTGTGTGTATGTGGATTTACATGAGATTGCGATGGCCACTGGTGGTTGAAAATAAAACTAGCACCAAGAGATGGGTATGAGATCCTATCATGTTACCAGCACCTCTCGCTACTAAAAAGGGGACAGAAAAGCATCGTCTGCTGGAACAGCCTGCAAATATGTGGCAGAGTCATCCCGACTCTTGTGAAATATTCCCTCTGCTAACTTCAAGATGGCTGATTCGGTTTTGGGTAAGCTTCTTAAAACTTTTTTCCTCTCAAACTGCCCCATATCTCTGGTACAGCCTGAATGTGCAGAAAGCTCTCTCAGGCATAGTGCTTAGAGATATAGTTTAGTGATGGTTTTTGTCAGAGTTAGGTTGATGGTTGGACTAGATGAGCTGAAGGGTCCTTTCCAACCTAGACAATTTTATGATTCTATGACATGAAGAATGAAAAGCTGCTGCCCCTCAGCAGATGAACTGAGGTCCTGAGGAAAAGCTATGTGGACCAAAGAGGTTTCAGGTGAAGATAGGGTGAACCTTTTATTTTATTTGCTTATATATCCTGAGCTCCTTTATGAAGCTCATATCTGTTAGTATTTCAAACTCAGCTAAATTTTTCATACTGACACTATGAAATGATCAGCATCTCCTTGTTCTCACAGCCTTGGTAAGTATCCGGTGTGGATGAATCCTGAGCTGAATTTTATCTCCTTGTAAAACCCAAAAGCATACCGAGTTCAGCATACTTGAAGATCCCAAAGCACCCTAGCCCAAATTATTTATGCAGCAAGCAGATGGTGATGACATTGACTCGCTGCTGAAGCAGCCCGGATTTCAACCGGTGACCTAGCAGTGCAGGATCATTGCTGCCCACCAGTCCCTGCACCACTCAACCTTCCCAGGCAGGACTGGCGGGGTCTGCTTCAGCTGCCTAGCCCTTCTGGAGAGACAGAGCTCTTGCAGAAACACATCAGGAACAGTTTTAAATAAATCCCTGAAATACTAATGAACTGAAAAAGCAGCACTCTGCATTTAATTGCCAGCCCCTATTCCACCACCACCCTGTGAAAAAGAGCATTAAAAAAAAAAAAAAGCGCAGTATTTGCTTGTTGATGTCAGAAGAGTAATTCAGTGAGCACAGCTTCCCACTCAGTGCATAAGAACGTGTGAATTGCTGAATTCAGGTCCCTCAGCCTGCTTTGTCTATTGTATCTCTTTAATCTATGCACAGTCTGCATTCTCCTTACTCAGCTCCACGGCCAGCACAGTGATGTTGTGCCAAGAAACGTCCTCTCGGTCAAGAGGTCTTGCAGTCATCAGTGCTCCTGAAGTAATGTCAACATAGAAGAACCGTCCTGGATCACTGCTCCTGTCAATCGAGTATCTGCAAGAGTACATATTAAAAATATTATGCAAGCCTTGTGAAAACTGTGTGTTACAGCCAGCGAAGTACCCCAGCAGGAATAATGTCGTACACAGCAGATGCATGTTCTTCCACAACCTGGTTGTGTGCTCCACTGACTTGTATAAGTACAGAGCAAGATGCTGTAAAAACTAGGAATTCATGTGGCTAACGGCATTGAACAGTGAGTGGTACTTCAGTGGAGCTGGAAGACAGGAAGATTTAGAGGAAGAAGCCTCAAAGCAAGGCACAGCTCAGCACAGGAACATCTGCTTTACAGAGAAAATCTGTCAGTGAGGAGTGTGATTTCTTTTTCTAAGCAAAATAATTATGCCTTTTCCCTGGGCACAATTCAGGCAGGATGAAAACGTCTTTACATCCGCTTGTTCTCTGGGCACCTAGGCTGATGAGGAGGAACTACTCCCTTCCTCGTGCTTTTATATTCTCTCCTCCTTCAGGGGAATAAACTCCACCTGCATCCTGGACCACCCTACTCATCAAGCCACGTCAACACAAGGAGGATGATGACTGGCTTTCTCATATCATTCAGATGGAAAACCATCTCCCTCTGTGAGGTTGATTCATCATAATTATTGTACCTGCCTGGCCAACATGTCAGTTCAATGCTGGGAACAAGCTTCTCACACCCGTGAGCGGGGGAGCGTGGTGGTACCTGCGGGCCAGAAAGCTCGGGCAGGGAGGCAGCTGTCACTGCTGTAGTCGGTCAGAGGGACCGTTTCACAAGGTGTGTAAAATACTCAATACCCTTCATCAGAAAAATCAAAGTCAGAACAGCAGTTTGTACGAGTTGCCTTCCTAGCTAGCCATGGTAGCCTGGTAAGAGATCCTTTGGCAAAAGCCACGCATGTGCCGACGTAGATGCCACAGCCTAGAACAGAGCCCAGACTCATTCTCATTTTTGTTGATTCCTTCTTCAAAGTTGATGGGAATTGAAAGCGTTAGTTGGAACAGATGCTGAACAGGGCGCATTCTTCTGGATTTTCACCTTCCAGCCCAAATGCATTCACTGGAACAACCATGCCAGCCTCATCTTTATATAGGAACTTATTAAACTGCGATATAAAATATAAAACCATTGAGCTATGTTGTTGAGAAATTCTTTTACACTTTTTTTTTTCAGAAAAATCAAAGAGGGTGGGATGGCAGATCCACTTCCCTTTCCTTCCTAGTCCTTCCTACCTCTTCTTAAATAGATTTCTGAGGCATTTGATTTATTTAGGAAATAAGTACGAGTGTAGCTATATTTTGCAATAATAATTATTCTTGTATGAGGACTATAAAAAGAATTTCTCTCTGACAGTTTAAGGCCAACAAGTATCTGAAATTGAATATGGCCTTATGATTAGTGGTGCAGTGTTAATCACCAGTGTCAAGAGGCACAGGTGGAGTATTTGTCTAGATTCTCCATGTAAGTTCTCCTGTTAATAATACTTGTTCCTTAATACTCGTTTCCACTGTAATCTTTAGGTAATCTTCCTGAATTATTTAACAACAATCATGGCATATTTCCAGCCATCAGAATTTCACAGTGCGGGAGGCCAGATATTGGATGCTGGTAAGGTGAGGATTTGAGAGTTTAGTGAGCTCTTCTGAAACGTGTCCTTGGCTTTTCCATACTTGAAAAAATGGCAAAAGGAGGGGCCAAATCACAGTTTTAATTTCAGATGGATTTCAGCTTGTGTAACAAAATATACGTCTGTGATTTCAGTTTCTTATTTTGCCTTGCCCTGTGCAAAGTCAATGCAGAGCAAGCCTAAAGCATTGCCTGACGGATACTGCACAGAGTTGACATGGATGGAGGAGACCACACAAGAGGCAAGAAGAACCAATTCTTAACATCTTAGATACCATTAGAAATGGTATCTATTTTTTTTTTTCCTGTTTCCTCTACTCCAATCATTTACATTTGTGCGTATTGGGTGTGGGAGAGGAAGGAGGCAAGGAGGGAGGAAAGAAAGTGGGAGAGAGGAAGATGGAAAGAAAAAGAGGAAAAAAGTATGAAGGAACAGAGTTACAAAGGAGTCTGTGCATATTTGCTACTTCTAAATTTTATTTTAAAAATATATCTTTGGTGATGTATTTTGAGCTTTATAGAGTGCTGTTTCATCAAAAGTAGTCACTGGAAAGCTCTGAAGAAAACTAAGAAAACCTCATTAAAAATAACAATGAACACTTCTACCCTCTGATAGTCCATAGAATTATTCTTACACTATTTTAAGCAGATTAGCACAAAGCTGTTTCCACTGCAGTGTTTGGATAATGCTAGACAGTAATCAGCAAAATAGGATGTGGGTGGAAAAAAGTTTAAGGTAATGAAATTGTGATGCAGACAGTATAATACTTAGTTTTATTGAGGAATTTGAGACAATGTCATGAGAGGTATGATAACTTTATAATGTAGCTAGAAAATATAGGTATATTAAGGTAGCAGAGATGAAAAAAATAATTAGAGCAGCAACACAGAAAGCAATATCATTAAGAGGAACAGGCTTTGTGTCTGCTCAGATGTTCTAGCTGAAGCCTGCAGAGTTGCTCATATGGATTTCACTTTCTTCAAAAACTCCAAATACTTGCTGTTTCGACTCCCTCCTGTATTTCCTAGGACCGTTCCCGACCACAGACGATTCAAAAGCTGGATTGAGGCACGGTTAGGCAAACAGCAGCTCAACACCCTAAGTGTTTCTCAGGTGAGAGAAGCAGTCAACCCGCTGGGATTATTAACTTCCAGTCACACAGAGTTTAGGAAGGCTGTGAAAATTAGTATGTGGGCTGGCCTCAGAGAAGAAGTCTTCTCTGATAAACTGGGCTGACTTGGCAGCCGCTATGAGCTGTGATCACACAAATCGTCTCCTTTGGCTCCTTGCTGAGCAGCAGCTACGAAGCTCCCGTACACTGTAAGTATGACTTTAACTTTCTTAACTCCTTATGGGAATACCGAGTTCTGCAGCTTTGACCAGACACTATGTAATTTAGTGATTCATGAATATTTATTAGTATGCATGCAGTCTGCTCCAAAAGTAGCTGTGTATTTGAGCCGTTGACAAAGGCAGGCTTTGAAACGGAAGCGGGAGAGAGGAGAAGCGAGTTGGTTACCTTCCCCTCGGTATGGCAGCAGAGTCTCAGCAACGCTGTCAGGTTTTGTGCCAGGAAAAGCACACGAGGCTGGGGATTGTTTTAATTGTCCACTACCAGGACATGCCTGACCAGTTCCTTGCAATGCTCGATGCAGACGTTCTCCATACCACAGAAAAGGCAAGGATGACCTCCTGCACTGCTCTGGCAGTCATAGCAGAGCCCTACGGTGTGTGAAGTCTGGTTTGACTAAACCCACTGATGACTACCGTGGGCTAAAAAAAAAGAGGGTTCCTCCTGTTTCAGCCCCATCACTGCCCCACCAACCAAAAGTACCAGAGAGAATGTGCAAAGAGAGGACAGACCTGATTGAGTTGTTGGTCACATCCGGGTCCTTGGCAGAAATGACCTGTATGGTGGTTCCAATCTCCACGTCCTCGGGCACTTCCACAAAGTAGAAGCTGGGCTCGAACACAGGAGGTTCGTCCACATCTTCTACGCTGATGTGGACTGTGGTGGTGTCGCGAAAGGGACCCAGGTTCAGGAATCGCATTTCCAGGTGGGGGTTGGCACCCTCTACTTTCAAGGTGTAGCTTTTCTTGCTCTCAAAACTTAAAGGCTGAGGAGGAAAAATATATCTAGCATTAGGCACACTTAGCCATATGATTTAGGCCATATAATTTTAGTTTTCAGAAGTAAAAGATGCCCTCTAATATAAACTGATGCTTCTTTTTTAAAATCAATCTTTACTATGATTTGTAATCATTAGGGTAACAAAGATAAATATTTGCAGATGGAGACAAAACATTGAGTGATTGAGTGACAGTAGTATTAGAACTGGCACTGTCTGCATGTTTTGATTTTTTTTTAATTTGACAGTTGAACTGAAAAAGCCAGGAGAAATATTTGTAGATCACTTCAGAATACATAGTCTTTCATTCTTCTTGCTCAAATAAAAATAAAAGTGGCCATGCCACCATCCATTGCATTATGATTCACACAGTGTGTTTCATGCCACTAGCAAGGAAAATACAGGCAGAAACACACAGTACGGGAGCACCTGAAAAAAAAGGAAAGATATGAAAAGTTGGTTCCTCAAACATGGGTCCTGGTGTCAGGGACAAGGATGCTCACCCCTGAGGTGGAGGTCCCAGTTAGCATCCTTTGTTCTTCCTGAGGAGGTCAGAGTCTCGTCTCCAGAGCACCCTGTCTGCCAAGCTACTAAAGGGTTCCAGTGGGAGCAGGGGAAATGTTCAACCTCTCTTGCAGGATCCTGATCCAGTTTGTATCAGTAATCCATGCTTTCTAGAAGTGGGGTTTTTCACCTCCTCAGTAAGTGTCCTTAACACAGGTTTGCAGCCCAGGTGTGCCAAGTGCTAGGACTTGAATCTCCTCCCTGCCTAGAGAACAATTTAATTTCAAAGCCCTTCCACTTTTTTATTAAAAACTCAAGTATTATTTGAAAGAAAGAGTGGGAACGGCTCTTTTTTTTCTCTTTTCTTTCTTGGGATAATGGGTAAAGGGCTGGCAGCTTCCTCTGTTAGCAGTTTCATGAGTTTGATTTCCTTTCCAGATAAAACTACTTATTTGGTGAATATGGATGTAGAAATAATTGATGTTGACACAGAACTTTTCAATAAATATTTTTTTTTTCTCCCTTCCCCCTTCTTTTCATAGATCCCTGAGGAAAACAGGGCCTCTCCAAAACCTGCTTAGACCTAAATGGAGAGTTCTGTATTTAATGTGCAATTTACCAGTCTCAACAGGAGATGACTAAAAGCGTCTGACAACCAGAATGACAGTATGGAAGGACCATTCCAAAACATACAAAAGATTTTCACCAGGTGAAGTACACCTTACAGAGGACACAGTCATACTTCCCAAGTTATGGTTAGAAGTTACAAGCAATCCCACTGTGGTTAAATGGTCACGACCCTTTACTTGTGGGGAGTGTTAATGCTGAAAACCAGCAGAACTGGATCCCCTTAGCTGGCACAGATCCTGACCAAGACAAACTTTGTACCAGGAAACAAATGGCTCAACTCTCAGGGTGCTCTGGTGGGACATACTCCTTTTTGTTACATGAATAGCTTTCAAAATGTGTGGCTTTATTTGTGCACAGGGATTTGAGCATCGTGTGTGGAACTGTCACACACAGACTTTTCTTCATTCAGACTCCAGTGAGATCGCTGCTGGTCCCATCCAACACCTTTGCTTTTCCTACTCAGATCTTTCTTTTTGAAGACCTACCACCAGGCCAGATGGGCAGGAAAACAGAGAAGGAGGATGATGAAGCAACTGGAAGTCAAAGGCATGAAGATCATTACTGTAGCAGTGAAGTCCTCCTTGGCCAGTCATAACCCACCTCTTTTCTGCACTGCTCAGTAGTGCAGCTGGCCAATTCTGCAGCCGTGAGATGTGTATTAGTTTAAGCAACATCAGCAGAAGTTTCACATGATCAGGCATGGCAGGAGTATATACTGAGGGTCTCAAAACACCCCTTGAATTCAGTGGAGGCTTCAGGACTTGCCTACTACCACAGCAGCTTATTTCTGCAGAAGTGGAAACGTTGCAGTGACATACAAAAGCTCATGCCTTCAGAGTAAAATTACCAGTACTGATATTCTGCACAGGAATGCTTGATGAAAGACAAGGAGTTCTTGAAATTATAAGACTAAAACTCCCTCAGCATTTAGTATGTAGTATTTAGAATGAAGTCTGGAATGGGAACTAATTTTCTTCTGCCAGGGGAGATGACAGTCCAGCATTATTGGAGATGCTGTGCAGCAATACAGTATGAGCCGTGCAACATGTGCCAGCAGGTACAAGCAGGTGATCCGAAACTTGCTCCTGCTGTGCTTAGTTCCACCTGGTAAATCAGTGACTACTGCAGGCATAGCACTTGTCAGCAAGAATTTAGCTACATCTACAAACATATTACCCATTCCTGCAGAGTCATTATGGTCTACCAGTTGCATATTTATGCATTATTAAAATAGCAATAAAATATATTCACATGACCAAGCGACACTTATTGTCCATCTGGCAAGGAATGTGCAATGCAAAGCTGCCTTAACGTTTACTAAGAGAGAGGCCATTATATCTCATGGTTTCTCATGTGCAGAAAACTGCATGAGAATCATTGCACGTACACTAAAAACCTGTTATTAAAAGAACAGTTAAATCCCAGAAACACTTAATAACTATAAAACCCAACTGCATCAGGAAAAGACTTAATCACCTAGTTAGAAAAAGTGAGGAAATAAAACAAGTGTGCAAGGCTGTCACATTTTTGGTGCTCCTGAGTTCAGACACCCTTGGTTTGCTCTGAACTCTTTCATCAGCAACCATGGCTTTCCCTCCTGATCCTCTCACGTGCCAATGCCTCAACACTGGTGCCCCTCCCATCAGATCTGTCTTCCATGGGTGCACTCAAACCTCTTTCCAACACTGGTCCCATGGGGAGAGCAAGCATGTTGTCTTCTGTGAACCGAGGATGCTGCAGAACACAGCTGAGAGGAGAAGCGCCCCATGGAAACCACTCCTTGTCCTTCTTCCCCTGGTGCTCAGACAGGCACCAAGAGGCGCAGCGCATGGGCAGGATTTAGGAGGAGCCTGTGAGAAAGAGGGCAGGGGCCGGGCAGGAGGGCAGCGCAGGGCTCCCCGGGTGCTGGGCTCTGTGCTGGTGGTAACCCACCATGCTAGAAGTGTCAGTTATTTTTTTTGTGAAATCATGAAATGGAAAGTTCTGCTTTCTCTCAAAGAAGATTTCATTATGGGTCCTCCCCCCCACCCCTGCCCCTGTTTTGATATCCTTTTCTATCAACGCCAGTTAATTTTTTTTTTTTTAGTTTTCCTGTAGTTGATCCAAAGGACATCTCTCCCAGTGTTTGGCTATTGATAATCATATCATTACAAAAATCTACAGGCATATATATATATATATACATACACACAATTTTACAAACATCTATGTATGGTAGGTGGATTGAGCAGTGTGTACCAGTATGCCAGTACGTATCTGGTATGATTGATGTCATAAATTTTTGTAACTCCTCCTCCTGACATACATGAACATCTAGTAAAACTGTATTCATAGTAAGAAAAGTCAAGCTTATTGACACATTCACTCCAGAGAAACTATTTTTTTCATCAATAAATGAGTGAAAAATTACACTAGACTTTGCATTCAATGTTTATTTCATTTCAGCAAAGCACTTAAACACGTGTTTAACTTTAGGGACTAGCGCTCATAAACAAGAGCTGGAGAAAGGTGACCATAAATACATGCTTAAATGCTTTGCCGTAGGGCACAGAGGCTTGCAGGGTCAAATCTCTCCCATGCGTTGTTCCATTTTAGTGCACAATTTAGTCCCAGGCTATTTAAATGGAGACTGTACTTCCTTATTAGTACACTAGATATGCTTAGGCAGAAATATGGTTACAATTTCATAACCTAGAAATATATTGTAGATTAAATATCCTATAGCAAAGAGTCTAAGCAAAATACTCTATTCCCTTCTGCATAGCCTGCAGTACAGAGTACTAGAAGTTTCACAGCTGCCATTTTAGAGACAACTTCTTCTAGCCTAATTAGCATTTATGGATCTTCAAGCAGCAATTAAAAAAAAAAACTGCTTGGGCTTTATTGGTTTATAAATAATTCTAAGGCATGCTTCACTATTGTTTGTGGGACACCGGAGTGAAAAATGTGTACAGTTCAAATGCAAATATTGATCTGATTTCTTGCATTGTAGGATAATTAAGCTATGGAGAATATTTAAATAGATAAATAGTGAATCAGAACATTCCTTCGGTGGGAAAAGACATGTTTATGCTAATGCTGTCCTCACTTTTTAAAGGTTTGCTCCTAGGAAGGCAGTCTGCTTTCATATTTTAGTAATGAATGCTTGAGAAATTGTGTTTTATAGCAGGAAAGGGGCTACTGTCATGTAATGGGAACAAAGTTACTACAGGCGTAGGGAATATCGCACACATGAAATGTAACCAGGGATGTTAGCCACATCAATTACTATAAAAAGGAAACTTTACTACCTTTCTCACAGTTATTATGCCAACTTGGTAATTAGGATCGGTGTTAATATCAAAGACGTCCAGTCCATCTCCGTCCACAAGGCTGTATTTCATCTCCGCATTAATGCCTTCGTCCAGGTCTTTAGCAACCACGCGTCCCACGGTGGAGCTGATGGGAGCAGACTCCAGCACGCTCATCTGATAATGCTCTGGCACAAGCAGCAGAGAGAGTGAGAAAGAGTGGGGAGTGAAAAACAAGCTGTGAAAAGGAACTGAAAACAGCACAGCAATGCAAAGAGTAGACCAGGGCAGACCGCAATGCTGCGCAGCCTGCAGGGAATCCCTAGTACCTTTCCCAAAGCTGCAACAGCCATGTGATTTCTTTTAGAAAGCCACGGCTAGACTGAATTGCCTGGGAAATTTTTATTTAGGTGTTTGTCATAGCAACAGGTTTGTTCAATGGGTTCTTTTCAAAACAGCAGTATACCTGGAAAAGGGAACTTCAGCTGGAAAAACAGGGCAATTAACACCAGTGCTGCTGCAGTCATGATATAAAGGAGGATATGAAACAGATTTAATAGGACAGGCATCTTTTATTAGATCAGCTTGTACAGCAGGAATAAGCACACAGGTTCTGAGCGCCACAAATCCTTTCTCAAGTCCCTGTAAACTTCTTTTCCACCCTGAACAAGGCTTTGAGAAGTCAGAAACTTGCCCATTTCTTCCAAATTTACCAGTTACTCTATTATAAGACACTACCGCTCCCTACAAACCCTATCTTGAGCACATTTGGTGCATCACTAATTTGCTTAGCAGCAAGCCTGGGGAAAGAGAAAGCTGCTATTTTAAAAACGTGTTTTAAAAATACAAATGTTGTATCGAAAATGCTTTTGTGACATCAGACTTTATGTTCAAACCTTCCTTGCTGCACCCTCTCTGTTAACTCCACCAGTTATTGAGCTTTGCAAGGCATGATTACACCAACGGTGGAGTTTGATCTATTCTCATTTTTCTTAATCAAGTGTGTGATATCAGTTAAAATTCATGCCACTTTCAAAACAGAATTGGCAATGGTGCGGTCAACAAGCTGCTCTGCCAGAAGAAGAAAAGGGGAAGTTGATGCTTCTTGCTTATCTCGGTGGAGTGCTTTGAGTTAGCAGTGTAACGTGCAGAAACAGATGGAGAAGAAGAATAGCAAAAAAAAAAAAGAACCACAGGACTTTTCATTTCTCAGCTAGATGCGAAAAATGCCAAAACCAAAATGGCTTGACACTGATCTACACCACCAAAAGAAACAGTGTTCAATCCAACCTGAAAAGTTTCTTTCAAGTTTTTAACAGTAATATAGAATTGTGGAGGTAAATTTGCTCTGAAATAATTTTAAAAAGAAAGAGCAAAATATTGCAAATCTTGCTCTGAGATTCGCTTCTGTAAATAGAAAGTAACATTTCCGATAAGAGTGGAGCTGCCTATTTTTGCATTCCGTTAACTGTGGCTGCTACATATCTTAGGGTTTAACTGTATGTTGCCAAGGTTTAGATGACCCTTTCCTGGAGAGCAGCGGGTATGACAACGCACTCCACGCTGGCAGCACAGCGAGCAGACGCTCCCCTGCAGCGGCCTGGCTGGAGTGTTGAATGAATGATCTCTCAACTTCCTGCACCGCCACATGTCCCTGATTTGACAGACATCCTTTCGGAGACAGGACGAAAAGAGAATCAGGGCAGCAATTAGCAGCCAAAGGCAATGGCCATGAGTAGTCCAGGAACACAAAAGATCTCCTCCTTTCCTTTTCCTGTAAATTAATTTCCCCCCCCCGAAAAAAGTGTTGGTTTTGATGATTTTGGAGGTCAGAAACCTCTCCTGAAAGACAAGCTGGTGAATGCTCCAGTTTGACATTTTTCGGAAGGAAAGTTCTTTCTTCGGTCCGATATTCTGCCCATCTCTAATTGTCACTATCCTGAGTTCAAAAATGGCTCTAATGAGAGCAAACAGCAGCCATGTGACTCAGCCACCCGTTTTCCGCCCCTCCTGACGCAGCGGGTACTCACTCTGTGGAAATCTGGGTGGATTGTCATTGACATCAGAGAGGGTGATGTTGACTGTGGTTGTTCCAGCTAATCCTCCCAGCTGTCCACCCATATCCTTGGCCTGGATAATCACTTCGTAATATTCTTTTGCTTCTCTGTCCATGTTCATTAGAGCTGTTCTAATTAAGCCTGTGAGATTGAGGGGGGAGAGGGGTTTCCGGAACAAAAGACATGGTAGTTAAAGAGTGCACAAACAACGTGGGGTGGTCGTGCTCCTGCATCACGTCCTCTGTGTCAAGAATGAGACCAGACTCTGCATTCAGTCTCACCTTTCCTGGGAGAGTAGAACTCACCCAAATTAAATCTAGGTTAACAGAAGGTGTGCATTTTAAAGAAGCCCAGTTAAAATGCATCAGCTCCGGGGCAGGCTGGCTGTTCAAAATTAAAACGTTGCCTTCCCAGGGAGCCGGAAAAGCATTTTGGGAACAGGGGGTGCGCTAGGCTGAATTAAGGCCCTGCTCAGGCTAAATAATACGTCCTCACAAAAAGTGGAAGTGATGTGATTAGTTAAAAGCTACATCAAGACGAT
>VXBO01008141.1:159155-196689 GCA_013400135.1 Rhinoptilus africanus
CGGTGTTCACCCTGCTCCCCAAACCCCGCGGAGCCCTCCCTTTCCTTCGGGGTAACACTACTGCGGGAGGACGTGAGGTGGCAGCAACACTTCTCCGATGGATGCTGCGAGGAGCCGGCGGGGCTCCCGGCCGGGGCAGCGGCTCCCCCTGCCCGCATCCGCCGCCCCCGGCCCCGCCGGGGGCCCGCATCAGGGCTGGGGGGCTTCTCTTTCCTTTTCCCTCTTGGGACTCGGGTCTGTCGGGGAACGCGCTCCTTCCCTCTTCACCCGCCTCAATCCTCCCCTTCCCCTTCCTTCTGCCAGCACGGAGGGGCACAGCCCCCCGTTTTAGAGCTAAGAACCCTCCAGTCCTCCCAGTGCCACCCATTCCTCACGCCATCGGCACCTCCTTGCCCACAGCGTGCCGGCAGCCTGCGCCTCTGCCCACCATCACTGCTCTGCAGACTGCTTGGCCACACAACGGGCCCTGAGCCGGAGAGAAGCAGGGGCTGGTGACGGAGCCCAAGGGATGTACTGCCAGGGGACACCTTCTAGGGCACTACCGGCCCTTGCTGGACATTTGGGGTGCCTTTGTGTGTGGGGGCAAATATGTGTCAGCCCCAGGCACCCACCCGGTCACAGGGCTCAACGTGCAGTACTTGCGCGTCAGGGCACTATTAACTTGCACTTGGTCTTTATTTTTATCAGAAAGACAATGTATGGGTTTAATAAAAAAGCAGTAAAAAGATATTGCATTGGCAATTATCACTGCATGTAGAAGGGAAGAAATAGTGACCAGTACTGAGCAACTCACAGTGTGCTATTTTAATCTTGCTACATGGAGCTCTTAAGGGTCTCATCCTGCAAAGTTGAGTGACTCCCGTGAAGGGCTGTAGCTCCTCAGCTTCCATAGATATAAATAAGATACAAAAATGCTTAGCATTTTGAGAAGTATTTTCTCCATACACAAATACCTTTTAGGGAATTTCCAGTCTTGACTTGTCCTTATAACAGGCTAGATATAGAAAAAAAAGACATCAGTGCCTAAAAGCCAGGCTCTGCCATGCCTGTGTTTGGGGCCTCTGGTCTCTAGAGAAAGGCCAGTCCAGGACACCAGGACTCAGAGACAGGTTGGGGTTGACGCTCCTCCAGATGGGACCCAGAGGAGTAGCCATCCTGACCGGGGAGCTCTGATGCTGCTGTACACAACTGGTCAGCAAGGAAATGCTGAGGACAGTGATGAATTTCAAAACATTCCTTAGGGCTATGGGAAAGGCTCAGATCCTCATATCTCCCAAAAGAAAGGTGCTGATACCTTTTCCTTCACCAAAGGGAGTCAGGTTAGATCTCTTAAAAAAAAGTAGTAAAGAGCAGAGGTGATGTCCTTTCTTTTCTATAACAGCCAGATGGTTTCTTGGGAAGTGGGAGACTCCAGGGCCTGTGCTTATTCTGCCTGAGGGGGTTTAAATCCACTTTTTTTAATCTTCTAGGGAAATACAATCACAGACAGGCTGTAAAATTATTCTGGAAAAAGGGAGGAGAAGGGTCTCAGCTTTCCTTTGAAGCTGTGCTTTCACATATACATTTGCTCAACGCCTGTGAGGCTGGTGACAGAACAGGAATAGGAACAGAACTCTTGGTGCCTCTGGCACCAAAGAGTTTGTGTCAGGAGGTGAAGAATAAGGAGCCCCAATGCTTCTAGCAGAGGAGTGCATTGAAATGGGTTGCCCACTATTGGGTGCATTAATCATTACCCATCAATATAAAGGAGCTGGTGATCATTTATGCTCTAGCTCTGTTTTAGAAGAACGTGAGTGCTGCAATTGCATTTTGTGGGTTACCAAAGAATCCTGCCAGGTGGGCTTGCACGGCAGGAGCCAGTTAGAGTCCTGTGCTGGGATGGGGAAATGCTTTCTGGCTCACAACTGCGCTTAGCCTACAGGGGTGCCCTCTTCCCCACTTGTGAAGGTTGAGACTGCTCTGGACATGTCCAGAGATGCAGGTCGAAGTGACTGGGAAATTAATACGTTGAGGAAAAGACCTTTTCTGGTATAAAGTGTGTGATTTTGAATGCATGGGCCTAGCTTTTAAGTCACACTCTAGCAGTTAAATCTGTACTGGATCTGACCCTGAATATTGCTGCTTTGCTTGCTTAGAAATCATTCAGTACTTAGCAAATCTATGACTATGCCCTTATCTGTGGTTGACAATCTGACTACAAAATTACTATTTTATTTATGTTGTAAAGAGCTGAGGAAATAACATACCACATACAAGTTTGTCTTTGGCTAGAGCACCTACTCCATAAACCGCTAACTTTCAGAAGTAGATTATGCAGTGTCTTTTCTGTTCTGTCGCCTAGGGCTGAGCAATGTCTATCGTCTCATGAGTTTCTGACCTTAGCACTACAGATGCCCTTTAGAAACTGTCAAAACCTGTCAGATTCCTCTTTTGGATATAAATCTTGGAAATACACAGAAAAAGAGAGAGAGAGAAAGCAAGCAAAAGAGAGAGGGTGTCCTATAGATAAATTTAAGGTTATTAACAAGAACACCCTTAGGTAAAACTGCTCCAGATAACTGCATCCTTTACCCTGCACTTCCCAGTCCTGGTAGGTTCATAGATTGCTTGTTTTCCACTAAGCCTTATTACCGATTAGACCTGCTCAAGACATTGTTGCAGTGATAGAAGCCAGCAAGAATATTTAGAGCACCAAACCCACCCAGCTCCTGAGCTGCAGGATAGGGTCATTCAGATGAATACATCGCTGCAGCAAGCACGTCCTTCTTCTGGAGCTCATTACCACAGCCTTGCTTTAACCCTCTCACAGTGCTGCTCTATCTTGGCTCCAAGCCACAGAAGCATGTTTCTCTGGCCACGGTCATGATGCACTGCTTGTTCTTTCTGCTGGAAACTTTTTCTTTCCATTTTCACACTGCCTCGTTCCCTGGTGAAATAACATACCTGTCCGAGAGTCCACAGAGAAATATGGTTGTCCTTGGAGAATACTGTACACCACTCTCGCACTGTTCCCATAGGTTGGGTCATCAGCATCTGTCGCTGTCACCTGGATAACAGAGGTGCCTGACAAAAAAACCCATCAGGTAAGACCTTGTGGGATAAAGAGCTGGCATGAAAAGTACATGGTTCAAAATAAATAGAAATGCCCAACAAGAGCTTTCCCAGACTGAACTTCTCCATTTGATGCTCATAGTGCTTGTACTTATTGCTCATACTTGTATCTCATCAGCACTGAAAGAATTAATAGGCACAAATCCATCATGCTTCTGTAAGAAGATATAAAAGAGCAAGTACTCTATGGACCACAGTTACACAACTGCTGATCTATCAGTACTTTGTTACGGTTTGCAGAGAGCTGGTAGTTATATACTGCTTGCTTCTTTTCCCCTTTTCTTGATTTTAAATGTTATTTAAAGGCAGCTCAAATAAGATCTATAGCTATGCTGACATAAACCATGGATTGCTGCAGCGGGCCCACGGATGCTGTATGTTGACTAAGGGATGGAAATTGTACACAAACACTGAGCACAAAGGGTTGTATCTCTGAGATAATCTCTCTGTGGGATTGCAGTTTACATTGCATGGCCTCGAGATTGTACCTGCTGAAGTGCCTTTTGGAACCTGCACAGATGCATATATATTTCTTTTCTTCAATTGGTTTTCAAGGTCTGCTTCCTCTGAAGCTAATAATGGCTTGCAGGTGATGTAGTTTATCAAGAACAAGGAAAAGGTAAGGCATAACTGCTTGAAATATATGAGTTTTGACTCCTTAAAATGTCAGACAATGACCTTATAAATGTATCTAGCCTTCTACATAATGTTTTGTGTTTGAAACAAATCTAGTGTTACTAGATACGCACTGGAAAATAAATCCGAATTCAAGCTAGCCATTACCATTAAGAAACATTATTTCTGAGTGGAACTGTTGTATTTGATGCTTGTCTCTGGCTTTATGTCAACATAATATTGAAGAATGAGAAGCTGAATCATGTCTGTAACTTCAGAACATGTGATTTATACGGTATTATCTCTGTAATGACATCACAGACCCAAACAGCAATAAGCATCTCCAAAAGAAAGACAAAAGTCCAGGAAAACAGTATTTTATGTGACTATTGGATTTGTTTTATTGAAATGGTTTCTCCTGACTTGTGTAGGTAGGAAGGCTGCTGTTTGTCTTCTGGCTGCACTGCAATAACAGGACTGTGTTTGACATGATCCCACTCTCTAAAAGTGGAGAGCAAACTGTACCAAACTTTGGGATCCACTGAACTGTGTTTAGTGCAGACTTAAAACAGATTTAGAAGGAGCAAAGGTGCTCATAAATGTTGTAATGTCTCCATGATTTCAGAGGCTCCTGGACAGTATTTATGCTCTCAGCACAAACTAGAACAGGTTCCTAAAATTGTGTTATACTATGGATGGTAATGGATGCCTAATGCTACTGTCTGATGGCAGGGGAGAAGGGGCACTAAGTTACTGCAAGTTGTCTGAAGATTTCACATTTGAATTACACCCTTTTCAGCCCTCCTGCTCCCCTTGGCTTGTTCAGAGGGACACAGCTGACGGTGGTGTAAAGCCTGCTCTCCCCCTTCTGCAGTGGTGGGACACCCCAGGGGAAGCTCTCCTGCCCTGCAGCTCCTGTGGCAGGAGCAAAGGCCGAGTTCAAGGAGTCAAGGAATTTATGTTTTAGTGACCATCTCCGATTTGCTTATAGGGGGAAGAAACTCCACGAATCTGCCTTACCCACAGGTGACATTTCTGGAACAGAGGCTACGTAAGGTCCATCCAGGAACTTGGGTTCATTGTCATTAATGTCTTGGATTTTGATGATGAACTCTGACTCTGGTTCCATTGGCCGGCCCGTTCGCCTGTCCAGAGCCTGCGCCCTCAGGGTGTACTGTGACCTTTCTTCCCGGTCCAGTCGCTGGATGGCATGGATGTCCCCTGTGGTATCATCAATTGTAAACACAATGCCAGCTCCCTCTCCCGAGAGGATGTATTTGATCGAACCATCTCCCCTGTCCATGTCGGAGTGGAGCTGTGGAAAGGAACAGGATTCAATTAGACCATGAGCTGGGCAAGCAGCTGCTGAGACATGAAGCAAGTGTGCATCCTGAGCACTTTGGTCTCACTGTTGGGACTCACAAGCTGGTTTTAATGAACTTGTTTTGCTGAAAGAGGCAAATACTCAGTAAAGTCTGTATCACAGAGTTGCAATTAAAAACCCTCTCCTGTCTTCCCATCCCTGCACCCACAGCTGTGCCAGAAGAAACGGCAGAGGCACCCAAACAGGAACAGACTCTGGGCCTTTTTTAAGTCTCACTCAACACAAGATACATTTTGCCTGGTTGCAATGGCCATTCAGAAGGACTCACTGCCAGGCTTGGGATAAGGGGAGGTCAGCAAAGCCGCAGGCTGTGCTCGCTCACCCGGCTTAAGAGGAGTCAGATATTCCAGGGGTAGCATAATGTTGGGGCAGATGAGGTAAATCTGTTTGGGATCAAGGGGGAAGCAGGATGGGAGAGCTAATCAGTAACTGTTATGATTCAGAAAATTTTAAATTTTTCTTTCCATGAAAATTTTAGCAATAAAAATTAGGCTGTACCCTTACATCTTCAGGAAAGACTTATTGTCAAACAGTAGGTAAGATAAGCAGTGAGGAATATTTGATTGTGTCCATGGCAGGCTATAGAGATGAGAGGCACACCAGATTTTCTAGGGAATTAGCAAAAGGATTTATTGCATGACTACTAATGAGTTCTGAGCAGCCACAGATAGCTGTGAATGCAACAGAACAGAAGAAAACTAAATGCGGTGCTAATTATAACCTAAAAGAGAGAAACAAATCATCCTGGAGACTACCATTCTGTTAAACACCTGGTTCCAATGAAATGCTGGAATGACTACCAAAAGACAAAAAAATCACTTAATTTCACTCACATTATGAAGATCCTTAACACTATGCTTATACTTCCATGGTTTTGAGGAATAGAGCATAAAAACCAATGCCCAGAGATGGTATTGGTTCAGTCCCAAAAGACAGGAAGGCAACAGAATTGAGATGCAATAATCAAAATGGGATTTTCAAGAATGGCTCAGGTGTGAATACCATTTTCCAGTGTGATTATCATTTTGAGAGATGAATAAAGAATAATAAAATGAAAAGCGGTCAAAGTGGGCTGGATTCAGTTAAGCACATTTTAAAATGCATATATGAGCTAATTATCTCAAGAAATACGGTCAGAATGAAGTGTGTGTTTAATGCTTTGGTGAGCTCAAAGGACATATGGGAATAATTGTGGAGGATGGGGCCAATCACAGGTAAATATTTGCACTGGAGAGAAAAATCTTGGAATAATAAACTCAATAGATGAACACAGGATTGGTAGGATTTGAAGAAAGAATCCAAATAGAAATGGATAATATGTGTAGAAAAGCAGAAGTCAACCCTGATGCACTTGATTACAAGCTGTTCTCTCAATAAAGAAAGAAGGAATCTCACCACTGAGCTCTTTGAAAACACACCGAAAACTGCACAAAAATTTATCACACAGGAAAAAATTTTACGGGGTTGTGGGCAAATTGTCTCATCTGACCTAAACATTTCTGATGCCAGTGGACAACCTCTTCACCTGTTTTAGGGCACATGGTCCCATAAACTTGCGAGCTGAAAGACCCTTTTCCCCAGTGAAGGGTCTGGTTGGAAGATGCTTGTTCTCTGGAGGCTGTTTTCCTTACTAGCCTCTCGGTGCGTAGCACATGACCTACACAAAACTTGGGCCTACTCCTGATTTTAGGGTAAGACTGCTTTCAGCTGAGGTGGGATCTCCATTGCCTTCCATGGCAAGTCCCAGCCTGCACACAGGTCTGTATGTAGGTGGCCCGTGGAGCCTTAATGACTGCTGGGACAATGAATGTTATGGCCACTGCAAAGTAGCTGCAAGAGCTAAAGGTGCAGGTTGTGACAACTTTCTAGTCAGGTCACTGATATTTCATTTCATTGCTTTGCCAGAGGTCTCTGCAGTGGCAACTGCATCTGGGAGGCATCGGTCCTTCGGAGGAATGCTGGCAGCTCTCAGGTGATGTATCAGCTAAACGGAGGAAGAACCAGCCCAGACAAATTTGGCAATGGCAAACAGTTAAATTTAGATGACTGCCATGTGCATTAATTCCCATGCAGGAGCCAGGACTGCAAACTGGCGTATCTTCAGGAAACACCATCTTGCGATTAATTTAAAAAAAGACAGTGGTTGTCATGATTTAGCCTAAACACCCATAACTCAGAGATTATCACGGTAGGAGCTAGTAAACAGGATGATTCCAGAAGGAGGACACTATGAATAGCTTTTTGAATTGCTTCAGAACCACTAAGGTACATCTTGGGCATTTGTTTTAGTGCATCAATGCGAGAATACAGCTGCTGAGATAGATACAGATGTTAGACCTGATCTGGGACTTAGAGCTGGGCCTGATGGAAGAAAATGTGTTTTGGAACATCAACAAGTCCTCATTAAATAGGAAAGAGGAAAGAAAAAGAAAGAAAGAAATCAAAGTTAAATTCAAAGTCAAAGGAAAGGCAAAGGAAAATAAATTATAAAAGGAAGTGGCAAAGGCAAAGAAAATTGAATGAAAAAGACAAAGAAAAAGAAGAAAAGAAAAAAGAAAAAGAGAAAGAAAAAATTGAAGAAAATAAAGCATCTTTTAAAATAACAGAGGGTGTTCTGGAAAGTTCAAGAGGCTTAGAAGAAGATACTGAATCAAACTCATGGGTTAAATTACACCTTCTGTCCGAAGTCCTATTTGGAATGAATGCAGTTGTGCAGGGAGCAAACAAGGAATGTATGTGGCACGCTAATAAGAATTTGGGAGTACAAGGGGATCTCTGTCTCATTGTGATTTGTTAAAAGCACTGGGTCTCAACCAAGGCTAGGCAGTAAGAAATGCCAGCAGCACTTTTGCTGCTTCTCATATAACCTGTTCTTTCAAGACAAAGCAAAAAGGAGCATAAAAGACTTAACACTTCCAGACTGCAATAAATCTGAAAGCGTTTGGTGTCTGAAGGTACTGAAGCACACACCATTGCAATGAAAAACGCAATATCAGGATGCTGCAGCTCAGGGTGTATGTAGCAGTCACTGTGTTGGAAAGGAGATCCAGTTTTTAATTGTCTCTGTTTTACGGGTGGTGCAATAAATTGTGCTGCCATGTGGCTGACACAGAAGTAGAAGAAATTCATTTGTACTTTCTCCTCCATATTAAAAGCGTGGACTATGGGAGGAATGAAGCTGGTAACTCCTTAAAAAATTGTTAACTCTGTCAACCTGGGTTGCTTCTTTTGGTGAGGGTAGTACAAAAGATTAAGGAGGCTATGTCTGCATCTGAATGACACATTTCCAGGCAAAGGGTGTGTGGAAGAGGGTGGTGCTGCTGGGGGCAGCTCAGGGAAGTACTCAGCTCTGCTACCTGTGCTCTGACACTGTCCTCAGTGTGCTCCCCTTTCTCTGCCTCCAGGGAGGTAACACCTGCAGGGGATTTTTGTGAGGATGTGTGCGTGAATTGGGATGATTCTGCATTGATAGTCTGTAGAAAGGATGCATTTTATTCACTCATTCATCTGCTGTGGTTCAAATGCCTTTTTCCTTTGAAATAGGGGTAGGGAGTCTCCAACGTGGCAAAGTGGTGAAGTCTGTCCCCAGTTCAATTACTGACGCAGTTTAGGCTGCTGGATGAACATGGAAAATACCTGCTGCAGCAAACGTGGGGCCTTTGGTTTCCCTGGTTCATCCTATTAACCGACAGTGGCTACCTCTAGGAAAGTTAAAGCCTTGTATTTATCTGTGACAGGACCAGGAACCCTCTGAAGCTAAAATACCTTAAATTAAATTTAAACTCTTAAATGAACACTGGAGAAAAGCAAAACTTGTACTGACTTCACCTCAGGAACTTTCTTTCAATTTCCCTGTCCAGAAGATATTTTGCTACTTATGTTACAGTTATGTAGGAAAGTCCATTTTTCATAGCAGCCTTGAAAATCATATTGGGCAAGCCTGGATCCATGGTTCAAGTCAAGGTGCTTTTTGAGTTGCTGCAGTCGTACATAGCTAGCCAGGAACAGCTGAACAAGAGCATCAGAAAAGTCCCTCTCAGGGGAAGCCTCTAAAATAAATACAACTGGATCTATGCTGCGCGCTTTTTCTCCTTCTGATGTGGGCTTGGAGAGAGCTGATGGATAAAAGCAAAGCCTGGCCAGCAGGACGTTTCAGGGTGTCCTGGGTGGTATCAGTTAGAAGCAGCTCTGTCTGGCCAGGGCTGGGACCCAGGGCTGTTTGGAGGGCTGGTGCGGGCAGTGGGCTGGGAGCCCTTCTGCACCTCCGCCCCCCTCTGTGCAAGCCCTTCCAGAGCTATTTCTGAGCCAGCCTGGGGTGACTCGGTCTGAAAAATTTCTGGCCTGCCAGAACAATTAATTCATCCCACAGTCTATTCCCTGCTGACCCCTTTCCTAAGGATCCCTAAGACACAGGCAGCATGAATGCAGGCGTTGTGATGAATTGTGGTGGGCTGCAGCTTCTGAAAACCTGTGCCTTTGGCTGTAGGAGACGAGAGGAAGCCTTTCCCTCAAGGCAGCCCCCACTGCATTCCCCCAATGCTTGTCTGGCTGCTCTGCACCCCATTCAGGGATGGGAGAAGATGAAATGTTTGACCCCCAGAGACCAATTTTGGCAGCAGAGTTCCCTGGTGCCTGGTCCACATGGAGCAGTGCAGGGCTAGGAGGCCTTCAGAGCGATCCAGCCATGTCAACTCAGCAGTGTGTGGGGCTAATTGGCCCTGTTAACCATGGGAGCTAATTAGCCCTTTCACACCCCTGTGCCCACAGGCAGTCCTGGAGAGAGCTCATTCACGGCAGCTTGGGCCTTTGTGTGGTGGACACGGACCATGAAGAGTTGTCCCCGCTTTCCCCTGTTCAGCGGAGCTGAGCAGCAGCAAGCTTAAGAGCACTGCTGACCACGCTAAGTTTCTGTGGTCCTAATGACCTGATCAAGTCTAAACCAGAGATGATTCGGTTTCTTCCAGCACTTGTTTTAGCTGAAATTCAGCTCACAGTGCAAGTCTGGAGTCGTTTCAGATGAAACCGAGTGTGTGAAATAGTATGGTCTGGATCTTGTTCCAAAGCTGGGAATTGCATGAAACCAGATATTAATTTCTTTATTCAATAGAGATATCAAGAGCTGAAAAGCTAGGTGCAAAGATGAATGAAGACTAATGAGGTCTCATTTGGCAGCAATCACTAGAAATGCCTTTGCTGTGGGAGGAAGGAGAGCACATCTTGCTGTCAGTCGCACAGGGATAAATCATGAGGAAGTCTTTTGAAGACTGTGGATTCATTTTGATTTATACTGGTGTGACTGTGAGCACAGTTTAGGTCTATGGGTTGTAGAACGATAAATACAAGTCCAAAATGGGCATCTGGATATGTGATTCTTTTTCTTTTTTTCTTTCTGCATCTGGATAGCATGGAAGGAAAGAAGGAGCCTTGATTGTGTAAAAATAAGCAATGAAATCTGAAAGAATTGCTTTCTGACATCCTTAGTTCTTAATTTTTCATATCTACCTATATGTAGTCTGCACTTATCATAGCGGTATCTGATATTCTAGGCATGTAAAATCTTAATTGTATTGTTCAAACACTGAAGCACACTAACTCTCCCCCTACCCACTTTTTCCAGATTTGTCATGTTGGTGTAGATGAGAAGGAAACTTGGTGCTGACCATAACCCTTTGAATAACAGGGTCAATACTTCAAACAATTCAGTGTCTTTAAAAACAGAAACAGGATGGTTATAGTGAGGCAGATTGTGATGGCAGACGTTACTGGTCTGATTACCATCAGCTTATTCCTCAAGGAGCTACAGAAAAGTGCTTAGGGATTCATTTTACACTAATCTGTACTTCTGTGTAGTTTACTGAGGTATAAGGGATTCAAAAATAGGACCATTCATGATTTGATTTAATGAGCTGCTCCTCTAGCCTTCTAGATCTGGAGCAACTTCTTTGTAGTCCACAGAATTAACCTGTGGTCAAACTGTGGTAAGCAAGAAGCTACTCTGACCATAGAGATATGCAGAAAACATTGAAATTGAAATGTCAGTTTTCAAGAGAAATGGGCTATTTAATCTGACTGTGAATTTCAGCTTCCAGTTGACTTGCTCACAGATAGAAGCATGATCACAAACTCTTCCTTTCTTTCCTAATCCGCATATGTCAATATAACCTTGCTTTGCCTTGACATTGTAGGAGTCCCTGGAAAGATCACTGCAGATTTTCAAACACTACCTCAGTTACAGATGATGATTGGTGCAGCAGATCTCTTTGAAATAGGCAAACACATTGACAGGCCCTTGAAACAGAAATTCTTCCCAAATGAAGGTGATATTGGTCAAAAGCTCTAGGGAGCAGAAGTGAAATTAATGTGGATAAATTCCCTGCTGGACAGAAGGTAAAGGCAATTAGGAAAACTTCCCGTGTTTCGCCACGGACTGCAGATATACAGATGCATACGCTATGCCAGATATCCTCCTGGTGTGGGTCTTACCTTCCCAACGTAGAGAGGGTCAGTTCCCGTGTACTCCTCCAGAACAAAGAACTGGTTCCACACCCAGCTCCGCTTCATACGCTGATGCAGCTTGTCCGACAGGTTGTCTTCTTGCCCTTCAGCGAGGGGCCTGGCGCTTCCTGACAGCACAGTTGTAGTAAGGTCCATCAGTCCCCAAAAATACAAGGAGACGCCAAGTCCAAGCAAGTTCTTTGCATTGCTCATTCTAGCTGAAGTCCACATCTGTATACAAGGGCTGACTTAAAAGTCAAAACACAGTATCTTAGCTCCCTTGTGAAGAAAATAGGTCCTATGCGCAGTCCTTTGAAAAGTCCAAGAGAGATCCTGGTTCTGAGAATGGCAGTCTCCTGTAAAGTTAAAGGAAATTGATAGGAGGATGTTTTTTTCCCCAAGGCAAAAGAGTTTCTTCAATAGGCAAACAGGCTATAAAATATTTAATCTTCTATATAAAAATATAATATCAGGATGCACACCTTCTGAAACTAGGAATACTATTAGCGTATAAGCTGCAGAACTGGAGCCTTACAAACAAGAATCATCAGGATTTAGTCAATAAGTAAGAGTTCTCTGCTTTGCTAGCTTAGCTGTAGTGTTGCCTCATAGTATTGATTGGCATGAGTTAAGCGCATACTCTTTAGAAATATTTATGACCAGAAGTCCTGAGAGAATATTTAAAAACAGTTCACTCCTGAAAATTATAATAGCCAGTTAACACTTTTTGGCAACCGTCTTTCTCTTTCTGTTTGGAAAGTATGTCATTATCATTACACACACGTGCATGCACACGTGTCTACATATATACAGATATTACTGCTATATTGCAAACCTTGAATATAATTTCTAGCAGCTCCAAGTTATTTCTAATTTTAATTATTCCTTCAGCCTCCCTGTTTCTTGAATTGGAGTTTCACACTCTACTGCCTCCTCTCTGAGGAGCTGATTGCTGCTACAAATGCAACATTTCTAGAATTTGAATGGTCAGTTAATCATTTTAGAACCCACAAAAGGTTTCGCAGTGCTGACGGTCACATGCTATTGTGTGATATGTCCAAGCAAGTCAAGCTAACACATTTTTTCCTCCACAGGCCTGAAAGACCTGCTTAGGCAGAGGAATGCTGACCTCTATCAGAGGACACTTTCTCATCAGTCTAGGATCTTTTGTTGTCATGAAGTCAGTTTAGTGGGTCACCCCACTGCAGGCTATAGATTGTAGCAAACCTTTCCTTCACGGTTTTGCTGAGTTTAATGAGGTGGTGCTGCATACAAGTTACTCTGTCAAAACACTCCATCCATCCTCTGTGTGACTAGTTTTTTTGCTGTTCTTTTTAAGAACTTCTCTTTCTTTTTTCAGGACAAACAGACTCATGAGGAAAGGTATATGGGGCTGAGGCTTACTAAAGTAGTTCACACTTAATTTTACTGCTGTTCTATACTTAAGTTGTAATTAATTGTTTGATCCCGTGGAAATAAAATGTAGGAGGAGATGTCTGTCAATTATTTCTAATTGAAATTCTTGAAAGATTTCAAAATAACAAAAAATATTTTAAAGATTTTAATGATAACATTTTGAAGTTAAGAGTGAGACAATGCAATGTTTTCAGCAAAGAAGAAGAGTATTTGAAAATTCCTCAGCATTCAAGATGGCACAACTGGAGGACTAGGTACACTTAGAAATCTACTGAAACAGAAATTCAGAATTTAATCCAAAAGTTGGCTGAAATCTCAAAAAAGCAGCTTAAGTCTGGAATAAATGTCCAGAGGGAAAGTAAAGACAAAGTAACTATCTATCTTGGACTAATTTCTACACAAAATAACGTTTCCAAGTACAAAGCCCAGAAGGAATATGACTAAACAGTGCTGTTAGTCTTTACGGTTGCAAATTACAGCAAACAACTAACAGGTCCTTTGCCTTGAAATGTTTACAACCTAAGGCTCAACAGATTAAAAAAAGAAAGGACAAACTGTAAACACAGAACACGATAAACCTCTTCTAAGCGGAGCAATATACAGAACTGCTGTTTGTTTAGACACTGGCTACGTAACGTGGTAGGGCTTGTTGTCTGCAAAGCCAAAAAATGGAGATTTATCTAAGCAGTATAGACCTGGAAGGACCACAGTAATCTCTGTGTGTCTGTCACTTCATGAAGAAGCTGGCAACTGTTTTCAAGAGGCAGGGATGAGGCTCAGCTTGCCGGATACGCACCGTCAAAGGAATCCAAGAGCTGTCTATGCAGTGTTTGCCTCTGTCCCATGAGTCCTTAGCTCCCGTTAGCCAATATACATTTATACTGGGGAAAGGAGACTGAAGTGCTCTTCACACAAGGTACATCCACCTTGCTCTGGACATGAGCTGGCAATGTGTGCTCACAGCCCCGAAAGCCAACCATATTCTGGGCTGCATCAAAAGCCTGGCCAGCAGGTCAGCCAAGGTGATTCTGCCCCTCTGCTCCACTCTGGTGAGACCCCAACTGGAGTACTGTGTCAGCGCAGGAAAGACATGGACCTGTTGGAGTGGGTCCAGATGAGGCCCACAAAAATGATCAGAGGAATGGAACACCCTTCCTATGAAGATAGGTTGATAGAGTTGGGGTTATTCAGCCTGGAGAAGGGAAGGCTCTGGGAGACCTTATTGCATGCAGCCTTTCAGTACTTAAAGGTGGCTTATAAGAAAGATGGGTACAGAGTTTTTAGTAGGGCCTGTTTAGATTTAGACTAGATAAAAGGAAGAAATTTTTTACAATGAGGGTGGGGAAACACTGGACCAGGTTGCCCAGAGAGATGTTAGATGCCTCATCCCTGGAAACGTTCAAGGTCAGGTTGGACGTGGCTTTGAGCAACCTGATCTAGTTGAAGACATTGCAGGGGGGTTGGACTAGGTGAACTTTAAAAGTCCCTTCCAACCCAAACTATTCTATGATTCTGTGATTCTATGTTGTCAACAGCAAGTTTTTCTCAGGAAAGTCAGAGGTACATTATTGACAACCTGTGTTTTGCTGGCAAGTAAATGTGGGGAAGGCTTTCCCACCACCCCTCAACGTGACTTCAGGGAACTCAGCACTGCTTCTGCCATGCAACAGGAAGAGAAAGCAGAAGCAGGCAGCTGCTAGGGTCCTGCCTGCCTGCCTGCCTGCAGTTTTTTTTTTAAGAAATGCCATCTACTGTACAACTAAGTTACATTTTTGTCCATGTGACAAAAAAGGTGATACAACATGATGGACCAATTCCTCTGGCAATAAGAACTGTGTTTGTAGGTGAACTCCCAAACCACAAATTCAAAACTAATGGTGCCAGATGTCTCCTGCAATTAAGTTCAGACAACAAGGATCAACAGCACTTAGGCAAGGTAGTATCAAGACATGGTTAAATAAACTTGCAGTTACCAGTATACCTGTAATGAGGCAACAGCAAAAGAAATCTGACCATCAGAATGTTTATTCTGCACATGAGATATATCAGCAGAAAGCAAAGTAAGTAGAAGCAGTGAAATAAAGGCCAAGAATAGGGACATACATGCTTCAGGCTCTGTGTGATAACTTTTTTTTTCATCTGAATGTCACTCATCATTGCAGTTCAGTTCCATGAGGAACCTTTCCTGAAAATAGTGTGCATCTCAGTGGCCTCCAGAGGCAACATCCCTAAGAGCATTTTCTATTCCCAATGCAATCTTGTTTTGGGGTATAGCAACTACCAGCAAACTTGCCATTAAGTAATGTAAAGTCTTGTAGGAGGATATTCCTTCCCCGAGTACTAGTATTTTCTCCATTTAATGCCAGCCTACAGCGACACAGTCACATATTTTTGTAGGAACAGAAGAAAGCACTAGTGGTGAGGTGGCACACATTTTTTTTTAATGTTAATAGCAGGGTTTCTGGTGTCTTGTGCATTTTAAAAACTATGAGCAAGCAGGCTCAAACTTCTTACATTTTCCTTCTTGCCTAAAGGCAAATTACTACTATTAATAACAGTGTTTAATAAAAATTGTTCCTCTGAGGAATGGTCTCTGAGGCTGAAGGAGAATGATTTTTATTTTTTTTTTCTGTCTCAGATCCTCAGCTGTTATTAAAAGAATGAAAACCACCTGTGTTAACTTCTGGCCTGTGGTGCTGGGGGATCTCTGGAGGTCTCTTCCTGCAGCTTCACCAACCCCAGGTATGTGCTATTGCCCTCTGAATCTTCAAGGCCTACTGGTCAAGCAAGGTATTTCTCAGCACTCGTGTATGTTTAGGGTTTGAATTGTGTGGTAGCACAAGTGATGGCTGAGCTACAGTTAAGGTCATGGATGACTGAATCTTTCAGAGGATTCATGCAGACAGCATCTTCACCAGCTGAGTGTGACGGACAGTATAGGGTCACTTAGACTGTAGACACAACAGTTGGTTAGGATGACAGTCATGTGCTTTGATTGTGCTAGCTTGGTGGGATCTCTAGCCTCAGGTGGACCTTAGTGTTTTTTGCCACAGATGGATGATACAGGCTTTCAGACAGAGTCTGTCCTTCTGTCTCAGGCTGGGTAGTTCCTTGCAGAGAGACTGGGGGACCAGTCATACAAGGCACTTGTTGGCATGACTGAGTGAGACAGAACTGACTGTTCTCTTAATGCAAGTTGTTTCTTTGAGCCCTCCGAAACAGTTTCTTAAGGACGTCTGCTTGTCATATATGTCATTATAGAAACATGTTTCATGGGAATGTATATAGCATTTGAAGGCAGTAGAGGAAGGGAAATCTTGTTTTCCTTGGTCATACAAAAAAATCATTGAGCCCAGGGAGACTGCATGACCAAAACCTTTGGGATTTCTGCAGAGGGTATTTTATTGTTCAAGAACAATTTAAATATTTCAGAACTGAGTTCATTACCCACAGTTGAGTAGCCCATTGTAACAGGCTTAGTTGCATCTGTGCAGTTTAGGTCCCTGACCCAAGTGAATACCCTTCTTGCCCCTGCTTTTGTGATGAATATTCGATTACCAGCTCAGTTGTTTAGGTTACTTTCTCTGTTCTTGCCCTGCAGAAATTGCTGAAAATTCTTTTTCTTGTCACTCAACAGTTACAAATATGGCTTTTGGCGTCATAAAGACCTGCGAAGATCTGACTGAACTCTCTGCAACTGGTGGTCTATGTATAGTACAAAGGAACTACCTAATTGTTCTACATAAAAGAGTCATAATAATGCACTTTCCACCACTGCAAATACAAATTTCTCTTTCAGCCCATATTATGAATTAAAGTAGTCGTATGCCAAGTATGAGCTACTCTTCATGCTCCAATTTTAAAGACCCCCCCCCAACACATACTTATACTGTAATTAAACTATTCTTAATTGAATAGCTAATTCTGGGAAAAGATGAAAAGGAAAAAGAAATATCTGCCAGAGCCAACTTCTAACATTTCTCACAAGTGACCCATTTATCTTGTTAATTCTGCAAGAGAATAGCACTTCCAAAGAGAGGATAAAAATATTAATAGTCTGGATGACCACATAGGCATCCAGAGAGTTCCACTGGGAATGAATTGTATTGTGCTCAATACATATTTACATAAACGCCAAGGATTTTACAGTCAAAAAGCTCAGACTTGAAAAGGTTTATACACACACTTAGTGTATTTGTCTAGTTGAGCAAAGTGGTCTCCCAGAAAGTTAGTGGACTATTTGCATTCATAAAATTAATTACATGCTTACATGTTTTATGCCTGGTCCTTCCAATGGATTTTTGCTGTGTGGACCCAGCATTCGTGTAGAATACTACAGACCTTAGTGGATCCCATGCAGGCATGTCAACTGAGCAGAGGCAATTAATTTGCAGGAGACATATTACACTGAGAAAGTGGGGAAGAAAGAGGCAATAACTTTTAAACCTCCTAACTTCCTCCTCCACTTTCTCTGTGCATAAATACAAAAACACATGTGATATTTCTAATATATATATATAAATGTTTCTTAGCAGCACATACACTGTACTAGGAATATGTTAATGGAAAATTATTTCTGCATTAATTGACACATTTTATTAAAGAGTTTTCCCCCACTAATTTGCCAAAAGAAACCAAACAACTCAGTAATGAACACAGTAGGAAGAAATTAAATTTGAGTGAAAAGAATTCTCCAAGTGAGCTATTTACTTTGTTCCTTGAATTTCTTCTGACATTTTAAACCCAAGGTGGGGGTGTGAGTATTGTGCAGTTTTTTTACCCCCCATTAAATAGATTATTCTTTTAAGTTTTCACAGATTACTTCTTAGGTTTCTGATACAGCTTAGTTCCTCCCAGCTTTGTCATAAAATGCCTTTGCAACAACCCCACAGGAGCACCAGTCCTGTAAGAAAGCGTAGGTTGTATTCTGCATGAGGCAGACCACCCGCAATGGGTGCCTAACACTCTAGGGACGGAGGTCTCACTAAGCCGAGACCTAAAATCTCTTAAGCAATTTAGGCAGTCCTTGGTTCGTCTTAGAAATCCTAATGCTTGCAGTATCTAAGTTAGGTACCTCTAAACAGGCTGTCTCGTTACAGTCCTAAATATTTTTGTACTACTTCCAGAACTCCGTATGGTTTATCTCTGGCCCAAGGCGGGCCTACTGTTATTATTACCTATTGTTATACTTACTCGGCAAGTTTAAATTAAAAGGAAAAATCTAGAGGCATTTGTTACTGCTCTTGAAAATAGACTGTGCCTGAGCATGTATTTTTATTTTTACTTCATTTTATTGAGATCTTCATAAATACAATGAAACTTGACAACATGCCATATGGTGCATAAACATTAACTCAGAATACAATCCATTGTCATAAAACTACAACTACAGACCAGTCAACAATCTCTCCTGGGACACATCAGCAAACCCATTTTACTCAAGATCTGAAGTCCTTCAAAGCTACAGAGTGCCTGCAGAACAAAAAATCCCACAGAACGACACAGGGAGTCCCATCGTATAAATCCCAGCCCTATGGTTATAGATGCATAAAAAGATCACAAAGAATGAAACACAATCGCAAAGTAAACATTTCCAAATAAAATGATGCTGATAACTTACATCAGATAAGGATCTGATCCCCCGCTTTTACTCAGTGTGAGGTACTGTAAATATTACTGTAAAAAAGCAGGACAGAAGGACAAGAGGGCTTCAAAAAGCTCCACACTGGTCTAACTCTGCTGAAGTCAGCCTCAATAGGAACTAAGTGAGGCACTGCAAATACATTGGAAAATCCAAATAAATGCCAGATAGAACAACCTCTATCCAATCGAGGATGTGCAAAAATATATAACACATATGAAACTTACAGTAATTAAACTTCTGTTATTGAGGAAAAAGTCCTTTTAGTTCTCACAGTCTTCTGGCTGCTTTTGCCACCGTGTGAAGAAAAAACCTGAACAAGTGACTCTAAACTGGGACTTGATGTTCACGTAAACTGTGATAACCCTCTCAAGCATGCATCTTTTCTTAAAAATACGTACTTGCTCCTCTCCCTCACAGTGTGACCCTTCTCGCTTGCTTTGCAGCTGTACCAGGAGCCTCTGCTGAGACCTGTCTCAAGGCTTCTGAGCAGCACAGGCAAAATCTGCAGTTTGCTGCCAAGAATGAGAGGGCTGGGTGGGAAGGGTAAAATTTCCTTTGCTATAAAAAAGGAAGATGGAGGAGCATGGGTCAGGTGTGGGGTGAAGTGCTGGTGCCTGTCACTGCCAAGGTTTCTGCGAAGGCCAGCTGAGAGGCCAGCAGGGATGAAGTTCAGGGACGCAGCCTCCTGCACTAGGCAGGAGCTACTCACAACTGTTACAAATATCTTTGAGAAAAATATACTAATGCATTCCCTCTATTTTTCATTTGCTTCCTTCTGCCCGTGTCCTTCCCCTCTTCCAAGTCCTGAGCAGATGCCTTGCCTGATCTGCCATTTCCCTGCAATGGGATAAACCCCATTCCCGTTGCACACCTGGAGTGCATTTTGAACCTGATGTGTCCCTGTCTGTGCTGCATGGTGGCTATGGTAGCAAATCATGTTCTTTAGCTACTAAGCATTGCCTTTTGGGTATGCTTGTCCCCAGAATATGACATATTTCCATGTAACATTGAAAACGGTACTCTTTTCTTATCCCACGGCTGCTGGATAGATGTTAAGGTTCTCTGATACCCCCTAAATGCCAGAGATGGAAAGTGTTATCTCCTATCTGGAGACAGATATGAGAAGCAGCTGTCTAACTGGAGCAGACAGAGGTAATATTTCTTCCCATGCAGGAAGATAAAAAAAAAAAAAGATATTAAGGGCCTATGTGCTGTCACTGGTGAAGACAACTTCCTAGTTGTCCTAGACAACTTCCATTATGACTGTGTTCCTGGTTAACATGGCATTTCATACAGCGTTTTGACATATTAGAAATGGACCCAAACCAACCCACTTCCAAAAGCAGCTGTTGAAGACAAAGAAGTAAATGGGTAATTTATTTTTCCATCCAGAAAATAGAATTTGGCCATCTCATAGTAATTGTATGCACTCACTGGCCCATAGTGGTTTTTTTTTGTTCTGTCTTTTTTGGGGGCTTAAAATTGTATCTGTATAGATCATACAGAAAGGATTGTCTTTAACTTACAAAATAGCTGTAGGTGCTCTAAGAGCTCCTCTAATTCATATTTCTAGAGTTTGACACTGATTCAACAGTACAATACTGGCATGTATACCTTGTCTTCACCTTACTGATTGCCTTGTCTGAGCATGAAGACATGCTACTAACCAGCAAGATGAACGTTTTCAAGCCAACTTCAAGCTGCTGTCTATGAAATAAAACCAGCAAAAGAAACAGAAATCTTACAGCCTCTTTCTGTTATAGTCTACCTTGTTCTTATCACCTAGCTTCAAAGTGTTTCTAGAAAAACAGAATATGAGGGCCTCACCTTCATAGGACACTTTCAAGCTGAAAAAATGAAGTAAGAGAGAATAAAGACGTGCTGACTTAATTTGTCCCAGAATTGTTCTAATACAGCAAGAATAAGGTTTGTAAAGCCTGAAAAACATCCTTGGATGCTTTGCATGCCAGCTTCTAGATTTTGGTCCTCAAACTCCAATGTTGCAGTCAGGCAGTGCATGTGAGGCATTATCTAATTGTGACATGCACAAACAATACCCCTCATGAAGAGGACTCCATTACCTATTTTCCATCTTCATAATCCACTGCTGGGACACATTCCCAGCTTTCCCAGCCTCCTCCCATTTCAGAAGGTGAGTATTCTAGATGAAGCAGTTCCTCTGCCTGGATTACTTAATAGCAAAGAACTAGCATTTACTGGAATATAAAAGATTTCTCAGGCTTCATCTTGCTGGCAAACTCTTGACTTGACAGTTTGTTACAGGTGACTCTTTCAGAGGAGACTCCAAAACCCAGTGCTCCATCTGTCTTAGTATTCAATGTGTAATGGTGATGTAATACCAGTTTTTGTAAGAGCTGAGGTATTCTTGTCCAAAACTCCCATCCTTCTATTATCTGCTGTGAGCCATCTGGTTGCTGTCCTCCTTCATGGGGAAGCATCTTTGCAGCTGTTTTGAGTCTGATTTCCCAAGAAAATGAGTTTTTGCAGTGAAATAATTGCACTGATATTCCATTAATATTGTGAAAGACTGATAGAGATCCCAAGGATTACTGTATTTCTATCTGCTCCCTGGGAATTAGCAGGTACAGTAGGGAAGAGAGACTCAGATTAATGTCCAAACTGAGGAAAGGATGGACAGTTATACAACCTCTTTGGTCAAGCTGCACGTGGTTCCAGAGTAGCAACTGAAGTGTTTTAGCTGGTATGCTAAGGCAGCTGGAAGGAGCTGGAATTATTGCATGCATGAAGGAAGTGTTGTGGGGAAAAGACATAACCACAGTAAACCAGGCTTTGTAGTTCTGCTTCTCTTTGGTTGTTTGTTAATAGGCTTATAGGAAAATTTTATCCATACATAAATCCCAGGGACCACCCCACTGTTGAAAGCCTTCTCAGTAATCCAGTGGTGCACACCAGTGCAAACTGAGTATGGAACTGAGAGTAAGATAGTTCCATTCACTGTTCTTCACTGGTGGTCAAGAGCAGGTCACCAGGGGCCTCTTTAATATCTAAGTGTATCTTCTTTTTAGTTGGGAAGACATCAGCCAGTGTATGAAGAATTAATGACCCTGACCACAGCAAATAAACACAGGAAGATCCTACTGACAGCAACTGCATGAGACACCAAGGCCCATTTCTCCCACCGTCAGTAGTCGCTTCATGTAATCCCTCAAATGGTCTGCAGACCCTTTTTTAATTCTCAAGAATTCAGACATCGAATTGCAGATACACAATCAAAAGAGCACAAAAAATGCAGAAAATGGAGGGGGGCTTAAAGGAAAGCAAGTTAAAATACATTGCAGAAGAACTTCTCAAATGAGACTGCAGTTTTGCTGTCAGCCCATCCGTGTGTGCATTGCAGCAAAAAGATTTTTCTTATGTACCTTCTAAATCTATTCTTTCTTACTTGTGGATCTGCATTTTTATTAGTAAGTTCTGCACTGTACTTTTTCAAGAAATCAGGATTGCCCTGCCAAAACAGATCTCTGCTCTAATGTGGAGATTTTTGCCTTTGGAAATTGCCAATAACTAGTACTTCCAAAATAGTACTTCCAAACGCCCTCTCAGTATGCTTTGGAGGTGATAGTTCAGAAATGAAGGAAATTCTGACAAAAGAAACTTGACATCAGAATAGCTGTGATTAATAGCAGCAAAGAGGATTATACCAAGAAGCTGGAAAGACAGTGCTTCCCAAGTGGAAATGCAGTGGGCTTCTAATCTGACACAAGGAAAATCCTAACCAGAGAAGGTATAAGAAAAGCAGAAAAAGTGGTATTTTTCTGAGATATTGAGCTATGGGTTGCTGGAAAAATGTATGAGACTTGAAGGACATTGTGCTTGCAAACTTAAATAATTTGCCTGAAAGATGGTTGCTCAAGGAAACTTTGCTTCCAGGTGAAGCTGAAAAATCCAGCCTTAATGTAATTTTGTTTCTTTCTCTTTGTGGGAGAAATTTGATTAAATACTTTGTATTTGAAGTTTCAGAGAGGGGAAGGAGAAGCGGAAAATAAAGAACAATGGGAATAAGTACCAGGATCAGTGTTGAGGTGAGTAATGTGATACTGCTTCTTCCATAATCTTTAGTTAATTGTAAAAAGTAAAACTGTACTGTTGTGAGATGCTGGAAATAGTGAGACATCCTTGCTGACCCTTGTGATTGGTTTATGCACTGAAGAATGAGTTTTGATTTCTTCCTTTTGACTGAAGAATCATTTTGTCTTCTTAAAAAATCTAGCAGTATAAATATCACCAGCAGGTTCTTCGAAATCTTCAGCCTCTTACTACATTTTCTCTTTTAGAAATTGGGGGGGAAGCATGAGAAATAGGATGGATCCATTTTTACTTCTTCAGCTTACCTTGATCTCAGCCAAAAGACTAACCTAGTGCCCAGTGAAAACTCATGGGATATTTGGATATTATGTTCTACCTTCTCTCAAGCCGTATAACCTCCATTTTTGAAATCTCTTGCCAAATTAATCCGTCTGCACAGAATTTACCCTCAGGTACTGCAGAAACCAGCTAAAGCAATAGCCAAACTTCAGTGATTATCTTCATGAGCTTATAGAAGATGGGTAAGTTCCTAGAGGACTGGCAGAAGAGAACCATTATACCTATATTTAAAGGCAGAGGGGGCAGTGGGGAAGAGGAACCAGCGAGTTCCTCTCTGAGGAATTATACAGTCTTCATTCCATCTTCAAAACATGGAAAGTTATTGGAATGACCAACTCATTTTTCAGTATGTAGGGGACAGTGAGGTCCTAAAGAATAGCCATAGATTTATGAAGAACAAGTTGACAACAAAACAGCCTGATTTTCCTCTCTTTCATAAGATAACTGGCCTAGCAGATGCAGGATCAGGAAAATGCAATATGTCTTGACCTTTGTAAAATGCTTTACACAACTCCACTGGTCATTCTCAAAAGTAACATACGCCAGTATGTCCCAGGTGAAATAAGAGTAAGACAGGCTGGAAAACAACTCAAAGAACCACTATCAGTAGCTCAGTGTCAAACTGGGAGTCAACATCAAGTGGTTCTGCAGGATTTTGTTTCATGACCAGTACTATTCAGTGTTTAACAGTTTGTATGATGCAGTACAGTTACAAAATGTGACAATGACATCAGTCTGGCAGACGTTGTAAGCACTTGGGAAGATGGGGTTAGAACTCAAAATTATCTTGATAAACTGGAGAAATAACAGGAAATCAATACCAGAAAATTCAATACAGACAAGTGGAAAGTACAAGCCTTGGAACGGCAAAATCAAATGAATGCCCGGGCACAGAGGGGTGAATAATGGCCTAGGAGTCAGCACTGTAGGAACAGAGCTGACCACAAACTGAATAGGAGCCAACACTTTGATGCATGGGTTGTTGCAAAGGAGGAAATGCCACTCTGTGCTGTGTCAAGAGGATGTTGGGCAAGTCGCTCATGTCACGTACGTGAAGCACTTTTACTGGCATCCTCAGCACAGAAAGGCAGCACATCACAGCTTAAAGGAGGCATGGACAGACTCACAAACTGCTGCCAGGAAGAGAACAAGAAATTTGAGCAGAGGTCTGGAAAAACAGGACTTGTGAAAAGGTTAAAGAAATTGTATTTGCTGAGTCTGGTGGGTGAAATACTGGAACAGATAACTGATAGAAACTGTGAAAGCTCAATGTTTTTAGCTTTTAAGAACAGGCTAGAGAGTAGCCTATTGGAAGTTGTTTAGGTGACCTCTGATCTTGTATCAGAAGCAAAAGACAAAAGTAATTCAGAAAAGACCTACACTTCTGTAACCCTCAACTGCGTAAAAAATCACATCTTTAAATGTAAAACAAAAGATTGGAGGGCTCATTATGTCTAGGGCTATTATTTCTTTGGGTCTTTTCATCTCTTCCCCTCCTACTCTGTTAGGCTGAATCCACACGTGCTGTCATTTGCCTCTACTATGTAAGTACTAAAATAAACCAGTCAGTTTTACAAAGTAGTGGAGAAAAACCTTATCAGGCATGGAGAATATTTTTAAGCTTATCCTAGAATCATAGAATGGTTCAGGTTAGAAGGGACCTTAAAGATCATCTAGTTCTGACCCCACTGCCCTGGGCAGGGACACCTCCCACCAGACCAGGCTGCTCAAAGCCTCATCCAGCCTGGCCTTGGACACTTCTAGGGACAGGGCCGCCACAACTTCTCTGGGCAACCTGTTCCAGTGCCTCACCACCCTCACAGTCAAGATTTTCTTCCTAATTTCTTCCCCCTTGTCCTATCGCTCCACTCTCTGATAAAGAGTCCCTCCCCATCCTTGCTGTAGGCCCTCTTTAGGTACTGAAAGGCCACAATAAGGTCTCCCCAGAGCCTTCTCTTCTCCAGGCTGAACAACCCCAACTCTCTCAGCCTGTCCTCATCGCAGAGGTGCTCCAACCCTCTGATCATCTTTGTGGCCCTCCGCNGTGGAACGCCACTTGTCACTGGTTTCCACACGAATATTGAGCTGTTGACCGCAACCCTTTGAGTGCGGCCACCTAGCCAGTTCCTTATCCACCAAGTGGTCTATCCCTCAAATCCATGCCTTTCCAATTTAGAGAGCAGGATGCCATGCAGGACAGTGTCAAACACTTTGCATAAGTCCAGGTAGATGATGCCGGTTGCTCTCCCCTTATCTATCAATGCTGTGGCAACATTGTAGAAGGCCGCCAAATTTGTCAGGCGTGACTTGCCCTTGGTGAAGCCATGCTGGCTGTCACCAATCACCTCCTTATTTTCCATGTGTTCACTGTCTATGTATAGGTTAACAGTCAATGTATCCAAGCAAAAATAATTAACTGACCCTTCCTATAAGTGCAACATATTTTTAATAAAACAAAATTTGAACCCTGGTGACTCCATCATAGCTTGCTGTACCACATCATGGGGCACAGTAAGACACTCTTCTTTGCATTAGTCAGTTAAGATATAAAAGAGACCCTAGCTATTTCTGCCTTTTAAAAATTGATGTACACTTACTGTAAGAGTAGAAGTGTTCTTTTTCATGTTCTATAAACTTACTTTTCTGTTTATCTAAATCTTCTTGAAGCTGGCATTGATTCTGTCACTTGTGGCCTACACAGTCCTACAGCAACGCTCTATATTATTGCATTTGATCTTGGATTTGCCATGTTTCAAAGTGAAGTGAAGTGTTCCGATGTGCGTAAGACCAAATTTTCCCAAAAAAGCTTCTGGCCTAGTCTCTTGGACAGGTTTTGCACAAGGCAAATCTTACTTGCTTTGCTCATTCGCACCTTCCAGTTGACTTCAGTAAGAATATTCAGGTGAACAGAAGAGCCATGAAGATATGGCCTGCAGTTCTGCAGAGGCACATAAAAGACACATAAAAGAATTACAACACCTAACTATATACTTTGTAGGTACAAATGTAGCTTTGGCATTCAGATGGCAGAGTTAAATGCTATATTACATCATTTGTGCCCATTAGCCTATTAATCGTCTCATTAGCAACAATGAATAACTGCAGGCACAAAATACGTCTGAAGAAACTAAAATTTTATTCAGATACTATTTATATTACTGTGACATTCCTTGGGATGGAAGTGCAATATAAATTCACAGTATTACCTGTCAAAAATCTATCACTTTTTCTCCAGCCACTAGAATATCTTTCCTTCAAGAAATATTTTTCCTGCGAATCACATGATAAGAAGCAAAATAGAGCTTAAATGAAATTTTCTACTTTTTAATGTCAGAATGATCTCCACTTGCATAATATAAGGGGATGGGGTTTCTAATCAATATTTCACTCACACAAAATGAAGCAGTACAATATAATGTAATATAATACACTATGAAGTGATATAATATAATGCAATATAATATGACACATATGGAAAGCACGGTGTCCATTTTCCCCTAGAAGATATGACATGGTCATGAGTATGCATCACTTGGTAGTACCAGGAAGGGCCAACCCAAAACACACACAGCTCTCATCCGTAAGTACTCGGGCAGCTCTAAGGCAGGAGAGGTATGAGCCACCTTTAAGTTTGAGATGCATGGAAGAAATGATCAGGTTTGATTAAAGTCAGTTGCTGATAATTTCTAGTTAAATGTCAAAGGCAGAGAAATAAACAAGTGAATGTGACCCTGGAAGCCCCATCATCAGGGCTTCCACAGCTGCATTTTTCAGGAGGATTTAAACAGCAGTGTCTTGCAAAACTTGTCTAAGGAGAGCACTGCAGGCTGCCGGAGTGACACAGAGATGCAGAAGGCTGGGCTGTCCCTGTTCTGCAGAGAGGCAGCCTCAGGCAGTGCTGGCCAAGGCTGGAACAAGGTCTTCCTCTTGCCCTGCTGTTTGGCCACTACACCCACTCTGCCTGCCTGCATCTCCCACCTGCCCCATATGGCAGAGAGGGTACCTGTGCTGCACTCTTTAGCAGGGAGTGTAGCAACAGGACAAGGGGTGATGTTTCTAAACTGAAAGAGGGCAGATTTAGATTAAGAAAGAAAACTTTCTCTATGAGGGTGGTGAGGCACTGGAACAAGTTGCCCAGGGAAGCTGTGGATGCCTGATCCCTGGAAGTGTTCAAGGCCAGGCTGGATGGGGCTTTGAGCAGCCTGGTCTGGTGGGAGGTGTCCCTGCCCAGGGCAGTGGGGTCGGAACTAGATGATCTTTAAGGTCCCTTCTAACTCAAACCATTCTATGACACTATGATTTTGAAACCAAAACGGAGATGAAAGGCCCTGTTGTGGCTGCCCTGGGCAGAAGTTGGGCACCCTGAGGAGTCTGCACACTTAAAACTGGGGCAGAGGAAAGCCTTCCTCTCCAGGAGCTGCCCCAAGGGCTGCGGATCCCTACCCGCTCTGGCACTAGTAAGTCTCACAGCCCCCCTGTGACAGTGGCACCCCACCATGTGAGGACCATAGCTGGCTGGGAAGCCAGTGGGATGACCTTGATGGAGCAGCAAGAGGATCACTGCTTCTCGTGCTGTGTCAGAGGCAGGAGGAGGAAAGTGAGTATTTCCCCGTGCGCAGGAGCTGGACTGCTTCACTTGCAGAGGGTTTTAATAGGCATTCACATGTCCTCGCAGCTTTTTTTAAAAAATGTGGGAGTTTTTTCTTTAATGATAATCCCCACACACCATTAATTTCAGAGGGTGGACTATGGAGCAGTAGTTCCTAGTCGTTTTTCTACGAAGAAAAACTGAATAAACTAGAAAAATGTGAACAGTGAATTGGAAAGTAATATGTCAAGGACAATAAAACTTTTGATTTGTGGTTTAACATTCATTCAGTATTTCAAGAAAAGCTGCAGTATCTGTCCAACATTATTAATTAGCATGAGCTTCATTCACTGTAACTCTTCTTGCTCTTCAAAGAAACACATATATTGTTATATATCCCCCATTTTGTTTTCCCTCAAGGCACATTTCAAAACGACATGTGCTGTTTCTGATGCAGTATCATATCAATCTGATTATGTTGTACATAATAAGATATGCCCTGAGATAGAGCACTGCACAGATATTTATTTAGAAGGACACCTTTGATGTTGTGTGAACTAAAGAAATCTTTAAATTCTACTGAAATAAAAGTGAAATTCTGTGTCACTGTAATCAATCTTGATCCATTGTAGAAATCTGGGCTCTGCACAAGTGCCATTGTAATCTACTTCCAAATATAAGCTTCCAACTAGACAGTCAAGACACGCGGATTAGTTCTTTGAACAGTCTTCTGAAAGCACAAATAGAAATGTATGTGCCTAATGCCTATTTTACAGATCAACTTTTCAATTAGACGAGTTTTACAACTTGTTTAAGAATAACATGTCCATGTCACTGTCACTCTTAAGTAATGCACGGGTTTAAAGTTACAGCCTCCTTGAACAGACTTTGAGGAATATACAAGGGAATTACTTCTGAGTCGTTTATATGGATACCAATGACTGCAACAGACAGCCACCTAATATTTCTGAAGAACTGTTTGAGACAGCTTGTCCACATCTTAGAGAACACAGCATATTCATTTTTTCCTTACCAACACAAAAATACAATGCTTTCTAAATCTTTCCTGCAAGCAATCCACTGTATTCAGCAAGAAGCAATATAGAAAATATACTTTATGCCACTGAGAAAAAGAATAGTAACGTTACAACATACCTTTCACTACGTTTGCACTTCTCTGTTTTCCTGTCATTTGCTACAGCAGCTCAGTTTACACACTGCCTTTCTCTTGTGTGCTTCTGGGCAGTATGTGCAACAGGCGTTTCAACAGCTCTGTCCTCCTTTTAACACAACCCGCTCTAAAGAAAAAATTTCTTTTGTATTATAGTATGTGGCAACTTTCAGCAAAAAAAAAAAAAACCAAAACCCAACAAAAAGACACCATCCCAAACCGATCAGAACACTCTCAGTCTGATGATCAAGCCTCTTTCCCAACTGATGCACCGGTATGTGAATGGGTCCAGTAATCCATGAGGTGAGGTATACAGACGCCATTCACTAGAAGGGACGCTGGGAGAACATAAGCTACATGGGTGGACGGTGGGAACAATAGCAAACATTTCATGTTGAGGTGGCTGGGAATGAATAATGCATGCGTTGGGGAAACAGTTGCCCCATTCTGGCGTGGAGGGAGTGGAAAGCGTGGGCTTGGGAGGTACTTTCCTGATCAAGTTAGCATTTCTAATTAATATCATCGTCTGCATAGACCCAGAAGACACCGTACGACAAGAAAACAATGTGCAAGTATTCAAGGGGGAACCAGTTACCATTATATGGACCCACAAAATAAGCAGCTTGGATGCAAAAATAATATCTTATGTAGGCAGGCAGGCAGGCAGACGTACACAAATGAAACCAAAGGACCCAGAGAAACGTTAGCAGGCTACATGTTCTTTTGATGTGGTATTTTTTAGATATGCCGTATAAATGAATGCTTCATCTCAGCTGAACCACCCTTTCAAATTATTGTTAATTAAGTAATAATCCCTGAGAAATCTGTCATTACCAATAGTTAGGAACTGGTTTATTATGTTTGCCCCAAGCTATTAATGCTCAAACACAATGGACCATAATTGCAATAACAACTAATATCCCTGGAACTACACATGCATTTTCTAACTATATGGTAGCATATTTTTTGTTTCTAAAATTTAGTTTTTAACTTGTCTAAATAGCACATTGGTCAGTCAGAAAACTATTCTCTAACCATCTCACACAGAAATCACCATTAACAAAAAGAAAGATGATTTTTGTTAGCTTTGTAAATTATTAAATTTTCGTTGCAGACAACAACAGAGGTTATAATCCCTATAAACAATGCATCAGCTCCAAATCCAGCAAAGCGAGCAAAAGCATTTTCAATCAATACAATGAGCTTTGGATCAGTCCTGACAGTTTCTTTAAAAACAAGATGGGGNATAACACGTTATAACATAATGAGAAATCATTTCTAGGATGTCAGTGACCAAACTTTGACGTTTATTCCTGTCAGCTGTTTTCAGCGTAGAGAAGTTAGGTGCCCATAAGAATTATTATTAAGTATTGTTAAAGGGATAAATTGAGAAAATTAATCCAGAGTCAGGGAAAAAAAACCACCTGGAATTTAAGTGATTTGCTCCATAAACACTTTTTCCCCTGGCTCAGGAGCAGAGTATAAGGAAAAAGCCTTAAAGAATAGCTGCCATTGTCATTGCATTTTAAAAGCATCCACATGACAATTTAAAAAGAACTGCCATTTCAGCTGTTTCTTAAATAACCTCTTTCTTCCTCCATAATCATGTAATATATTTCTTTCACCTTTTGACTAGCACTTTGGTTTTTTTTAATAAACTTACACGCTCATTTTGCAGGAAATTGTATTTTAAAATGCTTCTCAGAGGTGTTTTATCCTAACACTTTCATTTGGGTTGAATTAATGTTGAATCCTGATTTGCAGAAATAGAGGCAGAGGAAGAGAGAGAGAGAAAGAGGGGGGTCAAAAAAAGAAAAAGAAGCTTCGCTCCTAGCTTCTGTCCCAGCTCCAAACACACTTATCTTCAATTTGCATTTCCAAATCAATCTTACAGTAACCTTTATCTGTAATAACAGAATTCTTCTGATACTTCTAAAACACATACAGCACCAGTGTAGTTATCTACTGGACTAGACAGTCAAAAGAGTTTCCTCCCCCTCTCTTCACCAGTGCACAGTTTGTTTTCAAGTTCTTACTTGATAGTTTTTATGCTTTTTTTTTTTTTTAGGTCCTCGTCTCTCTTTTTTCTCCATTAAGATGCGAATGGGCTGGTACCTCATCCAATATGTCTATACATGCCTGAATAGACTTGCAGAAAAGCAGGGTCTCCTTTTGTCTGGGCCCGTATGGCTGTATGTCATTCCGCACCGATAGGCAAGGGCTCCTCTCTCTGTGGGAGATTTCCAATAATTGCCAGAACAAATTAAACTGGGGCTTATCTGTTCCTCTCTCTTTTCAGCTTGAAAATGGAGGAACAAGACCAATTTTAACTGGTGACAATGCAGCGTAGAAATAGATTGGATACAGCTTGTGGGAAGTCATGTTGTAGACAGCAGTGGCAGGACACTGCTTTGAGGTGCGAAGTGATGTTGTGCTACATGGACTCAGCCAATCCTTCTGATATGACAAAGAATAAAAAATGAGTTGGGATGTTAAGAGCAGTCCATCTAATCACTGTGGTCACAGGCGAAGATGAATAAAGGAACAATTCTGACCATGCTCGAGTGGACTGGGCAGCCCAGAAAAGTTGAGTGGACTACAGTGTGTAAAAATGACAGATGCAGCATATTTTGAAAAATAGAAATGAAGTGTCCCCCACACATACGCAGCTCCTTCCCCCTCCTTGTTTCCCCACCATGTACACCTTGTGCCTTAGTCTATGGGCAAGCATCACAAAGTACAGTCTCAGCCCTCGACAGAGCAATGGGGAGAGTTCTGCCCTGCCTTTGTGGTGAGTATTTGCCAGTCTGGGGCTGAAAAGAGTGTTTTAACGGATAATATAGTTATCAGACACATATTTTCTATAGCAAAGAGCTGTCATCTTCCTTTGCAGATGCGATAAAGTGAGTTCAAAGTGCTTTCTCCAGGCAAAGACAGACTCGAAACCATGCAAAGGAAATGAATTCTTTGACAGTGTGACAGACAAAAATGTGAACCATCAGATTTGAAAGGGACCCTTAATTCTTGGGGCTGCTGAATGCCAATGAGAAATATTAGGATCTTCTCTTGACCAACATGGTTACTGCTATCAAACAAGAACATGTCAAACACCTTTCAACATACTGTTGTCAGTCAAGTTCTAAAAAGCCATCATTCACTGTAAACTATCTTAACCACCACTCTCCCTCAGTCAGGCTCTTCCAGCCCTACAGTCAGTGAGAAACTAAGCACGAAAAAAATTCCAGCAGTACTCAGTGCTGTCAGCTTTTCCTCTCATTTTTCTCTCAAGCTCTCGTCTTCCTGTTCCGTATCAGAAAACCAAGAAGGAAGCTGATACAGTCATAAATGAAGACCAGAGGATGTAACTTCAGGTTACTGGAACTGGAGGCAACATCTATGGGTAAGGCCACGCTTGCGACCTCTCACCAGACACTAGAAAGGAGATTAGCACCTCCCTCTCTGCTGTCCCTCATGAACAAGTTTAGACTGCAATGAGGTCACCCTTCAGTGTCCTCTTCCCTAAGCTGAGCAAACCTAGTATCCTCAGATGCTCCTCATAGGTCATGCTCTCTAGTCCTTTCACCATCTTTGTTGCCTTCCTTTGGACACCTTCTAAGATTTTCATATCCTTCTTATATGGTGGAGCCCAAAACTGTACGCTGTACTTGAGGTGAGGCCATGCCAATGCTAAAATGTAGAATATTTGGTGCAGAACTTGGGGCAAGTGTCAGCCCACCACAAGAAAGCACTAGGATCTTGCTATAAACTCATCTTTATACAGATGAGTAGTTCATTTTAACATCACAAACAAGAAGTAAAAAAATAGTAAAAGAAGTGAAAACATCAGAGAAGAAACAGGACTGAAAAAAAAGTAAAATGCAAAGTCACATTTTCAATTTGTAATGCCAATCCTGAGAACAGCCCTTTGACCTTAATAACTTCTGTAACTTGTGAATCTTAAATAAGCAATTGTGTTTCGAAACAGCCAATAACTAAAATAATTACCTAAAGAGATGCTATAATTTTAGATGATTTTTAAATGTCTCTGGAGGAAGCTTTGCAAAATTGATAATAGGTTCATTTTCCATTAGGTACTCAAGAAAAAAATTACCAAAGTGCAAGTTTTATAGTGTGATTTTCAGTTCTAAAAATTGTGAACAGTCAGCAAAACTGGAATGGCAAATCCATTCTGAACTGACATTTTTATAGTCATAAGCCTGGGAATTCAACTTTTTCAAAAGCATCAACTTTGGAGACTCTGCAGTATTTTAGCTCTGTACATTCTCATTTCTAGCTCTTCTTTTTGTTTGGGGCAGGTATGGGCTCATCACCGTCCAATGGACAAATGCTCACATTGGAGATGAGCACTTTTAGACCCCAAACAGAACTCAGCTTCTCTCTTTCTGTCTTGAAAACACAGCAAAGTCAATAAAACCTACATTCCTGCAAAGGAAGTAAGACCAATTTCAGCCATTATTTATAGTCTATATCTATAAAATGGGCTAGACTGTCATTGGCTTTAATTAGTACCATGCTGGAGAAATCTGAATATGGGATTAAATTGTCCATTTTCTTTATAAATAGACAAATGCGAAACAAACTTTTGCAGAAGGATAAAGATTGGAAAGTAACTGCATACAGGGATGAAGTCAGGGGTGACCTCTGAAGCCATCGCCAATATAAAGCAAAGAAGAGGCAGCGCTCACAGGGGGAATTAGCAGCCATCTGCCTGCCCACTGAAGACCTCTCTTCAGAACCTCGTGAACAGAGGACTGACTCTGCTCGTTGTGGAAACGAATTTGCCTGGCCTGCTACCTTCCTAACAGGAAAAAAAAAAAACACTTCAAAAGGTGCAGGGTGCCACGTGACTGGGCAGAGGACAAAACTTTGCCAAACCAGTCACATTTACCTTGCAGAACTGAAGTCTATTAGTCCTTTATCGTCTCACTGTGGCTGCTGTTAAAGCCTTGAAAAGCCTTGCTGCATTCATAGTGAGTGCTCAAGTAGCCAAAAGCAGGTTTTTCTGGTGGGGCAGTGGCTGCCCTGCTGTTCCCCTTCCTTGGACATGGATGGTTCTACTGCAGAGCTCCCTGGCCAGAGGCTTTCCTCCATTCTGGCAGTCCTGGGAGGATGTGTGGGGTGCCCTGTAATGAGGCACCATCACCAGCCATGCCAGAGGAGATGAGGGGGAGAGGAGCCAGTGCCTGGCTCACCCCTTTCCCCCTTCCCCTTGTTCCTGATGGCCCAGAAAATTTCTTGCCCAGTCTCTCCCTTCAAAAACTGGGGGCAACGGTGAATACACAGATACAGGGGCCTCCATCTGGATTGAAGGAGGAGATCCTAACCAGCTGGAAAGCCTCAACCTTTGGTGCAAGATGGGATGGTGCCTAAGTGTGGGAGCTCTCCTGCTCCCATGTTCATGCCCTTTCTCTCAGTCTGCTGCTCCATGCAACTACTTAATTTATCAGCACTTTGGGCTGGCCTCGGTTGCAAATGAATCGAAAACCCCCTTCACTTCTGCAGCTCTGTATTATTTTTGAACAACAGGCCAAAGAGGCTTGGCTTTCCCTTGACTGGACAACCTCATCCCCTCTCCTATCTGTTGAGGACCTCCTGTTTTGCTGTTTGATGGACTGGGGCAGAAATGACACCTGGTTGATCTTGATAGCCTTTGTGCTAATCTCGTACTCAGAGCACCAAGCTCTCTGAAGGCCACTGTGGCTGCTCAGGTTTTCTCTTTGTACATGCGTAACAATTTTTTTCCTGATTCAGCAAACCCACAGTGCCCAAATAAAGGCATCCTGCAGTAGCTTTTAAGCACTCATGTCACTCTGCATTATGATTCCCGGGGATTTTAAAAGCTAGGGAAGGGCTGGAAAATGTTGCGAGTGGGAAATCCCTAAGGAATGCCCACTTGCCACAGATACTTCTTGCTAATCCTGCAGATAGCATGTTCTTTCTTCTGAGCAGGACATTAAAATAAGCTCTTGCTTACTTGAGGCTATTAAAAGATGCAGCAGTCCTCTCAGCAAGGGCAGTGGTGAAGTCTTCTGTGTCCTTTCCAAATTCCAATTCAGTTAATTACATACATAAGGCACTGTGGACAGCTCCATCACTATGTGCTTGATTCCTGCTAATACTTTCTGCCTAACTAAATTCCCTCTGTTGTTTCATTCATCAGTCACCTTCAGTTCCTACTCTGGACTGTTTGAGAGTGAATATCCTCTTTAACTGCTGCTCTGTTTTATTTCAGCTGTGATCTGGGGAAAAATGATATGATACTTGCACATATAAAATCCATAAAGATGAAAGGTGTTATAACTGTATGTTAATTATTCATCAGTTGTAGTATTGCACATACTAACATTTTCCTCAAATGATAGTGTACCCCACTGAGCCATAAACACGTTAAAGAGCTGTAGTTTTTCATTTGAATTTGGCACAGAACTCATGAATTCCACCAAAGAGGTAGGATTAAGATCAGATTTTGTGAATATAAAATCCCTTCCTCACCTCAGGATGAGTTTAGACAAGAAAGCAACAAAAAGTTCAAAAATATGCCTTGTTGATAGCTTCTAGTGCACCACAAAGTCTTTGCATCAGACAGACCACAATTCAAAGCCTGCCACTAAAGCACATCACCATATGCACGGAAAGGATACTGAGATCTCTACTGGGCACCAAACTGCTTAACATCAGCTTCACAATTACCCTGTAGACTGTCCAGCCTCATTAACCACTGATGTCAACAAAAACAGTGACTGGAAATTCCTGCAGCTAAGGGCTATTTATAGGGCTATTTTTGCCCCCAAAAAAGCTGTTTTTGGTCTAAATACAAAGATGTCTCCACAACTGTGTGAAACAATCAACTATGAGCCGTAACATTTAATGGGTCTCTTCAATGTAAACTGTGCACTTAGAAGTGAACATGGTATAATTATAGAAAAATGCATGAACAAATAAAGCTTTAAAGAAAAAAAAAGTATACTCAAAATCAGATATTAAATTGGAAATTAAATTGTGAATCTCAGGTAAATTCAATACAAACTGCAGTTATTTTAAACAGGGATAGCAATAAAAAAGCATTGGCATTAGTTTGTTATGAATGTGCTGGAGAGTGTTCTGCTGTTGTTTCACTTTTTCTAAATTCTACCAACAGTCGCTATTAAAAAGAAATAAGATTAAGTTGTAAAAAAGAATCTTCTGCAGTGGTAATCACAACAGACTAAACAACTGCCTGTTCCCAGTTTCAAATGGGAGGCAGCTAGGAGCTTTTCACTTGATAAAAGGGGAATTAAAGCTGGAATTTTCTTTCTCGCAAGCCTGACAAAGCCCAAGGTTGAAGTGAAATGATGGACTACAGGCTGTGAGCAGTGAGGTGAGAAAGGGTGTTGGATGTGATCCTATTGCTACATGGAAACGTATCTGGGTATATGTATCTATATGCTTGTGTACCCAGATGTACACAGGTATATATTTTTAGCTACCCTAACATATTTATATCAAAGAGGAAACGTCGGTTTCCCAAACACACATGGCAGAAAAGACAAAGCAGGAAGTTGCTGCCAGCCATCAGGGAAGCCTTGCTTATAGCACCCTGTATGAAGTCAACATTTATCTTGCTGGCCTTTCCATTAATAGTGACTGGAAAACACAATGATCACTGCAAGGAGGACATGAGTGTGGCAAGTTCAAAACCATTTTATGTTTTGGATGTGGCACTGCATTAACATAAAGAAAATCAGAGGAGCTTGTGCTCAATTATTTAGATTTGTCTCATCTGTCCAGACTGAAGAACTATGTAGGGTCACAGAGCTGCTATCTTATGTCTTTTATGCCAACAGATGACAGGATTTTTGTTACACAGGAAAATTGTAGATACGTGTATCTTCTGGGGCTTGATCACTACACAACCTGCCTGCACTCTCTAACAGTACATGAAATATGCAGCCCATGTCACCTACTCAAAAGGCACGTCCCTGGTACTTCTTGTGAGCTCCAGTCTTATCAAGAGATAAGACACTATACAACATTAAATCAGCACCAACCAGCCTCTCATTATAGGTGCAGGAGAAAGGCCCATTCAACAAGCATTCCCAGTGAGGAATAATCACTAATAATGAACACTGTACTAATTTCTACATTATCTGTTGGAACAGTACCAAAAAAACCTATCTCCAATGATACTGAAACTTGAGCACAAGCACTGAAAGCCGTTTGTAATTGGGTATTTGGATTAATAATTGTGCACTTATTTAAAGGCCCTCAGTGCTGGCTGCTCCCAAATGAAGCATCCAGAGACACATTCACTGACCATGTTTCAGGCTGTGACATACTCATACTTAGGATGGTACAACAGCAGATAACTTGGTTGTGAAAAAGTTAGCATGCACCTTAGGGCATTTTAATTTCCAGTTAATGCAATTGGAAAACATAATTTTCCCAAATATATTTGTGGGAGTAATTTTTAGTTGAAACAAACACTTTCCTCCAGGCTTCCCATTATAAATGCAATCATCTCTTTCTCTCTTTCTTTCTTTTTCTTTCTTTCTTTCTTTTCTTTCTTTCTTTCTTTCTTTCTTTCTCTCTTTCTCTCTTTCTCTCTCTCTTTCTCTCTTTCTCTCTTTCTCTTTCTTTTTATTTCCTTTTCTTTCTTTGTTTGTTTTTCTTTCTTTCTTTTTCTTTCTTTTTCTCTTTGTTTTC
>VXBO01008141.1:196854-250224 GCA_013400135.1 Rhinoptilus africanus
GGGTTGGACTAGATGATCTCCAGAGGTCCCTTCCAACCCTATGGTTCTATGATTCTATAATAGCATGTTTCTTAGGCTGTCTTGCAAACACTAGATACAGCCTACTCTGGTCTGTGCAAGCACAGAGTCACTGTTCTGAAGAGCTAACCATATGGACAATTTCTGTCTTTGACCAAGGAAAGAAGCTTCATACTACCCTTCCACCCTCTAGGGCCACTTCTGCCCTGCCTACTATCTCACTAAGGTGGACTCTTGCATCTTGTCCTTGGGTTTCTCCAAATCTCCCTTGAATTCTCACTCCAAGCAAGATGAGGCTTTTATGCAGCTTTTTTGCACCCTCCTCTGGACTCCCAAACCTTCAGCACCTCTTCAGCGCAGACATAAATGTTCTTTTCTTTTGCCTTTTGTGAGTCTCAGGGTTCACTTGGCTTAGAGTGCAACAGGGGCACTGACGTCTCACTATAAGGATGGCATGCAATGTTTGCTAGTAACGACTGTGCCCCTCTACAACCTCCCTGGGCTCTGCAGATGTTCAAAGTGCTCAGCGGGGTCCAGGACTTATTCAGCCAGCAGGAAAGCAACCTCTGATAGACAGTATCTGTGTAGCCTGACGTTTTTTGCAGACTGAAAATACAGCTGCATATCACATTGCTGGGAGTAATACTACTTGTATCATCAACCTTGAGAAGAAAGGATTTTTAGCTGGATTTCCCAAAGAAATAGGTATACAGTAGTTTCTTTCTGTCTGTCATTCCTCACCTAATAAAAGTGGAATCCATTTAGCCAATTTCAACCCTGTTTGACAGCGGAGATGTTACAGTGTATAAGGAAGAGAATTATGTGTAATATACCCAAAGGACTTATTTTTCACAGAAAGTTTCCATATGCATGCATTTGGGTTGAGAGCACGCTCTTCTACAAATATATCTGCTTCTTTAATGTGACACACATATGCTGCTTGCATGGTTGTGTAATGGATGTCATCTTTTTAATGTGTATTTACAGACAGTTTAAAATATGCACTGGGATCTTAATTTGGAATGAGAATGATAGTACGCAATTAAAATCTGAAATGAAATATAGCAAGAACATTGTAGGTTGTAATTGCAATTATTACCAGTGTAAAGATGACATTCCTGAGATACGGTCTGTCTATCATTTTGTTAGTGAAAGTTCTTCAGGGAAAGAACTGCTGTTTGTGATGAGGTTGTACGCTGCCAGTCACAGTGGTCACCTTGATCCTCTCTGCATAATAAAGATCAGTTGAGTTGAGTTGAGTTGAGTTAAGTGAGGAAAAGATAAAACCACCCAACCCTACAGATGACCATGAGTGACACTAGAATACTTCCCTTAGTTTTAGAAGATGGCGCCAACACTGCATCTTCAGCAGTCCCTGTGTGGTAAAAGTTAGTGACCTTTTAATGGTGACAGTTATATGAAGTGGTTTGAATAATTACCCATGAAAAGATCCTTTTATATATCTTTACAGACATCCTGCAATGAGATGCTCTTTTGTGGCATTTTCATTTCCATTCTAAAATATATTAATGATTCACTGAGTTGGAGAATCAGATGGAAAAAAAACCCAACCCAAACCACCCCAAACCCCTTTGCTGCTTCCAGGCTATTGCCTGGAAGCTCTGCCTCACAAGCAGCTGAGCACCCTCCGCAGCCATGGTGGGTGAGGGCTCCTCTGACGTAGCAGAATTTGGGGAGCTTCACCCCTCACAAGACTGCCTCACCCCACTGCAACCGTTCCCGGGCAGACGATGGGGAAAGTTCATCTGAAACAGCTGCAAACAGCAGTAAACAAGCTGCAAACAAACCTACTTAGGGAAATTCCCATTTGGTGTTGCTGGCTTTATTGCCTGCATCTATAAGTTTGCAAATAATTGCTTTTATTTAATTCAGCATCTAGCACACTGCAACGGAAAAACAAAACGTGAGAGGAGGGAGGAGATGAAAATTGGAGAAAAGGAGACTGTAATAAGCAAAGCGAGAGATCTTAAAACTGTAATGCAGTTTGAAACATTTTTTTTTTTGTTACAGCTTTCTTTTTTTCTCACAGATGTTCAAGGAAGTATCTGTAGAGTAAGAAATATCCTGCTCATGCAGGAGAGGAATATGAGCTTAATTATATCTGTGTGCTTTTGCAGGAAATCACTGAGGATATGGACCCACTTGTATTAATTTCATCAAACTCTTCTGCATTATTATCATCCTACAGGAAAGTTAAGCCTACATAAATCTAGACCCCCTTCATTCAAAAGACAGATCCCAAATCAGCATTTCTTTTCTGTTTTGCATTTTCAGCATGATAGACAGAATAAGAAATATGTTTAGAGAATGGAAGCAGGCTCCACAATGCCCACACAGACCGATACAGGATATGAAATGGAATTTGGAAGCATTTTATGCCATGTTCTTTTAGCCTGTTGGTGAAGCTTAAAACAGCGGTTGTGACAACTGATAACAAATACTCATATTAATCTTTTCAGGGAAAAGTAACCTCAGATCATTATGAAGCTGAGGCTGAAACTTAGTTTGTGAGAATCAGGGGTGGCATCCTCAGAAGACCGAAGGAGTTTCAATCAACCTTTTTTTTTTCCTCTGCAGTTTGTTCATGGGTACATATTATTAGACAATTCTCTAAGCTCTGTTGCCGGCAGAGTTCCATTGCTTTGAAGGTCCTTACATAAAGTGATGTAGGGCACATAAAAAAATAAACCCAAGCAGCAATCAGATGATCATAGCCTTCCTGAGAATTGAAATACCCTTTTTAAAAAAACCCCGAGTGAGAACATTACTTCAACATCACCTTTCTTACTATTTCAATTGTCTCATTCTTGTGAGAACTAAAGAGGTGGGGTAGAAGCAGGGAAGGCAGATTTTTTTCCATGGTTTAAGCATCTGTTGCAGAGAGAGCGTGAGAAGCAGCGAGTTTAGGACCTTGTAAGGAAATGAATGCCACGAGGTTCTTTCCTGACGCTTTTTGCCCACAGTAAATATTTTCACAAATTCACTTGATCTGATACGTTTTGTCTTTAATTAAGATGTTGGCAGGTGTGGTTTGCTTGAATTTATGCCAGAGGATTTATTCTATTTTCCTCCTTTTATGATATGCTCATCTGGAGGAGCAGAAAAATGATTCACCAGTTCTTGTGAAGGGGACTCACATACTCCCATAATCGTCTTGGAAATCCCAGTGAATCTGGGCAGAAGAGAAACATCACTCAGACATGTCACCTTGAAAATAATCAGTGCTGGCTCTCTGCTGCGCACTCTGACTCCCTGGTTTGCAGCGAGCGGGAATGAAGTCAGTGAATGGTCTCGTGGAAGTCAGTGTTGCAATAGCTGGAGATGAAGGAGATCACTTTGGAAGGTCTGAGGCAAGAGGGCAGAATCGGTCTACAAGTCATGGGCCATATTCATCACAAAGTCAGAAGTGGAAAAAAAGCACCAGTCTAGACACAGCTACTCAACCAGGACCAAATTTGCTATTGATGCATATTAAGAAAGTACTTCATGAATAGCTCACAGAATAAGGTAGCCCTCAGAATGAATACATGTATTGCAAACCGGCCACAAGCAGGGAAAAGTGATGCTTGAACAATATCCAGTGAATATGCTATTCAGCTAATCTGTATGGTTGTTGTTTAAAAAAACATCAACAAAACCTCCCCCTCTCTTCCCGCTATTCAGTTTGCTCTGTTCATCAGAAATGGTACAATACGTCTCTGCCACTGTAAGCAACTGGCAGCCCAACCCACGCCGACTACATGTGGGGCACTGCACGTCCTGTAAAGAAGGACTCCCAGTGTTCCTGTACTCCCTTTCAATGCCCTCTGTACCTGCTACTGACACAAAGGACTCGGAGGAATCGCCCCGCTCCCTCACCCACCTCTCCATCCTTCATGCCCTGATCCTCACTGCCCCTTCGGCCAGATCACAAAGTCGTTCGGGACTTTTCCTTCACGTTTTGACTGCTGCAGCATTTCCCTGCCCTCCTCTCCTTTGCTCTAGCTCTGTAGGCCATTTGTTAGCAGACTGGTTTGCCTTTGCAAGCTCATTAGAATGTGCTGTTGGAGCATTCAGCTGGGGATGGGCAGGAAGAGCCCGGCCAGAGCCTAACAGCGCTGACGTTGTGCACGAAGCTGGCCCATGGTCTTGCCACCCCCACAGTCTCAGGACTGAAATACCTGCTTTTGTCAGAAGCTGTGAACATTTGGCTGTAATTAAGTCCAACAGTGACACACTGGGGCTCAGTAGGCCTGTGTTTTAGATGCTAGGGTAAGAAGGTAAGGCATTGTTCCATTCTGTGTGTTAAAATGTGGATTCAGCATGAAGTGCATAATTAAGGACTGAAAGGAGAAAAAAACCCCAGTTGAATTAAACCTGACAGCATAATGCAAGGAATCAATAGCTTTATTTGCTGTTTAATGATAATGATACTGTTTTCATTTCATTATATGTGAGTCACAACCAGCTTTGTGTTGGCTTACTTGTATTCTTTAGATAGAAAATGGAGGCATACGATTTACAGCAGCCACACCTGTTAACGAAAGCTTATTTAAGACTATTATAAATTGGTCCTGAGCAATGAAACCAATTTGCTTCCAATCCAGTACATTAGATTATTAGGACATGACATTTTGTTCATTTATTTTTTGTTGGGTTTTTTTTGCTTTTTTGTGTTTTTTTTTTTTTTAATTAAGAATAACATAATAAAGATTTCTTTCAACCGGCAGAACAGAAAACCCAAATGGGCTGTAGCAACGTTTCTTGTGATCGAAGCCCCACAATGACCTGTTTCAGTTTTCACATGTTCAGGATTACAGAGTAAACCCTAGATCACTCTGTCTCTGTGAAGCGACTCCAGCTTTTGGCAATGGTTGAACACACTGTATTTGTTGCCTTTCCTTTTCAATGCCTTTCTACCAAAAATATCACATAAAAGAAGCAGAAAGGGGAACAGAAGTGGGTGAGAAAAGATCTCAAAGAAGCCAGCTGAGGAAGGAATGACTGTCACAAGACAAGTCATTGTAGATGGGTTTTTAAGCAACACAGAGATGGGAAACACTCTACTCATTAATTTTTTTCTGCTTACAGAGTGGTTCAGGCTTAAAGAGGTTTAGCTATGGCATATCTGTGATGGGTGAGTGCTGCAAATGAGTTCCAGTAGACTGCAGATGCAAGGGGGCACTGGCAGAATGAGAAAGAGGTCTGGGGTAGCCACCCATGGCCTGTTTCTTTGTCTTCATAGCTCCTCTTTGCCTGGTCTATTTTGCCCACAGTTCCTCTTTCTCCTCATTGTCTGTCTCTCTGTTGCTCTGGGCCTTTTTAGCAGCCTTCCTTTTCCCTCAGCAATCTGGTGTGTATCTGGTGTGCCGTGTTTGTTATGTCCCAGGTGTGCAAGTTCCTCTATGGAGCCCTCCAAGTACATGGGGTGCTCCATGACCCCTCCAGGTCCCAGCTGAATGCCCAGGGATAGGTAAAGGTGAAGGTGCAGGCATAGACATGTCCATCCCGGGCTGAGCTGAGCCCTGAAGCTGAGGTAAAAGGAGCAGGTGCCAGGGACCATTCTGGCACTCATCCTGCTGTGAGGACAAGGGACGCCAAGTGCTATTTCTGCTCCTCAGCTTTGGCCTGAAGTGGCAGCTCTCTCAGATTGAAATAGATTCAGTTTGCTTTTGCCCATATGCTCTCATTTCTCTCCCTCTTCTCCTGCCTGTGCCACCACTGGACATCCAGTAGTTGATACTTCAGGGAAGCGGAGGGACTCATAATTATTACTGCCATTCCCAGGTTGCCTTTGCTTTGCAGGTCAGCCCTTAATTCTGGTCTCAGTTACCAGGGATTGCACATTTTAATATTACTCTGAATTGCCGAAGTGAGGAGCTTTAAACAGCTCAATGGCCACATCATAGCTGAGGCCTAATATTGTTTTCCTCTCATCAAGAGATGTTAGCTGTGGAGAGGTGTTGAGGTGGGCCTGACAATAGTGTGCCAGGCACAGAAAAGGCAGATTTTCACAGCTTTGTGTAGGACCTGCAAATTTCCTTGGGGATCTAATGAATTAAACATTAAGCGTACGTATACTGTGTTGGATATAATTCCATGATTAAATTCAGAGAATATTAAAGGCATCTACACGTGAAGACCGCCAAGACCTGTATGTCCCACAGCATAATAGGGAGTGTTAAAATGCAGTGTTATCCTAGGAGGTTCTACTATAGCAAAAATCACATCGTGGGTGTCTATATTTATTATTTCATGTTGATTTTCTGCATAAAATACATTCAGCTTGAGAGTAAGGTGCCTATTTTTTTTCCTGACTGCAGACCTTGCAATCCATATGTAGATATGGACCAACAATGTCTTTTATACAGCTACCAAGCATGAATGCCTAATTGGCCAAACTGTGCTGCTGTTGAACATCGTGCAGTTCTATTGGCCTCACTGCAATTAGGCAAGTTGCGACTAATTAGCTCTCTGTAAACACTTGAGGATGATGCATATAATAGAACAGAAACCTCAGCTTCTGTCTGCCTATCTGCATCAAGTCCGCAGGGCAAAATAAAAGGAAAAGCAGCAGAAGAAACTCAGAGTTTTGTTAGACCCCCTGAGCAAGAAGATGCTCTTTTTATGTGGTAATTTTTCAGAGTAAAGTTACATATAAATGGAAAAAAAATCCCCCTCCTCCCCTGCCTCTGGGCTACTGAATGCTTTATTAGATGCTTTTCTCTCAATGTAAGAGGAATCCCTGACAGAGGACCATCAACCTCTTGGAATGATAATTTGGGATCTTCACAAGCCTTTTTCTCATAAACGAGGCCAGGAAGAATTTTAAGGGAACTGTGGATTAAAATGTGTTGCCCGGTTCTTCCCACAATAGCTTCTGGGAGTAACCAAGGAAAGCGCTTTATGAGCAATTGGTGTCCATTCCCTTATGTTCCTGAGCATTCAGAGGATCATATACAGCCTGAAGATAAGAACAAAACATGGTCATGGATACCTTTGGAAAATAACATGCCTTCTCTTCTGGCTGCTTATGGCTAACATTTGCTACTTTCCTTATACGAAGGCAGAAAATGTGGGTAAAGCCATCATCTATATTCCTAAGGAGGCTGTGAAGATAAATATGCCAAAAGCTTGTCAACAGCTTGGATAACAGGAGACCAGAGAGGTGGAAACCACAGGCCTCTGTGCTACTTACCTAAGTTGATGTTTCAGCACTGGCACATGCCAATCTTTTTCCGCCTAGAGAGGCATCTGACTCTTTAACAGCCAGGACATATTACTTCTGAAGGCCCGTCTATCCCCGCGAATCACAGATATTTTCTTTAAGTGCAGGCCTAACGTCTGACTGAGTAATATGCCAGGACTGGTTTTGCAGGGATTTATGTTTTGCAAGTTGTATTGCTTTAAATACAAAGGAAAGTAAAGATTAGTTTCATTTTGTTTTGTTTTCCTCCTTTTGAACTTTAAATGAACAAAGATACAACTGCAGAATTAGAAAGAACCTTTATGTTCAAAACAAGAGACCTGGCTCACTTTGAATAAATAATAACACTTTCCTGTGCTTAAAGATCCATTAGGTAAAATCAAGTTGCAAGGTCCTGATTGTGATCAGATAGCTGTGGTATGTTAATAGCCTTCGCCTGTACGTGAGTGGGAGTATGGAGGGAAATGCTTTCATGGAAAATGAAGCAAACAGCATGGCTGTGTTTGCAAGAATATTAGAAGTCTGCAGATGAGCGAGGTAAACAACTGCTTTTATTAATAGCAGCAGATCGATGTCACTAGATTAGCAGAAACTGAGAATAAAGCAGAGCAGAGAAGAATATCTCTGTTTAGCCACACCTCCACTGCTGAGCTCAATCCCTAGCTATGAACAGTAGTAGCAACGCACCCTGCCAAGTACGTCCTCAAATTTTAAGACCCAATAAAAAATTCCCTCAAATTTAAAACCTAAACAGAAATGTAGCCATCTGCCTACACTGAGGATGGGCACGTTATCTCTGCTGATGTAAGAGCAGATGAATGTGCGAATGACTCGGAAAGGGGTATGGCTCCTCTTTGGCTCTCCACTTCTCTTTCTGGGAGGAACAAGCTAATCCAGACCAAGGGAGTCTGGATTTCTGTCTTTTCTTGGCTAGAGAATAGCTGCTCAAATCCAGCTGCTTCACCTGTACCCATGGCGGGAGGCAGGAGGTGGGAGGCAGGAGCTCTTGTGCTTCCTGCCAGGCTGGAGCCAGAAAACGATCAGAGCCGACTGAGAAGCAAAGGCGTGGAGGCAAGATGTGTGGCTGGGAGTTTTGAAGGGTCCTGGGAGCTAATTACTAGGCTGATTAGCACTAAGAGTCAGTGGAAGTGTGGGTTATCCCTAGGCTTGTCTCTTCATTGGGGTTGGAGAGCTTTAACCCCCACAAGCTAGAAAAGGCTGTGCGAATCCCTGTCCTTCTGCCAGCATGCCAGTATAAAAGCTTCCACATAAAAAGGAAAACAAGAGTTTCTCACGTAGGCAGTTTAATGTGAATGCAGCCGTGGCTACACTAGAAATGTCAGCATCTCTACCTAAGCAAGTCTCACACTCTTCTTGGCTTACATAATTGTGTCATTTGGAAAGCAAAGGTGCAATTTAGGCATCTCTTCTCTACAGATATTTGAAAATCTCTCTTCACATATTTAGCAAAAAGAATCAAATTTGGAAATCATAAAAAAAAAAAAAAATAGTTTAATTTCTGAAAATTTTAGTTCCAAGACACCAAATTATTCTCTTGAGAGTCCTTTCGTTACATTTTCAATATTTGTTTTTTAACTTCACCATCTATCATGAGATTACTATATCTGAGAATTTCCATTTATTGTTCTATACATCACTGTAATATCAGTGACAAAACCTTTGCTCATATTTAGGTCAAAACACTCACTTGATTTGATACATTTCTGTAGTTTATCTTTCCTAGAACATCAATAATCATCAACTCCTGAGGGAAGTTAACTAGTCAGATCACATATTTCCACAAGACTATTGCTGACTTCTGTGAAAACTGCAAAAGGGTTTCTGTTTTGCAAATCCACACATGACCAAATTTTTCAATACCGTTAAATGTTGTCATGAGATTCTCAGTCACAGAGAATTCAGACTTCGGCACGGGATGTTCTAAGTAGATGATTTGCTACTGTAATAAATAATGAAAGCTAATTTACACTTAGCAAACAAATGAACAAGAGCTCTTTAAGTGAACCATTCTCGTCTTTACATTATCGTGTTCACGTGGTATATTACAAAATTTAGTCATTCATAATGGGTATATCCCATTTCTTATTTTACACTGGACACAATTTGGGAGGGGAAAAGTAAGGTATGTACTTTCTTTGGGTTAATCAGCTTTACATGTCCAGGGGGAAATAATTTGCAACTTGCAGTTCTAGGGAAAAACCTCAGAGGTTGTAATGGATTGCACACTGAACAAGACTCAAAAACGTCCTGCAGGTATAAGAAAAGGAAATGCCGTAGTGGGATGTATGAACAGGGAAAAAGTAAGACATCTGAAGCAGCCCTTCTCATTACACTTGGCACCGAGAAGGCTTCACGCGGGTTTGCATCCAGGGGGCAATACGCTTCAACCAGCGTGTGGCTCAACTGGAGAGAGGGCAGAGACAAGCACCGAGGCAGATTAGAGGTTTGGAAAACGTGACTTCAGAGGAAAGCTTGCAGTTAATTAGCCCGAAGAAGAAAGAACTAAGGAGGCAGTATCATAACAGTCGTCAAACACATAAAAGCATGTTGTGAAGAAGAAAGGCACAACCCGCTCTCGGCTCCCACGGTGGACAGCCGATGCAGGACGCCTTCCTGCTAGTGAGGAAGGATTGGGTCAGTCGTGAGGGAGACCTTCTAAGAACAGGGCTCATCAAGCATTGCAGCAGGTTGCATGGGGAGGCTCTTGTACCTCTGTTCCCAAACATCTTTAAAACCAGGCTAAACTGGAGTTATAATTGATCCTGTGTCCAGGCAGGGGTGGCCTCTTGACCCTGCAGCCCTGCTTTATTTCCATTATAGAGATGCAGAAACGCTGCTATGCCAGCGCAGAGCACTGGCCTCCCTCTCCCAAGCTCCCACCTCTGTCTGTGGCTGGTAACAAAGGTTTCAGAGAATGTACAAAAACTCTGTAACACACAACAGCGAACAAACTGGATGTCAAAAACATGTTCATGTTTGGCTTCCTCTTGGAAGAATACGGCTTTATGATTTGCTGTATTTTTAAGCTGACCTGGGGTAACAATAGACAGTCTCAATGTACATATACATTTCTAACCTTTTAACACTTTTCACTAGACTCTTGGCCTCAGTGATAGCTCAGTGGCAATGAATTTCACATTCAACTGTGCTTTTGGGTAAAATATATCTCATCATAGCAGTTAGTTATATGTTATACAGAAAAGGTAGGAGTTCCCAACTTGCCTCCTCTATAGTATTAGTTACTTCTATCATGCTCCATGTTATTTGTTTAATCTCCAGACTAAACAGCTTCAAGATTTTCACTATCTCTTCATATGGAAGTCTTCTTGTGTCTGTAGTAATTTGCATCACTGGTCCCTGAATCATCTCTGCTGGACTAAACAGCATATGCAAACATCTTTTTTTCTGATTGAAGCAAGGGAAGCAAATGCATGGGTAGGTTTTCAGGGGGGAGGAAGAATTTTATGTTCATGTTTGTTTCTAGAACATTTTTTGCATGGCTGATTTTCCACAGCTGTCAAAAATATATGGCTACAGTGGAGGAATTACAGACAGTTCTGAGAGTTCTGAACTTAGGAAACAGTGCATGCACGGCATATCGATTTCTTTGTCTGTATTGATCCTTCTTCATTACTTAACTCTCAAGCTCATAAAATCTGATGGTTAGAAAAAATCCCAGTAGCTTATTATTAGCTTATTAGAATTTCTATTACAGGTGGTGTGTGGTCTTCCATTCAAAAGAAGAGCAAAAAAAAGAATTCAAGATTATTTTTTTCTCTCATAGAATTAAAAGTTAACCTAGACAAATGTAAAGAAATAAGGAACAGCATCCAAATTAGTTGTATGCTCTGTTCTGCTTGCCCACTGTGTATGAATAGGAGCCTTGTATTTCTTGGCCTTGATCTGTTTTTGTAAGAACAGTGGAGATTTTTCAACCAGTACGTGGTGCGTGGTGATAATTTGCACATTTGCTGAAAGGCTGCACTTCTGCTAGGAAGAAAAATTGCTAGCGTAAGTACAGTCTTGACTCCTAACACAGCCAGACAGTGGCTAAGACATGACAGCATCCCAAACTCAATGCCACCTCCATACCCTTGCTAGAGGAGCTGATTGGCAATGTAAGAAGTCCAAAACTGCCTCCATCAGCAGTAGTTATAGTGGCAGGAGGGTTTGGTAATGTCAAGGAGGTGAGGAAGGTTCCCACAGGGCAGAACATCCCAAGACCATCTTCAGGGGGAAAGTGAATCTCAAACGTTACTAGTATGTGGATGTGTCTCTGAGAGGTATCAAACCATGGCGGTAACCATGAGGTAACAAATCATGGCGTTTAAAAAGTATTTCAATGACAATGTTACTGTTGTGAAAGTGATCAGCTGGGCATACTCATTTTGTCTGCCTTCAGGTCCTTTTGTCACAGAATTATAGCATAAAAGATGACATTTTGTTCGAACTTTTTACTGATTTGCATTATGGCTACAGGTAGACACAGAATTCTAATATCGTCTACGGGTTGCCTGGCATTTGAGGGCTTATGTCAGATCTTTTGGGTTATATGAATATTTCCTTTGATGTAATGATATTCTTTATTCTTACAAGAGCTATTTAAAAGACAAAGAAAAATCTCTTTTCAAAATGTGTAGTTAATGAAATAGCAGCCCGTATCACTGAATGCATCGTGCATTTCATAAATATATATTGCAAGTTAGGACAGAAGGCTTTTAACAGTTCCTGTGCTCATCTCAGTCTAATTCTTTGAGATCTACCGGGTCACGGTAGCTTTCTTTGAGAAATACAGACATAGTGTTGCAGCTGATCTGCCTTTTGGATATTACATCAACGCAGCTAGCCCATAAAGAGGGTACATGCACTCAGAGCTCCCAAACTTTGAGTACTGGAAGTTTACAAGCATATGTTTTATTTAATTGATAACTCATGTATCCAACTACAGTTTAGAACAGATTCATGTAGCACTGACTGCTCCTTCTAAACCCCTATAGGCCTATTATGACTGTGTGCATGTTGGACTGCAACTTGTGAATATTCAGACCTGGTAGGGCTCTGAACTTTATGGTCTTTTATACCATAACTGAGCGGCTGTGAGTAAGAAACTACTTTTTCTAAAGTAACATGAATCAGCCTGTTGTATAAAATTGACTGTAAGAGTCAGCAAAAGTCATGGAGAACAATGAGGTGTTCAACTGATAAGACCGGGAACCCTGCCGAAGTCTGAGCAACAGGCACAAGAAAATAAGACTAGAAATCAATGGTATAAAAACAGCGTGCTGGGAAATAAACTAACAAAATAAAGAGTGGCCATGCTACTCCACCTACCATTTCTTTTGGGATGGCTACATTTGGAAAGATGAGTGGAAGTAAGTATAATTACTATAATACAAGTAAGGAGATAGCAGTATGTGTGATCGGGACACCATCTCTGATCACAGGAGGCACCCTACACTGTAGGACCTTACTGAACCTACCTGAACCAAGGAAGTGTCAGAGGGAACTAGAGGACGCTAACATCTCTTTTGCCCTGGGACAACTTCTGGTGTACAACTATTGTGTAATGAATGAATCCCTAATTCTCTCTCTTGTTTTTATGCTCTTTTCAATCTCCATCCCTATTTGTTCTTTTCCCACACTCTCTTTTTGCCTTTTGAGTGATTTGGATTTTCTTACATACATCTGTGCTTTTTGATGTGCCTGTGTCTTTTTCTGTGAATCTGATGTGCTTGTCCAAGATCACAGCTTTTGTTGCTACATTGAAAACACCATCAAAAAGGGAGCTACCAGCAAGTCAGCCCAACACCAGTCCAAAGACACTGTCTCTTGAAACGGCCAAGAAGTGTGTGTGAGGTGCCTGCCAGTCTCTGGAAGCACCGTTGCAAGTAAGAGCCAGTCTCAGAGACCAAAGCCAACTTTTTCTGTCCTTGATGCTCTTTATCCCTTCATTGGTGCATATTTTGTCCTTTTTTTCTTGTCTTCAAGGAACCAAGATGTGACAAAACAGCTCCAACCCAGCTGAGATGACATTTTGTGTTTTCTTTAACAAGAACGATTACTATCATATCTAATATCAGCCTAATAGTTGCCAAATGGTCTTTCTACAGCTAAAGTCTAAGGAAACGTGGTATATTGCTAAAAAGAAGTTACTTCGCTGTTTATATGTCAGATGCATTAATCCTTTTCTGATTCTGCATCTTTAATAAAGGATGATAGATTTTTAAGCTAGTTGTTTACCATGGTATTAAGCAGACTGAGATTTCTCTGTCAAATCCATGAATGTATTTAATTGTCTAATGTTCTGCAGTGACAAGGTCATGTTAACACCATTGAGCCTCTAGACCCGTTAAGCCACTGAAACTAACACAGAACTCAGTTGTTTTTCCCTTCATGCCAGGCTGGGTTCCAGGACACCCTGATGGTATTTTACATAAAATCAAACAGTGGTTCATTACCAAATTTTCCATTTCCAAATCTCTCACAGTGCTCACACCCAGGTATATTTCCCAGTCTCCCTTCAACTGCATCTTAGTTATGTTTCCCCACCAGTGGACTGAGTATCACCATTCTTCTCTCCAGCAAAGCTGATTTCGGGCATGATGCTAAGGCTACTCCTCCTCATCAGGTCCCAAGCAGAGCTTCCAATGGATGGCTGTTCTGCCAGAGGGACAGAGGTCCCATCTTTAGAAGTCCAGCCCATCCACTCATTCCTGGGCCATGCTCTGCTCCTCCTTTTCCTGGTTGCACCTGGGAGGCCTGCCTTTGATACTGTAGAGATGGCTCCCCGTCAGCCTCTAACATGGGGAACTGAAACTCAAAAATAAAGCCATGCCTGCACCCTGGATAAGCTGAGCTGCTCCTGCACATTATGCCCAGGAAAGCTGTGATGCAGGACAGTGGAGTGCTGGGACTCTGGGCACAGTCCATCTGCATCCCGGGGCAGCGCTGCTGCATCTGCTGGGAAGGGAGCTGCAGGGCAACGGCAGCTAGTAATTCAAGAGCCTTTCTATCACTTCTGGAAACAAGCAGGTAAGTCTGCATAGCACCATGTAATACCATTGGAGTTTTGGGTATGCCCGGAGAAAGTTGGCTCTGGATGTGAACTGCTAGACTATCTCCTCCTTAGTAAATTAAATAATGATGCCTGGGCAGTGGATGGTGGTTGTTTGTCTTTCAAGATTGTCAGAATAGTCCCCAGTCTCATGGGCTGTTTCATGCCTACTAGTCTCAGAGCCAGAGAGCCATCCTGGGCATGTTTAATTAACTAGGATAGTTGCAGCCTCAGATTGCTTTTATCATCTGCCCAGAACCTGACTGGCTGCATTTCTCACTCTCCTCCCAGATTCTGCTACTGCTGAGCACCTGAGTATTTTCATTGGCTTACTGCTGCTGTCCCTCATAGAAAAAGCCCACTTAGCAGCACCTGAACTGACCAGAAATTACAAACCGATAGAAAGAAATACGCAAATATGACTAACCGGGCAACTTATTCGGTAGGAGAGCGTGAGTACATGTGCCTCTGTGTGTAGTGTCTTCTGAAACTCCCTAAGCTCTTGATAAACCCATGCAATCATCTTCTGCTACCTATGGTTTTGTTAAAGTACAGCTTTAAATAAAATGTGTCTGCTATTGTAAACTTGAGTTTATACAAATCTAGAAAGTTACGGAAATGTGAAACTTACTTCTTGTTTGTACAGATGATGGCAGGTATATATAACCTATCAGTTCTTAACATAAAGCCATTGTGGCGATAATACTTTTGTGTGCATTAAATGGTTCTGAAATGGAAGTAGTGATGTGTGTGCTCTAGCCAACATTCAGATGTTCAAAAATCAGAAATTTTAATTTGAAGAGAACAAAAAAAAAAAGAGCTCATTTGCATGATTAACTGATGTTACACAACATTTCATTTTGAAGAACAAAGCTATTTTTAAATTATAAGAGTCTTGAAAAATAGCCAAACCTCTAAGTAATTTCTACTTTCACACGTTATAACCTGCCCGAGAAGTAATTTACCTGAGCTTTTTTTGCTCTGGGTCGCAATGATTTAACAGCATGTGCAAAATTATCACTCTCTGAAGGACAGGAAATAACAGCTGTGAGGAGAGGTCTTACTAAAAAGCATTAACAACATTGCAAGCAGTCGTCTGACAATAATCTAACTTTTGTTTTCTTTTACTACTCATTAAATATACCAGATCAATAACAACAGAAGCAGAGCACCTCTGGTCATTTATGCAAACCAGACAAGAAAAAAAAAAGTCTTCCCCCATCTACCATAAAAACACATCACCTGTGCACCAAATTGCATAGGTCTTTGCAACCATTCAGTATTTTTTCTCTCTTATAAGATTACAAAGAAAGTCATGCCAGCTGAAAAACTGGAGAATTTCTTCTACTATTATATAAAAAAGCAGCTACAAAACATTAAGTCTTCCTGAGAGGTTTTTTCTCAACAGCCAAACCGAAACAAAAAGAGAACTACTTCAAGCCACATTTATTTTTCCACTCCTCACCACTGAAATGGACAAAAATCAATCAAATCATCCCATTTCACTCTTACTCCTCCTGTTCTTTTCACTTTCACTGAAGAGAGATTTCAGTGCTGCTTAAGCATTTTGAAAAAAAGGAAAAGGAAAAGGACATTCAATAAAAATTAAAGCTCTAATAATACACTTTGGAGCATTCTACATGTACTTGAAGAAGTAGGAAAACAGGCTTCAAATTTCTGCTTTGAAACAGGGAAAGAAGAGATTTCAGATTGGAATTCCAAAGCCAGAGGGTCATACAAAATTTGGTTATGTGTTGCCTTTAATCTCTCATGTTTATTTTGTGCCACTTTGCATAAATAACTAAGCAGCCATAAGTCCAAAAGAGAAATGAGGGGGACTTCACAACTCTGTGGTTAGGATACTCACCTGAGAGTTTGGAAACCTGCTTTCAATTTCCACTCCAAATAATATTTGTCTGTTTTACACAGTGGAGCAACAGTGCTAGGATGCAGAGCAAAGACGCTACTTCCTGAAATGCCCAGTACCCTTTTCCAGGGTTCAGATATGCAGGTTCTCACATGGAGGAGAGAACTGACTGACATTGCTGGGATCCTCTCAACGGACAACAGTGGCTATTGCAGATGCCCTTCCCTTTTAGCTAACACACCGCCACATCCCATTTCTGTCTGTCCAAGCTGCTCCACAAATACAACCTAGATTCACAGTTATGTTTGGAAATGACATATTTTGGAAAGCCATTATTTTATATATTTAAATATGTAGACACACAGTTACATATATTTCCACCTTAATTTTCAACAAACATTTTTGAAGGCAGATAAAAATATGTTTCTGAGGTTAGCTGGTCTATACAACATATTCAGCACAGAGTAACCATTTGCCATTTTCTTATAGTAGGATTGGTTAAACTTTAGGCAAGCTACGAATAGCCATATGCACAGGGACTTACTTTCAAACTGCTGACACACTGTGAACTGCAAAAGCACCAGTAAAAAAAAAATTATCTTTTCTCAATACAGGTCTGTAAAACACACACATAGTTTAAAATAAATTGACTGAACATTTAAACCTGCCTAATTTTGGAATCAATTCCACGTTTGAAATAATCTACAAGTTGAAGCAGCTGAAGCATAAAATGTGTTTGAAACTGAACAAGTTTAAATATTGAATCAATTTTGACATAAATGTGTTTGCATATTAAGGCATTAAAAATGAATCCAGTTTAAATATTAAGCTGATGAGAGAAAGAGCTGTGCTAGGGAAAAAAGATTAAGGATGACCACTGAAATTACAACACACTCAAATATTAGAAAATCTTGGAGTTTGTTATTTAATCTTAGTGAAACAGCTCTTGGTAAAGGAAAAAGGAAAAATCCTGTAAGCATCGGTATGTAAAAGAGTTAGTAAGGCACTTGAGAGCACAAAACGGTGGTGCATAAAGAGTTTCTTACTCACTGTTTATCTGATTTCAAGGGCCATCCTACAAAATCACAGCTCTACTGTGGGTTTTTTTTTTTCCCTTTAGCTTTCCCCAGGAGTGAAGGAAGGGCCCACAAACCTCACCCTTCCATCCTGTAATGCCACTGCACTCACAAGCCATAATCTTTTGAAATGTGTTAGCCGTCATTGATTGGGACTCAAAACAAGGTTTTCTTCATATAATCAAACACACCAAATAAGCCTATCCACAGTCTGCAACAGTCTGAGGGTGAATTACCTGCCCCTTCCACACCCCTTTCCAAGTAGAGAATAAACTATGGGTCACATAGCACAGCCTTGGTCATCCCTTGTCTATACCTGTGGATGTAGGATGCTGGGGCCGACAGGAGGGGAAGGAAAGGGAAGCAAAAGTAGGGTACAAAGTTCCGCCCAAAAACGGAAAATAAGGTTAAGGCAGTGGGGCAAATGTGCTCAGGCAAAAAACCCTCACATGCTGCCATAAGCAATTTCCCTAGGTAAAGAAGTCAGGCCAAATTAGGGCCCTCTGCCTTGGACCCATCCAGCTGCGAGTGGCTGGTAAGGCTGGCATGAGGGAAAGCGCGTTAAGGGCTTCCCAGCTTAGCGCTGCTGCTGGGAGCAGCAGCAGGTTCAGTAACTCAGCCTGCATTTTTCACCTGAATTCAGACGACTGAGTATGGCCAGATTTCATGCTATTTAGTCAATTACTCACTTGGGCTGCTCATTCTCTGTTGGGAAAGCTGTACCCACCCTGCTCTGTGTGTCACTCTGAAATTCCACACGGCCGGAGACACCCGTTCCCCTCGCAGAGCATTCAGCTGCACGTGACTGTGAGCCACCGATGTTTCCCAGTGGCAACCTATGTGCATCTGAAGCCTAAGCCTTCCTCTGCATCCCTTCCAACAAGCTGGCTTTATGTCAAGATTCATCAACCAGTTTACATTCTGCCTCCAATACGAATTCCACAGCCAAAGGGAGATGACTGTCGCTTAACCATTTTACCTGTGAAATTGTCCCTTTCTCCACCTCGCTGCCTGGCGCTGTTCCTGCTGCAGAGAAGGGCAGAGCTTAAACAGGACGGGTGTTCCAGGTGAGGAGTACGGTGAACAGGCAGCGACACTCTCTCCGGGAAAACACCCTGGAGTCATTAGCCAGTAACACTAAACTATCAGTCCTGTGAGTTTTGGTTTTCATAACCAAAACTACAGAAGGATCAGTCTCTTGAGACCCGGCTGGCATTTCTGCTATACTTCCCAGTGCTGATATCTACTATCCTCAGTAGCAAAGCACATATGCCACCTCAGTACCTCTCCCTGACACCCCTACTACAAGAAGGTGGCACTTTTGTGAGAACAAATGAAACCTGGGTTTGAAGCCTTGAACATCTGGAATGCTCAGGTCCATATTCACCAAAATAACCATTACTGCAAGGACTAACAGTCAATGGGCTAAATAGTTCCTTAAGGAGAACGTCAAACACTTAGACTTTGGGAACGGAGTCTGCTTGCTGTTGAAGTCTCAAAGATGATGGCAGTTTTAGCTCTTTGTACTCTCTGGAAATCTCACAGAAGTTTTTTTTACTGGAATTTTATTTCAATAAAAGAAAAGTTTATGCATGACAAGAACTAATGTCTGACTACGTGAGTTTGAAGACCATTAAGCACATCAAAAGATAATGTTAAAGAAGTGTTGCCTATAGTTGTGCAATGTGCATTAAAAATGCAGTCTTCGGAGAAAAGCAAACACTGATGCCTGATGGCAGGAGATACAGAATCAGCCTCCTACCCCACAGCTGTGAAATTCCTCACCGCTGTAGAAGCAAGGCACAACAATGCTAACACACCCACATATATTTTTGATATTTGCCTTCATCTTGTAAAAAAATAATAATGGAACCTGAATACGCAGTATCTCCCACTCCTTTTCTTGTATCAATTCTCCTCTTGCCCATGAGGATAGCAGACAATTTTACTCTGTGACACATTGTATGTCCCTTGAAAGGTGACTGGAGTTTACTCACTCAGTTTTAGTTGTTTCAGGGTAACAACTCAGAAAGATAAATATTAAGAAGTGTGAATAGAAACCCAGTAATTTTATCATGTTTCTTAGTCTATTTTTTTTTTTTCAATGATCCATGAAAATGGATGATCCATGAAGTTGTTCCCAAAGTCTTATGAATGCATTTGCATCACCTGACATGACAACAACTCACAGAAGTGCTCCCCGGCCCTGGGTACACCGGAGTCCGGGCAGTCTGGTGGGCAGCGGGACAGCAATGCCTGTTTTGCACAGCAGAGAGCAGATGGGGATGCTTTGCACATGCTGAAGAAAACTCCTCCAGTGTACTCTATTGCTTCCTTCTGAGACGAAGGCACGTGCCAATGAGCTCATCTTAGTGATGTAAAGCAAAATCCTTTCTTCTTCCAAGTTGATAGGGGTCGTATGTGTTACCATTAACTTTATTGGGGGTAAAATCTAACGCAGCATTTTTGTCAGCCCTAGCTGTGAGGACTGGCTAAGTTGGACTCCTCCCAGCAGCTCTGGAGCACAGGACAGCCTCTTGTTGCGTGGATTTTATTTAATTTCCTTTATTCATTTGTTGACCACCTTTCCTTCATCCTTTAAGGTACATGAATTATTTTCTGTATAAAAGGACCAAAAGAACTCGATCCTGCTTCTTCCTGTCTCAGCCTGAATAGGTTAAATTGCCATGGTTACCTCTCCTGTGCGGCTAGACCTTGAAATACGTCTCTATTTCACTTCAGCTTTCCAAGCTCAGTGCTGAGCTCTAGACAAATTTAGGAAGACTTTTCATCAGGGTATTAGCTTCCCTCCCAGAAGTCCCCTTTTGGGTTTTGTTCATGCCTCTAGCTTCCTTCTGTGCCTGTTTAAACCAACAGTTGCAGCAAACCTCCAAATCAACAGCCTTGTCAGGACGAATAATCTAAAATTAATGTGCACTTGTCGACACGCATTACTGTTCCTGACAGAGACGCGTTGCCTGCGCTGGCTACAAACCGACAATCCTTCAGAAGAAGTTTGCTCACTGCAGTCCAAGGGCTGATGGAGAGCCGGGGTAAGGCTGGGAGTCGGATTTCAGATGATAAGTACAATGGTTCCTGACACATAAGACTCAGAGTGAATTCACCAAAGACCAGGCTGCTTACTTTTTTTCCTGCTGTTTGCTTTATTCTCGCTGGTGACGGTTATCGCATTTATACAGCACCCCCTGAGAAATCATCTAGATCGGTTTTGAACATCTTGTTTTTACCACCCTCAATTTCAAGCTGTGGAGCAGGAGCGTGAATAATCCGGTGCACCACTGATACACTACAAATGCACGCTTTCACTCGCTAACTTTGTGCCTGGCACTCCCCCTCCCACCTTGTTTTTTTCTGATCCTTAGCTCTTACAAGCCTTTCTCGGCAACCAAGTGTGCTCTCTAGCAGTGTTGTGGGCAAATGGCAAAGGGAAGGGGGTTTCAGAGCCAGAGAAAGGCAATTCATGAGGGCAGTATAGGGTTACAGCTGTTAGCACTGCACCCGCCGAAGTAATGAAATCAACTAGGAATGAAAAATAACAGAATAAAATATTGCTCTGATTTTTTTTTTCCTCCGCTTTTTTTACACAGCTCAGTAATCAGCATTCAGCATATTGCTGCATTTTTAAAGTTAACTGTTACGGAATTCATGAATTCTTCTTCATGAATACCAAAGGACTCGGTCTTTTGCAATTTAATAGGTAACAGAGTCGCTTTAAATAAACTGTCACTAAGCTTTCGTATGTCAACAGTTATATGAAAATTGAAAGAGGCTTTTATTTTTGGTTTTGCCTACATTTCATCACTCCCTCACCCTCTCCACTCAGCCACAGCTCAGGCCAAACTCCTCCATCTCCGAATCTTCCTGTTTTGGATGACCTGGCAGTAGCAGGGTGGCACCTCGCTCGAGGATGGGGGGACCCAGAGCACTTCTGGAAACTCAGAGGCAAGAGATATCTCCTGGAGGGGAAAATTTTCAGGGAGAGAACACATGCACTGCCTGTATGGAAGGCAGCTGCAGTCTGGCTGCTTTGCTCCCTTCGAGCTAAAGACAGCCACAATTGCGCGGGCTCCCTGCATCAGCACTCTGCCTCACCCAAATCGGGGCTAATCTCACGCTCTTTGAGGCAGCAGGTGACTTGTGGGCACCTGAGGGCTGCAGCCCTCATCTCCACACCTCGCACCAGCTCCCACCCAGCTCTCATCCCGTGGCAAGGCCATTACGGGGAGGAAAACAGCCTGTTTCTCCTCCATGCTGGCATGCACCAGGGAGGTGACACAACTGCTGACATTTTAATGTCTAGCTTCCTGCCTGCTCGAGGCACCGAGGCTTTTGCCCTGGGAGATACCGGCCAACTGCCCTGATCTGGCCGGATGAATCCTTGGCTGGGAAAAGCCTGCCCCCAGGAAAGGCTGTTCTCCTTTCCTGATGCCGCCTCTGAAATAATGTGGCAGGCTGCCTGCCCGCTCCTGCGCCCATCCAGCCACCAGCAGGCTGGAAGCGCATCTCCCCAGGAAGCCGATCCAGGGGCGGCAGCGGGGGCAAGAGATAGGAGAAGCAGCTTCTGGCAGTCAGAGAGGTCAAGCTTGCTCCTTGGGAAAGTGCAGCCTGACTGCAGGGAGAGCCCTATGTGACTGAAGGATGAAGGGAGAGAGTGAGCAGAGAGGGAAGCTGCAGAGGTTAGGGCAAAGTGGAGGCATTGCAAACAGCTTTGCAGGCAGGGAAGGAAAGAGCATCCCCTGATGCATCCCCTGGTGCTCTTCCTAAGGGATGATTCTAGGTAATTTCTGGGGAATTGTAGATTATTTTTCTTTATTGTTTTCCCCTACTCTTTCCACTTTTCTAAGAAGAAAATTACCTAGAATTTACTAAGCTGCACAAACAGCTAGTTGGCAGCTCTCAGCATATTTGGAAAAACACTTCCTTGGCAGAACCCGCATAGAGGTTTGTAACTCTGGGATGATATTGTCATAATACGTCATGGGGCTCACACTAGCATCTCAGCAGATTAAACATAAAAAGAGTTACCAGCGGTGTTTTCTCACAAGGGACTTATTGCCTTAGAAATACATGTCCCTGGTTGGTGCTGGAGAACAAACACCTCAGCAGCCCTTGGCTAATGCTGCGTGGCCCATCTATTCATCCTTTGCCGACAGCAAACAAAACCGAGGTCTGGATGCAAGGCATGCCTTTATTTCGTGCTCTTGCTTTTGGACTCTTGTCTAGCCAGGGAGGAGATCTGAATTTGAGCTAAAAGAGTTTGAGGGTTGGAGGAAGGGAAGATGTGGGGAAAATGGGAGCAAGAAATTAAACCGCAGGAATTAGCTCCTGGTATACTGTGGAGTTTCATGGCTAGGCATGCTCATTTCTATGGCAGAAGTTCCTACAAAAGTGCTGGAATGTAAAAAGGTATCTGCATTTTAATAATGATAAGGGCCAACTTGTGTGTTGGTTTCAGTAGCAGGCTGACACATAGGGAAAAAAGGCTCCCTGTTTATGTAAAAAGGGAAACGAGTGAATTTAAACCCAGGCGGAGTTTGAGTGCTGGCTTTAGGGGGCTTCTGAGCCTCCAAATCATAGATTGTCTCCAGCACCCAGTTAACACTCACTGCTCTGGAACCAGGCTGTGGGCAGCTGTAGACTCAGAAGTTGCCCTGTGCTTTCTATCTGTTCACTGCCCTGCAGGTCCTGGGGATGTGCTAAAGAGGGTGAGCAAAACAAAAGTGGTCCCTGACAATTATTTTCCATAGAGAGCATTAGGCTCTCAATGGCACACATCTCACCAGAGGCAGTGCTGGTTTTGTGTGCCTTTCTGCAGGAGCCAGGTGAGCCAACCTGTTGTTTTTATCTTATTTTCCCTTTTGCAAGGCTTTCTGAAGACAAGGTGCTGGGAGGCATCGTCAGCGTTACTGACTCCCTGCTGCCTATTAGAGTACAGGTTACATCTCATCAGGTTATGCTATGGCACATGTCTATGAAGACAACATGAGGTGAGATTATGCCACAGAAACTAACAATGCAGAAAGACATTTTCTTGATTCACAGCATGGCATCAACTTATACATATAAGTAGTGGATTAAGGGCTTCCAGCAGTGAGGTGGGGAGGAAGTAAGAGAACAAGCTGCCAACTGGTAAATATCCACACTAATTTTGCAAATGCAGGTATTTCATGTCTTTCCTAACCTAATCGTGAATGCAAACTGGATTACTGCACCTGACATGACAAGAATAAAACAGCACCAACAGACTCTTGAAATTAGCAGAGTGAGTCTGCTGGAGGAATTACATTGCTGATACAAGTCACTCTCATAATAAAGGGCACTCCTAAAAGGGTTGGGGGGGAGGAAGGGGCAAGGGTTGAAAAAAAGCAGAAGTAGGCAGCCTTTTCCCTTAATTTAGAGGCACAATTAAGCAGCTAACTCTAAGAACAGAAGATTTTCCCTTCCGATACTTGCTGCAGCATGGAAATTAGTGAGACCATCTATGCTAACCTGACAGGAGAATTTAGGGAAGGACGTGGCCAATATCAAAGGCAGTGGTAGCACATTCACAAGGATTGGCAAGGATGGGCCACTGGAGATGCCCGGAGGGTTAGGGGAGAGATCTGTGAAAGTGCAGAGGGCAAGGAGCAGAGCTGTAACCAGGCACATCTCCTCAGAGAAGTACTAAAAGGGCTCTTGCCTGCCTTTCCAGTGCTGTCTGCTTTGTGCAGCTGCTCAAAATACTACAGAGGGTACTGTAAAGAGAAAGTGCTCAAAACTGGTTTTATTTCTGATGTCATATACTGTACAGAAGTGCAGAGCAGCAGAGAGTCTTGCTCTGAAATCTACTTTTCTGTGTCATTTGCATGTTGTTATTAACAGAGCCCTTACAAGTAGAAAAGCTGCATTGTTTCTTCAAGCTCCTATCTCCTCAGCATGCCTGAGGTGGTCTCCAAACTACCTAAATCTTATCTCTAGAAGAAGAGGAGTGACACGTCACCCTAAGCTGCAGGCTGTTTCCTGGTTGCTGCCAAGTAAAGTTTCCTGGCTGTTACTGTAAAAGACGACGAAAGAGCAAAAACGTGCTAAGAGAACGCTTGCAAAAAAGAAAAGCCCTAAATCAGAGAGGGAGCAAGAGAAAAACCAAGCAGGTCAAAGACAGTTAAAGTAATAATAAAAAAACAGTATCTCCTTTTACAGGTGTCTTCTGTGGAAAAACTGGGCTGAAAGCCAAAATGAAAAAGCTGCAGCAGCAAGGAGGAGCAGATCCCACAGAGACAAAATGGGAGAGGGGACTGTCTCTGCAGGCGTGGCGAGAAGAAAAACAAATCATTAACATTGCTATGGAAAAGACCAAAATAAAGAGAAGAAGTAAAGGAGCAGAAGTTATTTTTCATAGACATTAGGGTTAATGGGTCTCATAATCCTTTTCCCCTTCTCCCCTGCCCCAAACAAGGAAGCTTTGCTTTTGCTGATAAATGAGCATGGCTGGGATGGAGAGGCTGCTTTCGGGGAGCTTTGTGCAGTACCAAAACTTCCAAGAGAAAAGCCAGTCTCCATCCCTGTGGCAGGCAGCAGGAGGGCACTGCCTACGAGCACTTCCACCAGGGAAGCTGGGACCAGCTGCTATAGGATGGCAAAAGAAAATGGTAGGACGCTCGGCATAGCCTGTGGAGGGGAGGAACAGGGAGCAGCAGTGAGGGAAGACTTGGGGACAGGAAACAGTGGCAGACACTGTGAAATCATCACCCCCAACCTGCACTGCACCCCTGAGCATCTGGAAGACCTGCGTTTAGGAATGTAAGCTTAAAGAAAACATTAAAAGAACAAACTAAAAGAGGGTAGATTTAGATTAGATATTAGGAAGAAATTCTTTACTGTGAGGGTGGTGAAGCACTGGAACAGGTTGTCCAGGGAAGCTGTGGATGCCCCATCCCTGGAAGTGTTCAAGGCCAGGCTGGATGGGGCTTTGAGCAGCCTGGTCTGGCAGGAGGTGTCCCTGCCCAGGGCAGGGGGAACAAGATGATCTTTAAGGACCATTCCAACTCAAGGGTTCCATGATTCTATGAAACTATTCAGCCCTGAAGCCAAAAGGAAAGAAAAAGAGAGTCAAAGAGAAGGAGATGGAAAAGTTTAAGCCTCAAGCTAGAAATTAATAAGCTTAATGCTACTGAAGAAAAAAATTAAGGCAGGAAATAGTAAAGCACTGAATATAACGAAAAAGAGCCAAGTGACCATGGCGTCAGGCTAATCTCTGTTCAGTTTAGCTGGTCTTCCACAATACAGTTCACCACGAGGCCCAGCAGGGCACTTCAGTGTTAAGAACTCTTTCTAGAATTAAAAAGCAAAAGTGTTTTGAAGGGAAAGCTAAAGTGTTAATGCTGGTTGTCACACTACACCCAGAGGTTTTGGCCTTCTCCCGTGTTAACTCTAATCAAGGATTTACCTCTGTTGCATCTGTTCTCTGCCTCTCTGCACCAGACACAACTGAGGTAGAGCAGGTATTCTCATGTTCAGGTACCACAAGAGCTAATTTGCCTTGTCTGAAAATGTTACTGCTTACTTCTGGTTCTCTCTCCATTGGCAACTGCTTAAGTAACTACACTTTTAGCATGGCTGCAGCAAGCCTCCAGTTACAAACTTCTCATCCTAACATGTAATTGGCATTAATAATGTCTCTGTCTACTGCTGTGATGGGGAAAGATTATACTTTTGGGCATTTTTTCTCAGAAATGAAGCCTGCCTTAACTAATTTCTTTTCAAATACACAATTATTTCTTAAATCTCCCTCCTCTGATGCCTTCTATCAAACTGATGGGTTGTTTTGGGGAGATGTAAGGGAAGCCGGGTCTGACCTTTTAGCCCCCCATGTTCCCAGCAAGAGAGGTCTGACTTAACTAATGGGAGGATTGAAGGAACCAAAGTACAAGGAAGTAAACCAACAACAACCACAAATTTAAAGCAACCTGGCTTTGGCTCAGCTTAATGAGAACAAAACTTACCCCTAAGCTTTCAAAGTATTGCACAGGCTCAAAACACAACCCTCCCCTAGGTTTTTCCAGACATTAATAGAGGTAGGATTTTTTCCTACTTAAAAATTGTAAAGGCAAGAGACAGGAGGCTGCTTGAGCTTCAGTTTCTGGAAATCAAATGCTAGTTTTGTCTGTATTCAAATAATACCCAAAGGCAATATCTTATTTAAATCCTGGGAGCCCAGAAGAGCAACAGCAAAATGACTTTGCCTATATATGAAGAAAATACTTCCTGGTCCATGCCCGTTACCCCAGAATTGGTCTGAAGAATTACAGAATGCTCTCCAGAATAAATCTTCCCAAAAGGTGGAATGAGGAGGCATCAAACAAATCCCATTCCTGCTTTTGTCCTCTTGTACATCACACTCCCAATCACATCAAATGAGCCATACCTTTCCTTTTGACCTTTTCCTTCTGGACTGATGAGGAGCCAGATTTGGCCAGGATCACTGAGAAGCTGGCAAGTGGGTCTTGGGTTCTATCCTAGAGACTGACTCTACAGAAGACGGTTGTGCTTATCTCTGTGGTCCTGCCATCACCCTTCATCCTCACAGTGACTGAGAAGGTAGTTTGGCCAGTTGATTTCACCAGTTAACTCTTCACTAATGAAAAAATGATCAGTAAAACATATTACACAAAGGCTACCACAATTTTCTGACCTTTGTGTAATCTGCATTTGAACCCCTGGGCATTAGGTAAAAGGCTTTATTTTCTAGCAATCTCTAAAATAATCTAGTTACTCATATATGTGTAGTGAACACTTGGTTTTGTCCTATAGGGGTAAAAAGGAAAATATAAAAGAAGGGGAAGGGGGGGAAGGGCAAAAGGTAGAAGGAGAAGGGGAGAGGGAAGGGAAGCAATGAAATCAAAACTAACCAAATTAAAGTTTGCTGGATGGAGTCTGCATTCTGCAAATATAGATGCTGTAATACGATGATTTCATGCTATCATCTTAGTGTGAATTTACAATACTGTTCTAGAAAAGCCCTAGTTCAGGGCTTAGAGCCCATTCCGGTACCAGAACTGCACCCATCTCCAGCAAAATCCATCTCTCTACCCGGGAAGGAAGGGGAAGGAGAAGGACAATCCTTTGTCTTTCCAACTGGCTGCTCCTGCCATCGCATGCTGGGTTTGTAACGCTGTGGAATTTTGCAAAGCAGCATTGCCTGATGATGCCAGATGGAAGCATTACGAGGGGAGGATGTAGCTCAGGTTGGGGTTGCCTAATAGTATTGGCTGTGATTCATATGCAAGCACCATCCAGCTACCTCACTCATCCCAATTAAAGGTCAAGGCCTTACATGGCACTGCCCCCACTGATACGTACGTCGCACAGTCACCAGGGGAGGACAGTCTGCTCACACAACAGTCCTTGAAGACGCACTGGTGCAGAAGAAGCTCCTCTGATAAAACTTAAAGGAGACTGAGGAACACACGACTAATTAGACAAAGCAAGTTAATAGAACCGATTTAAAACATTCTTAATTGTATTATTCCTGGCTAATTATTTTTTCCAGTAGGAAAGAGAAAAAACAAAAAGTCGACCAGCCAGAACTAATGAAGAAATATTTTATGGTAACTGTTTGCATTAATAATAATGTGGAGTGTTATGATTAATCAGAAGGGCACAAACACAGCGAGCTAATTGCAGGTTGCTGATTACAAATTCAGAGATTCGGACTAATGCGCTAAGTGGACACAGAGACAAATTTAAATACGAAGTAGCATTACTGATTACCCTGAAGTTTTCAGCAGTATAACACAGATCCAAATCTGACCCACGGTCTTCTTTTTTCTACTTGGTTTGCCCTGTTTGGACAGGTAATTAGATCAGCTGAATACCCTATTCTTTGACTTTAGAGCACAAATGGAGAAGCTTTGTTCACCAGCTCATTGTGAGCCTCATCATACTGAAGCAAGGGCACGTTCAGTCATTGACTCTGAGAAGTTAATGACTCAGCCCTATGCTTTCTGGAGACAGAACTTGGCTGTTCATTTGAGGGGTAAGGCAAGTTCCTAAAAATGAAAGCTGTGGTCACTAAAAGGGAGAAGCTAAGGTGAGAAGTCTGAAAAACTTTCTGTTGGTTTTGGATTATGGGCATTACGTGGGTTGCATTGTTTCTAGGACACAAAAGCAATTGCTATTTAAACAGGCATTAAATCCAACTCAGGGACTTTGGGTTTCATCTCCAAGCCAAACAACTAATTACTGCAAGGGTTAGAAAGAATTTCTTCTCATTCTCCCGCACCTCCTCCACAGTATTTCATAATTGAATGAGCCCATTAGAGAGGTTTTGCTTTCCTGTTTACTATTTTGCCAGTTTTTGGAAGAGGGATAACAGACTAGAGGATTGTTCAAGTTTTGGCAACACACACATCTCATTACAAAAGCTCTTCCAGCAGCATCAATGTATGGCATTACCCTCATCAACACAGATTTTAACTGCAGGTAAGCATTAGTTATATTGTTATCCAACAGCTATTAATAAAATTTTAAATAATAGCGTATTACCCTGTTAACTGCATAACAATTAAATCTCCTAAATATCTGTAATGAAATGAACAGTTCAATGCACACTCATTTCTAGGCAGATGTCTTTGTACTTGAGATGATGATCTGCTTCAGGAGTGGATTACAGCTGATACTTAGGGACTTTCTGAAAGTTAAGCAGGTACTTAACTGTTGTCCTGCAGTGGGATGGACTTCAGCACCATTAAATTCACCAAGGCAGAAACGTGCATCTTTTCTTAAGCGTGTCCTTAACTGAATACAGTGCCAGAGGATGGGGTGCTACTGAAAAACAAGGTCAGGCTTATGTCTCAGTTTCACTGCATACAAAAGTGTCACATTTTTAAACTGGCCAGTCCTGAATTTACTCCTTTTTACAACAAAAAAGAGGAATATTCATCCGCAGTTTAGGCAGGGTTTCTCCTGCCTTGCTGATGTCTCTCTGCTCTCCCATCTTTCTGGGTAAATAATCTCTTTCAGTGACTGCACCATTTGAAGGACGATCTCATAAAGAAATGACAGAATTTTGCCACCTCTCTGTCTATGGCAGAGCCACCATATGAATATTGAAGGACAGTGCAGACTGGGGACCTTGACGATTCTGGATAAATATGTGTTACATGAGGAGAATGACTCTCCGGTGCCTGCGGAGCAGGGTCTGGGCAGGCACACTGCCCATGAGAGGTACAGCCTCCCCGCAGCTGCGGTCCAGTACATCAGATTTACAGCCCACGTCCGACTTATCTGCAAGCAAACAGCAGTCAGTTTCTGGACATGCAGCAGCCCAGGGTGCTGAGCTTCTTGTTGACACAAAAATACAGAAAATACCTGTCCTCTCAAAAGGTTTTCCCATCTGAGATCTGGGATTGGATCATCTATACAAGACTGCATAATACAGGATCATCTCTATTATCAAGCACAATCCCAGCACTGACTGATGGGTCTCCAGGGCCTTTTCAAAGTTGGGGACCTGGGAGCTCAGGCACTCACAGCCCGCTCCTAAAGACAGGGCTCTCTATCTATGCCTGTCCATCCAGGCTGTCCATAATTAGTTTGAAACCTGTTGGTTTATTTCAATTTCAGTTATTTCAGCCGGTTTCAGCTGGCTCAAATCAGAGCTGACAGCACCAGAAATCATTAGGGCCCTACAGATATATAAAATTGCAACAAGGAGAACAAAGACCCAAATGAATGTACCGCAAAGAGAAAACCTATAGCAAGTTCAACCCAGTTATTTGTGGTTTTGGGGTTGGCCCATATTGGGCAGCCTGTGGATGTGGCTGGCCAACTAGCATGTGGACCTTGTCATGGAGCAGATCCCTGGGGCCTTGAAAGAGTCTGGAGTTTTGTACGGACACCTATGGGACATGGGGAGGCAAACTTGAGATGTTGTCAGGGTGGCTCAGACTATAGGAGCCAAAACAGAGGCAGTAAGACTACTCCAGAGGACAGACAACCATCTGGGTATAGAAAACAAATCTAGAGGACCCCAGGCTTTTTAAATTGTACTGCTCCTGGAGCAACTTGTTAATTTTCATGATACCAACTGTTTCTCTGCTTAATTATCACTTGGAAGTTATATGAAACAAATCCCTGATGAGCTCTCACATCTCACTATGGGATAGACCTCAGCATCTAAGAGTCAGAAATTTATTTTACCTTTGCAGTCCCTAGTGACTTCATTCAGTATTCTTGTAAGCCTGATCTCTACTGCCTAAAATACTCCACGGTAATTTGTCACTATTATCTATTGCTTTACTAACGTTACTTAGGTAAATTATTATAATCTCAGCAAAAATATTTTAGTATTTCCTTTACAACTTTGTTCAAAGTAGTCTAACCAGAATTAGATTAATAAAACATCTGTCTTTCAATATAGTTCAAAGTAGCTTAGCAAGATATGTGCATGCCCATTAATTCTGCTGTAACAAGCAGAGTGTATAAAGGCTGATTTTAGTTATCAGGACAAGTAGTCACATTTTCTATTTTTGTTGAAAATCTGCCCGTAATGTTGGGGGTTCAGTTCAGCCCCCAAATAAAACATTTTGGTCTGTATTAACATGTTTCACCAGGCAAAAATACCAACACTCAAGGTATGTTGGGATCAAGAGTCACACTTTCCTTTAAAGATCCTGAACAGTTCTGCTTTCCTATATAACTTCCCATTTTCTGCATCTGCACTGCTCCTGTTTCTCAGCTAGCCTGGGACTGCACATGTCCTGGTCCCCCAAAGCTGTCTCCATGGTACAAGAAATGTCTTCCTAATATATCCTCTAGTTTACAGCCAGATAACTCCCGAAGGCTCAATTCCAATTGCTCATTGACATCTAATAACACTGAGGTTAACAGGCAAATAACTGTAATCTATTCATTTTCAGGTGCCTACCTTCAAGAGAAAAGCCATTATGTTATCAAGACTACATTATCAATATTAGAATATCATTACTGTGACCTCCTGCTGCCTTAACTCTTCTCTTTCCAGTATACCTTGTCTGAATGTAGCACATACTCAGGTTCTCAAGTCACAGGAACATCAACCTTTCCTTTTTCATTTGTTCCTCCAGCATCCACAACAATCTGAATGCTATCTGAATTTAATAACAACAGTAATACAGCACTGCAATGGAAAACTAAGTGAAGATACATGAATAAGATTGTGTCCTCTGCCGCAATTCAAAAGCAGTGTTATTTTAAATTGATCCATAGTACTTATTAAGAACAGTTCCTATGTCTTTATTAAAAATAAAATAATATAATGCACGATACTTTAATGGCAGTTTAAATAAAATTTACTGACAATAGTGTAAAAAAAAGTGGAGAAAAAATACTACATTTTTTCTACTCTATATGTGGGATACATAGCTTTTGGGAGAAAGACTGCACCTCATCCACCCCATGACATACAGAACCCGACAAGAGGATGTGTGACTATTTGTTGGCCAGGTCAAATACAAGGGGAAAAATAAAAGCTCATAATTCTTTGAAAAAGCTTTCCACAGGGAACTAGACCTGGTGCTTTAGAGTTTGAAGCTCTCTGCTACAGGGGTTAAGTCTTGCTATACGTTTCTGTGGGGTATGTCATCCCAGTACCCAGCACTCCCTGGTACATAGACCTTAATAATAAATAATAGTGGTGTAGGATGTAGGGTAGCTTGTTTTTCTCTAGGATTGACTGACACCGTCTTCTCTTTGCTGTATGCATTAGTGAGCCTAGTATTTCAATGGAATTCAGTGCTAAAATTATAATTAAACTCAGTGGAGTTGGATCCAGGCCTGATGCTTAAGATCTGTTTGATAATTTTCAATTCTACATCATAAGCAAACATTTCATGTTTGAAGACTGCCATCAGCAATGATTGAAGCCTGCTGTCAGAAGAGACATGTCTGCACTTCCACTATCAGTCTTTCCCCATAACCTTTTCAAGACATTCCCAGTCCAGAGCAAGGGAGGGCCAAAGGGGACTGAGAAGAAAAAACACAATTGCTACAGGCTGCCACTGCTATCCTTCTTCAGGAAACATTGCCCATTGGGCTGAACTGCAATAGGTTACCTGTGCTGGTACAATGAACAAGTCAGGGTATCTAGCTATCTCATTTAGCCAGATGACAAAGGACTTTCTTTTCCTTGTAGTCTACCAGTCACTTTCACAAAATAATTGGTTTTACTAGCATCCACTGCAACACGCTCCATAAATTGGGAAGAAATGCTCCTGAAGGCTTGAAGCAAAACTGAACACAATTTTAGAGACCTTTTTCATAAGTGAAATCAACAATCCACGCTAAGCTATTATTAGAAATTCAAGGTGGAATTTCTATCCTGGAAAAAAAAATATTTTGAACACCCTAGATTCAAAGTCTGCAATTGCTCTTAGAAGGGAAAAGGGACCACATCACTTAAAAAAGCCCTATTTTTATTTTTGGGCTGCTTTGCCTTCCTAACCCTCTACCCTGCACCAGTTCCCCAGAGAGGGATTTCAGTGTTGTTGCAGGAACGCGTCAGAAGAGTGCAGTGTACAGTAAGAGAGAGCAGTACCGATGTCATGCAACAAGTCTTGTGAGCAGAATGAATATCCTTCATCCGATAGGCTGACATAGCCGAATCAAAGTTATAGGTCCAAAAGCTTGCCCAGCTTTATCATCTGGCCCAACAACGGTTACTACCTCTTCTTACAAAGGTCCCTTTGCTAATCAGAGGTGCAGTAAGCACCTTCCAGCAGGAGGCTGGACCAGGCGCTCTCTGTAAAGCACGGTGTGCAGACTGCCTACAGTGCTGGATGAGATGACACGACACGAAACTACCTCCATCTCAAGAACTCAGTGGAAGTTTTACAGCAGAACACATCTAATGGATACTAGTAAAAAAACCCTCCACTTCTTTTGTCACAAGAAGTAAATAGGGTGAGAATGTCTCCTACTATATTTAGGTACTTGCATTCTGCTCTAGTTCTAAACTAATGTACTTAGTATATAATTTTGCAACCAAGAAGTGTAATAGAATCTAATGTACTAATGCATAACACTTTTCATCCTTATACTGTAGCCAGACAGCTTTTTACAATTAGTACTACCTTTTTTTTTTTAAAGTAATACTCGTATAGTCATTAAGAACTGCAATGTAATACACAAGATGTCCACGCTTTTCCTCCTGCTTTATCTTCTGCATGAAGAAAAGGAAAGAAAATAAGATCACCTAATGTGACTAGAAGATGCATGCATAGCTAAGAACAAATACAGACTGTGCGCTCAAAAAAAGCATTAAAGCATTAGGGCAGGCATTAGTAATCCCACACTATGTACTGTAGAACAACTTACTGCCAGAAAGAAAGATAGTGAGGATAAAAATAAAATAAAACAAACAAGAAAGCAAGAGAAAAAAAAAAGAAGGAATTTCATCATTTCTCCATACAAGCTAACTGAAATATTTGTAGCAACAATATGGGGATGTTTCAGTCAGTCACAAAACAGCCTGATTGAATGATAATCAAATTAATTATCTACATTAACGGAACAGTTGAGAGCCAAGGTTGAAATTTAATAAACCACACTGCGTGAGGATGCTTAAAGATAAATCATAGCTTGTGGCTCCGTGAGCATCATTTATTTTAAAACACTGCTCTGTTTCTGCAAATTGCATTTACTAAAGCTATGTAAAAGCCTCAAGTCTCTTCAGAGGTGAGTACATTTTGATTGTGCTGGATCTTGTTATTTAGAGATGTACTTATCCAGTTACGCGTATTCCTGCACCCTCCCCAGTAATTCTTAGTCAAATGTGTTTGGCATGGACATGTTGCAGGGAAAAACATGGGTCCAGCTGTTTGCCCAATCTTGACCCCAACTCTCCCCATCTTCCTTCTTCAGCTCACAGCCCCCACACGCATTTGCACCATTTATTCCTATACGCCAATGTCCCAGACATATGACCCTCTGCATGGTTACTCCTCATTTTTATTTGCCTTCCCTATGCTAAGATGTCCAGCGCATGGTCAGCGTGGTTTCAGCTGCCCACAGGGCTGGAGGAGAGGTGGCCACAGGTCTTACGCAGAGACACCCAGATCCTGCCCCAAATATGGGAAGGAGGGTGCCAAAACCCTGTAGTAAGCCGAGTCCTACCAGCCCTTTAATAATAGCCCTGGCAACAAGGAGATGCGAGGCCGAGCAGACTGTGGCACAGCTTCCCTCTCCTGTCCCAGCTGGCGAGACCCTGGGCATCAGGATTGTGCCAGGGCGAGAAGGAGCGGGAAGTTGCGGAATGCGAGAAAGCAGCTTCCCAACTGCTATTTCAACAAGGTTTGCAGGAGAGCACAGTGCGACCTCACAGCATGGCCTCAGGTCTGGGGGGCCCCAAGCCCTGCCCTGAGTGGCCACCCTCCACCCCGGCCACCGGGTGCATGGGGGAACACTGCCACTGGTGGCTCCGAGGCAGGGAAGGGTGGTCCAGGGCACTGTGGCAGCCTCAGCCCCTGCCTGGGACCAGCCCCAAGCCCCTGGGGTGGCCGGGCGGCTTCTGGTGGTCCTGGCATGGGAATCGTGCTCCTGTCCCATGCCGGGACGTGGCACGCATGGACGCTTGATTGACGTGTGTGCTCAGGACCCACAGGGTTAATTATAATGCCACCTGTAGGAGGTGCTTTCCAGCAAATATTAACCTTCTGGTTTTTCCATATGCTCCCATATGGTCCAATTTTTCATCATAAGCAGAGCTGTATGAGAGCTAAGAAATGACAGCTAAGCTTTACTTTCATGCCTGTAATGTCAAACCCAGAAGTCACCTGACTTTGATAAACCCAGGGTTTGGGTTTTTTTTTAAATACTTTAATTTAAATAAATTTCACCTTTTCCTCCCAACACCATAACTTCTTGGGAATAATTTGCATTCACAAGATAAATGCAATTTGATAGACTTTGTCATGAAACATTTTCATCTGTGCCTGGCAGGAGTTCAGTGAGAAGACTCAGATTGCCTTATCTCAGCGTCCTTTCCGCAGCCTTTTCACTTTGCATTCTCGCTGCAGTCCAAATACGCCCATTTCTACAAACGTAAAAACATTACAGAAATCAGATACAATCTCTGTCCATCTTGGGAGGAGCAGAAGAACCAGCTGTATTGTGACGCAATGCAAAACATAGTATTTATCGCTCAAATAATAGGCGAAGTAAGCACACATGTTCTTAATCAATTGCTACTAATTCTTTTTGAGAATTTAAAAAAAAAAATCAGACAATAAAACCACTTGAAGCTTCTCAGGTTTCTCTACGCACTGTCTGAAGATAGATTGACTGAAATCTTGCTGGTCTTAGAGATGTGGAAACGGTTGCGAGAGGAATGCCTGAGACAAATCACTTCTAGAGGAGCTTTGAACAATAAAGGGCCTCTGTTTTCCTGTGAATTGTGTGTATGCACACAAACACTCATCCATAATGTGAATTTAAAATAATCCTGATGGGAGTGAGGGAAGGGGAGGGAAGGGACACATGGAAATAACTAGGCAGACTTTGACCCTTTGTGTCAGAAAACAAAGCCTTCAAGCTCGAATCTGAGATAGCGGTTCCCATTTGACATGGTTTCAACAGACATACACGCATTCTGGCTTAAGCCTGTCCCTAAAGGATACTAAGACCAAGCAAAGCTTGCTTACAAGTCACCCAAGCGCAACACAATGGTTTTAAGTGGAAACAAATGAATGGAATAGATGTAATTAAAAATCCAAACTGAATTAGACAAAATTGCTACAGCTTCACTTTACAAAGTCAGTGAAGGGCAGGAATGGAGCATCTGAAACAGCTATTTGGCATAGGGTCACTATGAAGATGAATTAGGGTTAATTTTCTATTGGAGTGTAGGTCAGGCGCTGTGCGGTGGCAGAATGCTCATTTTACTGGGTATGCTTTGGCCTACTTACAACTTTAGAAAATAAATATTACAATGTTAAATTAAATATGCTTTGTGACAAGGACTTGCAAGATTGGGAGAATGTGATTTATATGCAATTGGCTCATATATACCATCTAATATGATATGCACAGTGTAACGAAAGCTCAAGGGTCTGATCTGCAGTGTAGAAATGCTTTACAATCCTCTTTCAGGTTGCATGTTGTTTTTACTTTCTCTTCTTCTTCTTCGTTTTTNNTTTTTTCTTTTTTTTTTTTTTTTTTTTTTTTTTAATGACTACATGAGTTAATTAGCGGTTATGTACCCTGTCTCTGCCTGGCCTAGCTTATCCCAACTGCAATAAATCTCTTTTCTCTCCCTCTCCCAAAGATCATTACAACATTAGCCAGCACTGTCAACAAAACTAATTGAAAGCCACCTGCTTTTAGGATCACCCTAATGAAAAACAGCAAAGTTAAGAAACAAAATTCAATCAACTTTCTAATAGTCTGTAATTTCCTATTAATTCACACAAATGCAGAGGCAGAGAAACAGCACACAAGATCGGGGTTTTTTTTTTTTTTTTCCACTGCTGGCTTTATTGTCCACTCCTCTTTACATCTGTATAATTAGAAATTATTATTTTTGTAACCTAAATCTCTCATCACTCCTTAAAGTGGAACTAATAGTATTTCATTTCATCTTTTCAACTGCAGCTATACAAAAAAGAAAAGTACTTGCAAATAGCCTTCCTATTATAAATTGATCTGTTCTTTTTGCTAAACATTTGGGTCCTTTTTAATCAGGTAGGTCCACATTCAGCAGAACTTTTAAAGCTGTCTAAGCCCACTTATGGACTTCATACAAATGATTTAAATCTCATTGCTTTTGATGAAACTCAAGGACCAGAGGAAACCTGGGGAAAGGCTGAACGTGCAGGACCGCAAAGATACGGATTTCCTGAAGGGGGCATTAGACCCCAAATACGCAAAGCTCTTCAGCACATGCCGGACCTCAGGCAGGTGATTAAGTACTATTGAAGTCGAAAGGAAATAAGCATGTGCTTCAAGATGAGTACTATGCTACCATTGCACAGGAGCACACAATCCAGACAAGGGAGCATGAGTAAAGAAAACACTGTTGAGACAGCTTGATGGCTAAACCATCTCCCATAAGTAGTTTCCCAGCTCGTCCTTAATTGTGGAGAAATAAGCCCGGAAAAGGATAAAAGCGGCTGATTCGCTTCTGTTAGGCCAACTGAAGTAAAATACTAAGGGGGGAAAAAAAAAAAAGGAAAACACGAGACAGACGGTACTAATGACTATTTGTGTTACAGCAGGGCTTAGATGTCCCAGTAAAGCCTGAGATCCCACTGCGCTAGACGCTGTGCAAACATGTCAGGGAGGGTGTTCAGTAAAGGAGAGCTGCCTGTAAACACGACATGTGGAAGTGCCTTTGAAGTCAGCCAGAACCCAAGCATGCAAGCAGTTTGTACTGTCAGGCCATACTTTTCAAGCTATATGATTAATTGCTATCAAGCGCGCTGAAGCAGAAGACAGGGTCTCTCATAATATGGCCACCAAAGATATAATGAGCTGAGGAAAAAAAAATAAGGTCACAGATAATATATCGGTTGTATTTAATAGTCCACTGTTTATACTTCCTGGGACTGTAAACATCATTATTTTTCCTACTTCAAAAGAATAAAACCTCTGTTTAAATGAAATACATTTTAAACAATGCAGGTGACATGCAATATGGGATAAATGCTACCTTCATGCAAAAGTATGCATATCTCATTGATTATAGTAATGAGATATGCACAGAAAGATCGGAGGGATGTAATTTTATCCTTTTTGGAAGTTACTATGAAATTCATGCTGGATGTAGTGTGTGTGCATGCACCGAAAAGGAAGAAGAGTAAGGAGTTGTAGTACTGCAGAGCCTTCCCAAAGAAGGCAAATTCCTGCTGCTTCAGAAGTGGACTGATGCCTACAGAAGAAGGTCAGGGGACCTGGAAACAAGGTGGACCCCCCAGTCTGTGAACCCACAGCTTCAATGATGCAATCACAACTACAAGATGCAGAAAGGGCTTAAAAATAAAGGCATACAGAAGAACTAAAGGAAGGAAAAAATACCAGTCAGGAATAATTATCACAGTGTATAAAACTTTCCACTCCTTTATTATCATAAAATGCAAAGTTTTATTGATGCATATTTTATCACAGCACTCTTGCCATATGTGATCTGAAGATTCAGAGCCTGTCCCCGGGGACAACGGTACTGATATAGATAATCAAGAATTCCTTTTATGCTCCTCTCAACACAGCCACAGCTCAGATTGAAATTAACATCTTTTACAATGAAACACCAGTTTGCTGCCACAACTAGACATGACAGCTGGAGAGAGAGGCCTGCTTATCCAGTTATTCATTCAGGTCTTGGTTTCATTACGTCCCGGGAAGATGTAAACTATGTACAAAGCAATGCGGATGGTCACTGAATACCAGAGAAACGAATCTGCATGCAACCTGCCACGTGAAGAAACGGGGGAGAAACGCTTCCAAATAAATCCAGGGATGAAAAGCAAAGATCAGAGGCAGTCCCTAAAAAAGCAATGAAGAGGAATCCAAGAGCTTTGAACTTTTGCAGCGTACGCTGCCTGGTTAGATTGGGTGATGCTGGCACACACACACAGGAGTGGAACCCATGCCCAAAAAGAAACCCAGCGCAGGGCTCTGTCCCACTTAAATCCCCCAATGCAAGGATTTTACCTAGCAGGAACACTAAGGCTGCTGAGTGTTGGCACTTGTTCCTGGTCGTCTTTTTAGGTTGACTGTTTCCACCCATACATCGGTGCCGTTTCTCACGCTGCTGATAAAGGGGGGCATGGCATTTGTTTTGCTCTGCTCCCCATGGGGTCGTACGTCACAGTAACATCTGAGTGCCTTCCTGTAGAGCATTAAACGACCAACATCTGCCATGTGTGGTTCATTCTCCCTCTCATCCTCCTCCCAAGGGAGAACTGGGTATGCAGTGTAGTGTTTTGTTTTGGCAGGGCTTTGTTTTTGTTGTTTTAAATCTACACACTGCCATATGTTAGTAAGAAAAAAAAAAGAAGCACCTTGCTTGTGAAGGAGGAGGTGGTGGGGTTTGCGATGGTCATTAGTTTCTGAGGGAGCTAGTGCCAAGGTCTCAGCCTGGCTTCCCACAAGGCGCAGCTTCCCGCTGGCTGCTACAAAGGTGCAAACTTCACAGATTGTCACAGGGAGCTGGAGATGACAATGCATGAGAACTGCATCTCTTTCATGTGAGAAAGTGGTTCAAGTCCAGCTTCGACCACATGACTACTTATCTCAACATTTCTAAAGAGACTACTGCTTTGGTATATTACATGCTGGAACAACACATAGTAAAACCTACTCTGTCGATCATTAGCTTTTTTTTCTTTTCTTTTCCGGTTAATGTCATGTCATTGAGAGGTTATCTCCAGTCACCACAGAAGGACAGAAAAGAAGATACCAGTGTAAGTTTCAAAATATGTAAGCGGGCAAATGTGCTGCTAGAGATGCAAGTATGTTCAGGAAACACTTAAAGCATATTGCAGGCCTTCAGTAAAGCATACTGCAGGCGTTCAGCATAGATCAGGAAAGTACACAAAGGAAGGCAATTGTCACTTTTCTAGCCTTGTGTCTTTGTTTTCCTACAGGTTGCACAAAGCAGTACTTCTACAGTTCAATACTATGGATGAGCTCAGGCTAAAACCACACATAATAGCAAGGCAACTTTAGGGTCATTATCAAGTAAGAGAGGGAAAGAGAAGGCTATGAAAAGAAGATGGGTATCTGGCAGAACTGCAGCGTAAGGATCTAATGTATACCATCAGCAGAAAAAGTAGCACCAACACATCAGTTGGATGAGTCTTCAGTGGATAAAAAGGACAGGGCAGGATCTCTCACCTTGCATTAAGAGACTGTCACTTTTGCTTTCCTGAAGCCAAGGTATTTTTGGAATTCCCTGCTCTGAGAAGCCCACTGGAAGGGCTCATCTTGCTGGGAAGGGCTGATTCCCAAACCCTCAAAGCTTTTTGCATTCATGAAGGAGATTCTCTTGGGGGTTACTCGTTCTCTTTTCCACTGTATTTTTAATTGACACATTTCCCAGAATTCACTTCTATAGGATGCTGATACTGGAGGGATTTAATATTGAAGATACTCTTCTGCATGACGGAAACTTTGGAGCACAGGTTCAGACAACCAAGATTTTTCCAGTCTTGCATAGAGTGATGACTGCAACCTCACTTCAACTATGAAGTCTAGATTAGCCAAGGATCACTTGAAAAGAAATGTAGCAGTCCCTATTATTTTTCCTTTTACAAGAGATTTAAGATAGAATATTTACTATGATCGTATAGCTTTTATATCAGACTCAAACCCCAAATTTCCATCTCACAAGAAGTTACAGTATTTGGCATTTCTCCCAAGTCAGGCTAAAAAGCCAAAATAATGCAATTTATCTCTTCATATAGTTTTTAAAAATCAGTTTTAAAAGGTAAAAATGTTAACTTCTGTGTTGTGAAATCAGTCATCTTGAAGTTTCAGAAATAAAATGTTTAGTGTTGAGGTACAGGAGGGATCAGGTTGACATTGCTCCCTGATTCCACCTAAAATGCTACAAGTGGGAGCTGATATTCATGGCCCACTTGTCTCTATCTACCCCATGGGTCCTTCTCCCCAGCCAGGCTTAGAGCCCCACCACGCATGACAGTCTCACGGTGCTGCTGTTCTCAAGACGCTTCACACCACTGCAAAATCTCATCCCAAATACAAAATATAGATGTCAGCCAGATTTTCCTCTGTGGAGCATTTTTCCTATGAATATTTTCAAATTTAATGAACTCCCTTTTTCAACGGGAAAATACTTAATTTGACACTTTTGTGATCAAACCTAGTTGCTTTATTACAGCTTGCCTTTTGAATCCTTTGAGTGGGACTATCAAGGCAGAATACCAGGTAAGAACACCAGTATCAAGCTAGAGTCTCAGTGTGATGTGTAGATAAAGAAGGACTTTGAAAAGCATTTTAGATTAATCTTTCTTCACAACCACAAGTTTTAAAAGTACTGTTTATAAGCAACCCTTTTCATCATTCTTTTCATAGTAACGTTGGTTTAAAAAAGTATTTTACACCTGGGAATCAAGAAGCACACTGGAAATAAACACTCTTCTATAAAACTCTTAATAAGGTAGAGACTTCATCAGGAATTGTACAAGATCTAACATGATGGATAGAATGACTAAGACAAAGGGGGGAAGCATCACTGTAACACAACAATAACAGTAAGTTAACAGAAAAAAAATCAGAGATCATCAAACAATCAAAAATCGGTTGCTTACTATGAACAAAACTCAGACCCTCTTTGAGAGAAACCTCATTCAAATTTCACCAGCATAATGTCAGGGAAACCAGTGAGCTTGCACTGCCATATTAATAACAGCAGAATAACAGAGAGACATGCCATGTTGTAAAGATTTTATACAACTTTCTTTGAAATACTGGCATGGGTCATTTTCCCAGACACCAGTCTGTCCTGAGATAGTAAATCCTGGATCTTTAAGATAGATGGAGTGTAATTAAAAATAGAATACAGCCTATGGGGAAATATCTCTCCCCACTTAAATCACATTGTTTTCATTGCTGTACTGGTGTAAATGGTATTTTTATGTATGTGTCCAGAAGACAACTCAACTGCAATATTTCTTTTCTACTGCTGAAATATTAGCATTAAAAAAGTAGTATTTTACAAAATTCATATAAACATAGTGCCTATAACACAATCAATTTTCTTCGAATTATTTTACACCAGCCTTCATCCTTGAAATGATATCCCTTCCTTTGTGTATCTTTTAAAACTTAAAAACGTTATTTGAAGTAAGATTCAACAGTACATTAACTAGTAAAAATCAAAGTACTCCTGTTTTTCCCCAAGCCCAGAAGAATTAATTTAGTTGCCCTTAAAGAAGAAGAAATGCACAAGTTTTGAACAGGAACTGACCTAATATTTCTGAAAACCCTGCATGCAATTAGCTTCTTGTAAGAGCCATCTTTCAAGCAGTCTTTTTCTGCCTCTGAACTCCGAAAGTTGCTCATCAGATCCAGCAAAATTAGGATATTAATAGAGAACCATTTATCAAGCTCGATAGGTTTGTTAGAGGCACACTTGCCCAGCTAACCAAAACTGTCAGAGTATCTTTTAAAGCAGAAAGATATCGTTAAGGCCCTCCTGAAGTGTTTCTTTCTACTCCAGGTCTTCCACACCCGTTTCTCCAGCAGTGGGCTGGAAGAAGTGCTGCCCTTGGAAGTGTTGCCCAGATGGCAAAGGGTCATCCCAGAAAAGCAGCCCTCCTTGGCTATGGGCTTCGTCCCAAGATGTCAAGATGTCAGAGGGGACGCCTGCTACAGCAGGGTTTACGCTGGCACCCCTTAATGCTTTGTGCACATGGCATTACTGGTGGGTGGTGTCAAAAGCAAAGAGCGCTGCTGTACTCCCCACCCCAGGCCTTGCAACCCACGTCTCAGAAACTCTGGCCTAGGTTGAAAAGAGGAAGATGTCTGGTGAACTGGGATGGCGAACTGGTGGTATGGGATTGGGAACCAGGGGGCTGGCTCCAGTGTTTGACTTCTCCCCCCCAGTTTCTCTCCTTGATGGCCCACGCTGTTCTCTGGACTTGCCCTACCTTCATTCTGCCTTGCGTTTTTAGCCCAACGGTCAGAATTTGTTCAGCAACATTTTGATTTTCTAGATACATTCTCCTTCAAGTAAAAAAAGCAATTTTTTTTTCCAGAAACATATGAACTTCAACATTTTCTAGTGAAAGATTTCTCAGATTAGGGCTCTCTCTTGTGACTTTCTGAGAGACACAAATCAAAATCTTGACCTATTCATTCCTAAATGTGAATGCTCTGATAGCTTTTTTGTCTAAGCATTTTCTAAAGGCTTTGGTTTCCTTCTAAAACATGACGATTTTGAAATCTAAACTGGCAAAACAGAACTGTGATCTCCCAGCTTTGTTATCTGGATTGCAAGCACTTTGATGCAGTGCTATGTCCTATGTGTTTGTACAGTACAGTGGTCTGCATCACACCAAGTACCTGCAGGCATCTCTAAAACACAAATTATAACTACTGATAGAAGTTTTACCTTTGCCTGGTGCTTCAGTCTCAGAAACCTAAACCTCATATAATTCCTCAAGCACACAGATCCACTGTGTGGACAAAAGCAACGAAAGCCCTGTTGTATCAGAAGATTTGGAGCCAAATTCAAACACTGCCCTAATCTAGACATATAATGCCATCAGATCGTGGAACCTTTGGCTTTGCCAACAGGGTGACTAACAGTGGCAGAAGTTTTGCTAAGGCTGGACCCTTCTCCCACTTCATCCCTGCCCTCTTTTTCATCCAGCCTCACTTGGCTGCGGCTGCAGCCCTCATTTATTGGCACCAGCATTGTACAGTTTTCAGATAAAGCAGTACCATTCTTTCCTCTCCTTTCCATTAAACATTTATCATGCCACATCTGTGATTTTTTCTAGTTTCATTTTTTTTTGAGACAGTGATATTGAGGTTATCTTACCAATGTTGACAATACCCCACGCATGGCAGCGGACAAGAGACTGAAACACTGGGAAGGCTGCTTCTTCCCTCTTTCCACCTCTTTTTTGCTTCCTGTAAACATTACAGGAGAAGACTGTACTGCAAAGTCATAAATAAACTATAGTTGTCACAAGCTACAGTCTTAAAATATTCTAACAGTTTGTTTGTGTTCTCTCCATAAATTGTTTATTGGTCAATATGGCCAGAACTTTCAAACGTATCCTCCTTTGCAGTTTGCTGATACTACCTCCATTCTAGATACTTTCATATAGCATTGAGCTTTAAAAAAACCCCACTTCCTAGCTTTTTTTCATTGATGAGAGTTTTTTCTAATGCTAAACATACAGATTATGCTGCATTACATTACTCTGTTTCTTTCCTAACGGAGATTGCTAGCGTTGAAGGAGAATTGTATGATTGTTACTGAAGCTACTGTCAGCAGTAGGGTTATGCAGGAGGGGGATGCTTTTTGAGCGGTCCGTATCTATGCAGTAAAGCAAATCAGAAAAGAGATATCTCTGTATAAAATACTGTTCTAATTTCTATTCTGCTTCACTGTGTCATGTAAATGTTTTTCAAGCAATAGACTGACATTGTGAAATGGTACCCTGATGAGTAAATTATCATAGAAAGAAGTTTGTCAAAGCAATGATTTCAGACATGTGTCTTAACAGCCCATGAGCATATAGAACCGAAGATCTCTCTTTAACCAGAGATGACACCAATCATTAACATAAGAGAAAACAGACTTTCTTCTAACTCTCCTGGAGCCCTGCAATGCAGGGGGTCTTCCAATAAAACAATCATCCAACAAACAGGATGATATTTTGAGTCAGAAGTTAAGTGGTTCGGTCCCCTCTTGATAGTTCCTAAAGAGGCTAAAGAAAGACCAATGGACTTAAAAACACTTTAAAATACACATAATGGATGATAGATTGTATATTTACAGCTAGTTAAGTCAAATATTTTATTTGGTAATTGCTTATTCAATAAATAACTTGGTAAGTTCCTGGAGAAAAGAAGGTAATTTTTTTGCAGAATAAAAATCAGTTTTGGTCCACCAACTCTTGGACAATTTGGTAGTTGACTGTAACTACATGGGGAATTTGGATGCTCGGTGATCATTAAAAATAATGGGAAGTTAAGTGTCCAGATGCTACAGTAGCTTCAAGAATCTTAGACTCCTGGGACAGTCACTTTTTGCCCACTGCAAAGGTATCAACACTGAAGCACTCATACAGTCCTATCTTAGAAAAGAAAGAGAACAAACTGCATAAAAAAACTATTTCAAATGGTTATTTATGACCATTTTACTGATGTTTTACTAAACTGACACCTGAAGAAGAAAACAAATAGAACATCCTATAAGTCATTTTTAATATTAAGGGATTAGAGAGATAATGAAGTGGAGTGCCTTCTCCCAGAAGTAAGAAATTAATGGGATGGAGATAGCAAACAGTTAATACAGAATAGTCAATAGCTTTACTGGGTATCACTACTGTTAGTCCAGGTTCATTCATTGCCTCACTAACAGTCATGTATTTAGCAGTCATCATAACACAAATGTGTATTCATGAGAGCTCCTTCAATTGCCTCAGAGAGGCATGAGAGCAAGCAAGAGGGCACTTGAAGAGCTATCTGGGGCAAATGGGCAAGAAACCAGACTAGCATAGACTGCCCACTCAGTGTTGAGCAGCTCTTTTTTTTTTTTTCCCTTTTTTTTCCCCCCATTATCTCTTCTACACATTTGAATCTAACATGCAGTTCCTTAGTCCTCAACTTTATGTTGAGATGTACCATGAGCACAAGTCAGCACAACTAGCCCACCTAAACCAGTGGATCCTCAACCACAGCATATTTAACACAGCACCCTTAGCAGTGCCCCTGAACTCACTCTAATGAGGATTGACCTTTCCAAAGGATATACTACGCAAGAAAGCTTTAGCCTTGATTCAGTCCAGCACTTCTATATAATGGTTCCATTACGTACACAACCCTAATATCTACGACACATTGCTGACAGATACCTTTCTCTTGGGATATTGATGAGCTATAACCTGAAACTCCGCCCACTAATCTAGGAATCTGATTTTTTTCACAAAAGCCCTTCAATATCCTGTACTCACCCTGAAGACTTCTTGTGGGATCCAGATGCTGCTATTCCAACCTCTGTTTGTTACCACAGACTGCTCCGCTTTCTGCCACGCTCATTCACAAGCCTGTGAAGCGGTTATTTGTCTTCTTTTTATATTAGTCCCTCTCCGAGCCAGAGCCAAATTCTATACCTGCCACCGATCAGATCTGTCCTTTTTTGTCTCTGCTATTTTATGAAGACATTTGTCATGTCTTTCTCTCTGCCTCACTATACAAATCCTCTGTTTCCTTGCCCTCCTGCAGCTTCTTCCTCTGTTCAGTCTCGGCAAGGTTTTGCTGCTATTATCATCGTTTTCTCTCAACATGCTCTCTGTCCTCTTGAAGCCTGGTTTGACAGATCCTCTCTTGTCTTGTCATCTGCTTGAACGCTGATTTCAGCTGTTCCTTACAGCACCGTGCCTATGAGCCTCCTCCGCTACAAGTGCTTAGCGTGGAGCTTGTTCTACCAGGGCAATGATGTGTCTGCTCCTCGTGGCCCTTCCTCCCAAGGAGGGTCACAGAGATGTAAGGTGTGCAGGGCTGTGGGCCACAGGCGCTACTCTGATAATGTCAATAATTGACTGTTGCCTTTCCAATAGGCCTGCCAGCTCTTCCCCCTGTCATTGTCAAGGACGTCCACTAGTCATTTGACAGGATCTCCCCTGGGTGTCCATGGGGTGCCCAGAGAAGAGAATGTTTAGGCTTGCTATCAGAATAAATTTATCAGCCTGTGCTCACTCCTCCTTGCCTTAGAGAGAGATGCCCATGAGAAGCAGGCACCCCTAATTCTTTGCATGGTGCCTGTCCATCTCCGTATCACTTTCTGAAGGAGACACAAGACTACAGCAAATCCATATGGGAAGCATAAGGCAAACAGGCAAGTGCAGTGGTTCCTCTCAGGAGATACAGGAGCTGGTTGATGCATGCAGCCTTCCTCTGACACTGGAAGAAACTGAGCATCCAACTGAAATGGTCACGCACCACTGATAGACACTCTTCCCAAACCTCCCTATCTGGGAAGGCATTTGTCTGCCCTTCACATGTCCTTCATGAAGCACGCTTATTTCTTTATTTCTTCACTCTATTCCTTAAAAACTTATTTTTGCTGTGAAGCCTTAATATATTGTGCCTGCAGGTCAAGCAATACCTAATATGTCCTTGAATGGTTAATGTCCTCCACATTGTGTGTGGACTGGAAGATGCTTAGGGCAAAACTTAGAATTTTTTTTTTTTTCAGGGAAATACTTCTTTTCAGTTAGGAAGCTCCCCTTTCCAGAAGTCAGTCTCCTAATTCTCACTGAGAGTCAGCAGAACTTCACCTGTTAAAGCACTTCCGTCCTCTTCAAAAGTATCTTAAAATTAAAAAATAGACTAATTTCAGCAATGAGCTAAGCACACAGAAGGCACTCCATATATAATAATCTAGTGAGGTACCTATATTATCCTTAGGAGATTTGCCAACTAGCGATCTACTACTGCTATTTTAATTTACGTTACATCATGATTGCAATTCTAAATTCAACTCGTACAAGGAAGAAAATTTATAGTTAACCCTTTCACTCAATCCTTAACTTGTTTTCCTGTAACTAAGTTACACATTGCAAGGGCTCTTAATTGTGTCTCACAACACGTTGGCATGTAGAAAGTTTAATTTCATAGGCTCATTTTTTACCTTTGATTTGCTTCTGTAGTAGGCTAAAAGGAATCACGGAGAAGAATTCAGCCCTGGTGTGCTCTCAACTTCAAAACTGTTAGCACCTCTTGGGCTGTGTTGTTGGGTGCTGCATGGTCCAGCAGGGCAAACCCTACACAGTTTGGTGAGTGTTTGCTCCATTGGGTATCTACACAGAAGCATGAGGAGCTTCAGCCTTTCTGAAGAAAGTGAAATAATTTACAGAAAGGCCCTACAGAGAAACAACTCCACACGTTCTCCCCAGGGACCCCACAGCAGCCCTAACCATCCCAATTCCTTCTCTCTTTGGTGGGGACATGGACATGAACTGATGGCATGGGCCCACAAGAGCACATCAATGCTGTCGCTGTTAGAAGAAACAGGAGAAAACACAAAGGGCAAAAAGGAGAAAAGAGAGAAATTCAGAAGGCAGCCCTGTAACCTGGATGCCTCGGTGGTTCATTGACTCCAGCTTAAGCTTGGGCTGGTTATGGTCTGGGGTATCAATGCCTGCACGCTCAGGCTTTTGAAGAGCTATTACAAAACCAACAAAAGACAAGTACTTTAAACATACAGAATGCATCTGACAGCGTAACTTCACCTTGAGTACCTGAAATCCCTTTAATTTATTTCTTAGCATATGAACTATACTTATGCTTTTCAAAGTAAACCAAGTAGTTTAAAAACTGGAACCTCCTGTGACGGCATGAAATGCTTCTTTCATCCATTCACTCTTTAAATGGGGACCCGAGTCAACTCCTTCCCTACAGTTACAGTTTCTCAAGCCTGTGCACACTTTTCAAAGGTGGGCTCTGTCTTTTGGAATGCCAACATGACATGCTTGGTAGTGTTGTAGCCGGTGAATTTTAAGCGTTTAACTTTCAGATGAGATGCATGTAACTATGCTAAAAATTCCTGTGAAAAAGTAGGTCTTATACATGCGTTGCAGTCAGTTTTCACAGTTCTATTGTTTTTCAATTACCCAAGGCATTCTGATTACAGAGCTACAAAGTAATCTATTTAAAACTGGGGTTTACAGTAATTAATGGGCAGAAAAAGCATGTGGAATTAGGAAACATTTACTTCTCTTCCCTTTCTTCTTATATTGCCAAGTATATTTAAATGAAACTTGTTTTAAAACCAAATATTCCCAGGGTAAGGACTTTCATACCAACTTCTAGTTAAGTTGTTTCTGCTGAATTAGAAACCTCTGGCAATTTTTTCCCCATGAAATGTAAATAATGACATATCGTTAACTAGCAGCATTACACCACCGAAAGACTAAGACGTGTCTTGCTTGCCTCCAACTTCCCTTTCCTTAAGTGCAATGCCTTAGAGGCAGCAGTGTTTAAATGGTACAAAGTACTCTACTACCACCAGCCTGAATCTTTATTTAAGAGAACAAGCTTCACATTCTTCCCTGCCAAAGCAGTATACGGGCATGGTGGGCTCCTCCATAAAACACACTCATACACTATTACTGTCTAAAACAAGGTACAGTACTGACATGACAGATTCATGTTCCCAGCTGTGACATAAGGGCTCTTTGACAATACCACAGTGAAAGCCCTATTAAGAAAACATGTGCCGGACAGTGCATCTGATGCAGTTAAATGCCATAAAAGATTTTCCAGGTGTTAATGAGTTACATGAGTAGAATGAAAATGAGATGGATCCGTGCGCTTGGAAATTCTCAAGAAGCAGGACTCAGGCTCTCAGAGAGACAGACAAACAGCGCTTTATAAGCACCACTGGCCACGCTCTGCACCTGACCGCGCGAGGTGATGAGCGACCCTGACTGCTCACTGGGGGAACTGTTCATTGAGGATCGTTTGCATGGGAAAAGGCAGACTTCCATGTCTTCCTGCAGTTTACTGCATCCTTTTTACTTTGCTCTATTTGTGAAAAAGCACTAGCTATTTTCCCCTTTTTATGCTTTTTGTTTGTTTGTTTGTTTCCTACAGAGAAAGAAAACACGATGCTTGTTACTTAGTTTCTTGTTCTTAGTTTTATGCGGGATTCAGCTTGACCCAGTACGGATAAGAAACTGTCATTTAACCCACGTTAAAGTACCACTACGTACAGTTTATGCTTTTAAGGGACAGAAACACACTCTTCCGCATACTTTGAAAGTCAGCAGTGACTGAAATTTGTCAAGGCAATGCTGGGGGGCTTAAGATATATTCCCTTCAGCTCTGTATAAAAAACCACATATAGGCAGCCCTGAAAATCTCAGCCACTGGTATTTCAAAGTATGTGCATACATTATCTTGTACATCAGGTATGTACAATAGGATTGTTTATTCACATCATCTGTTGACTTGATAAAAGGCTGTTTCATTTCTCTAGCGTGTGTGAATCTTATGGTTACTGTCCTTGAGGAGCTAAGTTTTATCTACATATGATAGGTACAGTGTGGGAAGGCTGCAATGCAGATTTTTCCATGCTGTTGTGACCACCACCTCAGTCTTAATCCTGGCATACAATTGTAGCCAGGAAAAAAAGATAATTTTGTCTCCATGCTAATTCTAGCCTGATTTTCCTTAAAGGAGAAGCTTCGAGTATTACGAGAACCAATGGAGAGTCTCCTCTCCGAAATTAATTTAGATCCACCTATTTTATTTCTCACAATGACAAGTCAGTACTATTTCATCTTTCATTTCCAATCCAATATCTCAAGTCATCTTCCCACTCTTCCCTCAACCCAAGAGAGTTACTTAAATTAACTCAGAGAACTAAAATTTCTTAAACGCCTAAGAAGACTAGGTGGAGAGAATGAGCAAACCCGTCTAACGGCACATTGACACAGATTCTCGAAACTCATGTCTTAAGGGTTAAAATTCCTCTGGCTTGCCAGGTGTTCTGTGCAAATGCTGCACTCATACAATGTAGTATCTGACCATTTAACCATATGTCAAACAATCTCTGCTATGACAACCAGATGTAGACATTGCCATGGAATGAAATTATCATTTTATTAATTACCCTTTAATTAGTTGATACAGCAGAGAACATGCAGTAATTTAGTCATAATTGGCCTGACTGAGGCTCAGTACTTACAGGGATGGAATCTGTTTGTGAGACTACTTGTTATGAATAACAATTACATCTGTGACAATGCAATTTTATTATGAAGATGTACTGTGCATTTCAAACAACTTTTAGGTATAAGATAGAATTCAGGATTTAACTACAATTTGATGGCAAATATTTTCCTTGAATAAAAGTGTATAACCCTCTGTGTATTTTGCTAAACATGTTACAGCAGTGCAAGAAAGACCTCTTCCCAAACTTACTATGATGGCCAAAAGAAGTTTTGGATGCATTTTATTACAGAAATGAGGAGCCAGTTGGTAAATTTTGCATTAGAAAATGGTGGGAAAAAAGCTTCAGACTTCTCTCAAAATTTTGTTACAGGTCTTCAAATTATTCCAGAGTTTAATGTAGTATTAGTGTAAGGGGTACACTATTCAGATCTTTCAAAACATTCTCTGTCAGAACATCACATGCAGGAACTTGAGCAGTGTCTCAAGCAATCACTTGATCGCTACACTTTTTGGATTTCTCTAAGAAGAGTAGAACATCCTTAGGTTTCTCAAACTGGATAGGTGCAATTAAAGCCAGAAATGTCCCCCTCTAGACTGTACTAGTAAGTAAAATGCCTTGAAGATATCCTTTCAATACAGCTTGCCATTAAACCAGAAATATTCTTCATAGACAGAATACGGAGTATCACTGGTAGAAAAAGCCCATTCAACAGATTAATAAAAATGCTTGTTAAGTAGATCTTAAATATGGCCGTTACATACTCAGTTGTTACGTGATGTTTTTACCAGCACTTCGGACAAAACTCTGGAGTCATCATTCTGTTCTTGCTCTTCTAAACTCTGTCACCTGAGCAAAGACTGCAGTGTTTTCCATTAGTTTTACACTGTTAGACAACGCCTCATGTTTTCTCCACTTGTCTTTCCACAAAAATCTCACAAAGTGCAGGTCAAAACCTTCAACAAACTCAACTTCAACAAAATGTAACAAATTGCTTTACTTTCCAGCACTGAACGAAAGCACGCTTTTTGGGCTTTTTCTATAATAGGTCGCTCCTAGCTTTCTGCATGTGCAGTGACAGAAAATTATACTGAACGGAATTCCTTTTTTAAACCTTGCCCAATTCCAGCACATTTATTTAGTTAGTTGTGATGGATGGGCAGGCTACATCGATGTCTCCGAGCCAAATGTATCTTTCATATAACTACTCTGAAGTTATACAAAGGATGAGTCTGTTTCACTTACAGTTAGACTTCGAGTAATTCTTTTACTTTCACTCAAATGGCTATGGACTTCCTTGTATGTTGTCTCTGTTTTAAACACAATATTCTTCCATCATTTCTGATAATTATTCCACTGTTACACTTCTTTATCACAAATGTTTATATATAGAAAAACATGCTATATAGGAAAGAAAAACATTTTTTGCCTATGGTGCCATCTTCCAGCTAATATCAGTGAGTCATATTCTACTGCTTGTAAATGCATCTTGCGCGACAACTTATAACCACCTCCAGTACAAATACACACAGGTTGTATTTTCCTGCTGTGTCACAGGCAATAGCTAACACAGCGTAACAAGAGATCATTTCACTAGATTACCATGAAAGAGTCACCGCTGCAAGGAACTCGAGTTGAACGGGGACGCAATCCCGGTGCTAAAAACTCAAAACAGTTTACCATTAAAACCTTGCGTGCCTGCTTGAAAAATGTCTTAGAGCAGCACAAAAGCTGGCACCATTAGCTTTCATCCCTGCTGAGTTGGCAATAAAGTGCACACATAAGTAAAACGCATTAATTGGTATTAGTCAATCTAGTTAAGATGCTCATTCTTCAGGCATCTTCAGATTTCATTTCCATAAAATAGGATTTCTTTAAGTCTCATAATTTGATTTTGTCCAGCCTGAAATCATGTTGACACTGTGGCAGCAAAAGCACAATTACACCCCAGCTTTACAAAGGTGTTCTCTAAGTAGATCGATACCCACGTGCTCCCAGTCTCACCAAAAAAAAAAAAAAACAAAAAAACCCCCAACCACCCGCAGAAGAGGAAGAAGTGATACATTTTCCTATCATTTTCCTATTGCTATTTTGCCTCGCTTTCCCTCGTATTTTTCCCACTGTGCACTACTGATTACTGCACTTTAAGATCAGAATGAACAATTAACTGCCTAATTATTCCAGTCACACCAAGCCACAATGAAATCTTTATTCAGTGTTTACAGCAATCTTTGGCAGAGACTGTCTTGCTGGTTTTAAACCAAGAAGAACTGCTCCCTTTGGCTCCCCTCAGCATCAGCTGCCTGGGTTTCAGAGCTGGATGCCAATAATCAGCCTCCTTTTTCTCTTCCAAAGTGCCTAATTTTTTTTTTTTTTTTTAAAGAGTGAAAAGACCTATTCTCATCAACTCCCCATATATTCTCCCTGATTTATGTCCCAGCCACTGGGTCTCTTCCTTCCGTATCTTTTACCACTTGTGGCCCCCCCCGCGCCACCTCCGCGCCGCTCCCGCCGAGCTCCGGAGCCCCCCGGACCCCCGGGGAGGGGTNGAAAAGACCTATTCTCATCACCTCCCCATATATTCTCCCTGATTTATGTCCCAGCCACTGGGTCTCTTCCTTCCGTATCTTTTACCACTTGTGGCCCCCCCCGCGCCACCTCCGCGCCGCTCCCGCCGAGCTCCGGAGCCCCCCGGACCCCCGGGGAGGGGTGTGG
>VXBO01008141.1:250282-271237 GCA_013400135.1 Rhinoptilus africanus
GAGGGGGGGGTAGTTTCCAGCTCCTGCTGTGCAGCACCCCCCCCTCCCTTTCCCACACATACACCTTTTTCCACAGGTTTTTCCTCTCTCCCCAGCAAGCCCCCGCGGCGGCTCCCCGCATCTCCGCCCCGGCAAAGTTGGAGGGAGCCGCTGGGTGCCCCGGGCGGCTCCTTCTGCCCCCGCTCCGTCCCTCCGGACCTGCTCCCGGATCCCGACGGTCAGCCGTGCCGCCGGGACACCCACCCCGCGGCCCTGCCCGCCGCGGCCGTGCACCTGCCGGGGGGGGGATGTGTGTTGGGAATTGTCCCAAACTCCGGAGAGACCCGGTGTGAGCTCGCTCCGTCCCACACCGCCTTCGCCTCGCCCTCTGACAGCGGCTGTGCAGGTAGGGGGCCGGGGAAAGAATGAGGAAATAAAAAAAAAAAAAAAAAAAAAAAAAATAAAAAAANNNNAAAAAATTAAAAAAAACCCTACCCCAAAACAAACAGGGGAAAGAAGAAAAAGAAAAGGAGAAGGAAAAAAAAAAAGGAAGGAAACAAATTAGAAGGAAAAAAAAAAAAGGAAAGTGAACACATTTAAGAATAAAAGAAAAGGGTAAAAAAAAGAAATAAAAGAAACAAAAATAAAGAAAAAGACAAGAGAAAAGAAAAAAGAGAGCGGAAAGGAGAAAAAAGCGTAAGAAAAAGCCCCCGAAGGAGAGGACGGGTTACCTTGCTGTGCGGAGGAGCTCCCGGCTGCCTTCCCGGCGAGGGGACTTCCCTCCTCCGCCGGGTGCGCCCCTCACNGGCGAGTTGCACCGGGGAGGCGAAGCGTCGCTTTATTTAACAGAAAGGGCAGGGAGATGAAAGCTGAATTTCTTTAGAAGGCTCGGTTTTGGTTAATAAACATCCCGAGACTAATGTCAGAGCGACTTTTATGAGGGTAAACAGTACCGTTTCCTGGAGGGGTTTGTGTAAGACTTTGGGAAAAATAACCGAATAGTAAAGGGGTTTTGCATCACTTTTGAAGATGATTTTGGTGTTCGTGAAAGCTGCTGGCCTTGCTGACACGCTCCCTACCCACACGACGACAGCAGCAGAGGCAGCAGCAGGACGAGGCGTCCTCTCTGCCCACCCGTTTGCCCCAGTCTCCACCTGAAGTGACTGGGAGGGCAGGTATTTCACATACCGGCCCTGTGCTGGCCTGCATCGTTCGGCACCGCTGCGGGCAGGCAGCACACTGGCACCAGTTTTGGTGACACGCACACGTGAGAGGGAGAGGGAAACGCGTCCACTCGGGTAGGAGAAGGTTATTACCTCTGTCATAGCTCCCTCTAGTAATAACTTCTTTTTGCTGCCAGGGCAGAGCCTGTTCCCCGCCTCCGTTAAATTGGTGAATCTCAAGAAACTCCACTCNGAGGAGGAAGAGGAGGGAGCCCCGCGGCCGCCCCGCTCCCCGGAGCTGCCCCCGCTGGAAGTGGCGGCCGGTGCCCGTCAGCGTCGCGGCGGGTCTAACGCCACCGCGGGGACCTGCGGGAGGCGACTGGTGNACGACGACAGCAGCAGAGGCAGCAGCAGGACGAGGCGTCCTCTCTGCCCACCCGTTTGCCCCAGTCTCCACCTGAAGTGACTGGGAGGGCAGGTATTTCACATACCGGCCCTGTGCTGGCCTGCATCGTTCGGCACCGCTGCAGGCAGGCAGCACACTGGCACCAGCTTTGGTGACACGCACACGTGAGAGGGAGAGGGAAACGCGTCCACTCGGGTAGGAGAAGGTTATTACCTCTGTCATAGCTCCCTCTAGTAATAACTTCTTTTTGCTGCCAGGGCAGAGCCTGTTCCCCGCCTCCGTTAAATTGGTGAATCTCAAGAAACTCCACTCAGCTCGGAGCAGAGCTGTTGCCCCAGCAGTCTGTGGCCAAGCCAGCCACTGGCAGCAGGAGACTCTAAATCTCATTATCAATTCCTTGGGATGCTGCCAGTCCCTCAACAATTAGATCTTGAGATGAAGATTCAGATTATACAGTCGAGATTTGGGTGGGTTTGGTTTGGTTTTTTTTTTTCCTCTCCAGATTTGCACTAATGATTACTTGCAGAACTAAGGTCACACTGGATAGTTTTCTGGCCCCGCATTTTTCATATTGATCATAGCGTAGTCATTTCAGCATTACAAAAGAAAAAGGGCAGTCAGATCTCTGGAGAGAACTTGTTGGAAGTTGGTACTCTGGCAAAGCGCCCAAAACAAATGATGCATTACAGCCGTGATAAATGAATGCTTTGATGTGTTGGGAAGCAGTATGATGTTCTCCCCGTTTCCTCTATTGCATGTTCGTCTTTGGGCTCCTCAGGCTGATTGAACATTTTTAGCGTAAGAGTCCAAAGAGGCAGAAATGGTTCTCGCCAGCATCGCTGGTCAGCGTCAGAGACCCGCTGCGCTGCTGATAATGATAAGGCAGAACATGCTCCTCAGTACCACTCCTCCCCAATATTAGGACAGAACACTTGCAATAACTTCCTGGAAAGTTATCAGTTCACCATCACTGCTGGGAGCCTGATTACAAGAGCAGTGGCCTCTTGCTAGAATAGAGCTGGTTACCGAATCAATGCGTAATTTTTTTCTAGACTAGGATTTTATTCACAATACTTGCTTCTTGCAGTGTATGCACACATCTTTGTTTCTCTGCTTCCATATAGTATACTCAGAATGTGTCTGATTATAATTTAAAAGGCTAAACAGATGCCACTTGTAAAGTTTGCATCTCGGTTTGAGTGTAGTCTGTCTGTCAGTTTTTTTCCCCAGCCTGGACTGCAGTAAGGGAAAAAAAAAAAAAAAAGAATAAAATACATATGACAGCTTTAATGGAATGCCTACAACAGTGGATGTTCTTTGATCATTGCATATACTAAAGCACTGTGAAAATAAAATGCAGATACAGTCTATTGTTTAAGGTTATAATTTAAGTTTAGCATATATTTGTGGGGGCCTACAGCAGGTCTGTGGACCCCTTGTCTGAGGGTATGGAGTCAGAAATTAACCTTGCAGGTATTAAAGTGTATCCGTGAGAAAGAAGGGAGTACCTGGGAAGTAAAACAACTTTGAGGCACCAGCTAACTGCAAAACAAGAGCCTGACAGATAAGGAGCAGCTGTGCCACTTGTGAAGATCGACCAATGATAGATTGTTGTAACAACATGTAACCAATAGTAAAAAGGCACATGGGTTAAGAAAAGTATATAAGAAAGCACATGTGTCAATAAACTCTCTCTTCTTCCTCTTACTGCTTAAAGACTGTCTTTGATGTCACTTGTCCGTCTCGACCGCGACATATATTACATAATGCAGCACGCATATATGACACAGAAGACCCAAGAGAATTCTATGATATACAGAGTGAGCACTGGGGAAAATCCACACATGTAGAACCAGGAGCTCTTCTGTTGCATGTATACAGCCGAAAGGGTTATCCAAACACTGCGTTTACTAAAGCAGATGTGACTGCGTGCTCCGGTTTCTGCCTCTTGTGTTGTCTTCCTTCACAGGGACACGTGTCAGTAATGTGCCTGTGACTTATCTTTGCTAAGAGCCGTTGTGCGATATGTGGTAAAAGAGGAGGAACTTAACGTTTTCAGGGAGTGTCTCATGCTCCCCTCCTAGTACAGGGCAGAATCGTACTCTCCTGTGCCTCTGAAATCAGAGTTGAGAGTACATTGCAGAGAATGTGCCCATCAGCTCGCCTGTCTCTACATCACATGGTTTCAGCCACCAGGCTTTTTCAGGAAAAATTAAAGTTTCAAACATTCAACCAACCTGCAGAATGCACATATTATGTACAGAACAGGTGGGTGAAGATGCATCTCACCTCCCTTCCTCAAAAACAAACCCTAGAATCACAATTTTAAATTAAATAAACTGATCCTAACCCTCAAACCTTACGTGAACCATACAAATCAATTCTTGAATATAGAGCATTTTATTAAGCACACTAGTGATTAAACGTCCTTACATGAAAGGACTGAATCTTTTCTCTCCAATACTTGATGTTCTCCCTGCCACCATACTATATGTAGTGCTAAAACCGTACAAAAGAGAGTAAAAAATACTAAAGGATGCAGCATGCTGAGTAGTTTTAAAATTTAGAGGCTTTCCGAGAGATGAAAGAAGCATTTTGCTATCACTGTTTGAACAAGAGAATTTTGTATTCTGCAAGCTATTTACACTGTTCTCCTACAAGGAAAACTTGGAAGAAGGAGCATTATATATGGATATTGCTTATGCTTTTATAGAATTTTCTGTCTTGCAGGACTGAAATGTGGAATGAGTTACAAGTTACCTAAATGACAGAGGTGAAGGAACAAGAGAGGAGAAAGCTGAAAAACAACTGCTTTCCACTTTGTGTTGTCATTTCATGTCATACAGTGGCTTTTATGTTTCTGTCTTATACCCCTGCCTCACTTTATCCAGCTCTGTTCATGAGTCTTCTGACAAAAAAAAAAGGTTTTGGATTTTGCTGATGTGGGCTGCGTTGTGGTATCACTTTACAGGTGTCTAATAAGAAACATTCATTCTTTACAAATACTAGAAACAGGTATTTGCACCAGGAAGTGTTGGAGAAATTGGTACCATTTAGATTTTGTAGCATCTTCATGACTTTTTCATATACTGGGTGCTCATTTAACCATTGATTTGCTTTTGCAGTTAATCAAGATCTGAGGGGGGTCCCCCCCTCTTGTCTGAGGGGGGACCTTATCAACACTTATAAATACTTGAAGGGTGGGTGTCAGGAGGATGGGGCCAGCCTCTTTTCAGTGGTGCCCAGTGATAGGACAAGGGGTAACGGGCACAAACTTGAGCATAGGAAGTTCCACCTAAACATGAGGAGGAACTTCTTTCCCTTGAGGGTGGCAGAGCACTGGAACAAGCTGCCCAGGGAGGTGGTGGAGTCTCCGTCTCTGGAGACATTCAAAACCCGCCTGGACGCGTTCCTGTGCAACCTGCTCTAAGGTGGCCCTGCTCTGGCAGGGGGTTGGACTAGATGATCTACTAAGGTCCCTTCCAACCCTAGGATTCTGTGATTCTGTGATTCTAAGATCTAAATTGTATTGGGTTCTATTGTTCAATAAATCATGGCTTTTCAAAATGCAACAGTTTTTAAGGGTGCTACAGAATCTGTTTGAGAAAGGGAAAAGGTGAATATTAACTAAAAAGAATTCCATATCCCAAAGGATAAAATTAGGCAAAACAGCAAGAAGTTTCCAATAAAACAAAACTGCACGTTGCTGAAGAAGTGACTTATAAAGAGAACACATATATAACAACAGGACTGGTGAAAGGAGTATGTACAGTCATGAAATCACATCCACCTTTGTAAAATGTTACTTAACCAGTAATAGGAATAGCTTTCAAGTTGTCACATCCACAGGCAAGAATACCAGCTCTATTTGTATCCAAGAGAGCCCAAAATGTCACATGCTACAATGGCGAAACTCCTGAATGCTATGCAGTCTGTTTGAAAAGTGTGTGCGCACATGAGATCCAGCGCAGAACTGAAAACTACAACAGCACAGCAGGAGGAAAGACATGCCTGTATGGATGTACCTGTTCTGTCACATGGATGTACCATGGAACCCGTCATTCAACAGGCTCCAAGCCACTGCCTTCTCAGCCACATGCCTTTCTTTCTGTCTCCACACTCCCTTTCTTCCGAGTAACCGGTGGAGGGTCCCCAAGCGTAGCTCAGGACTAGGGCCTGGGTTTTCATCCTTTTCAGGGGATTACCAGAGCTTGCCAGCTTGCCACTGTCAGGCAAACTTTGTAAAGGTCTCCTCTCTCAGAACTGTGTGTCTTTGCTCTGCTTCTTTCCTTGTTTTGCCTCACTCAGTCACTTAATACAATGACTTACCTTCTACGTTGCTTATGTAGGGTAAGGAACAAGGCTTTCTTCTTAGTCACCTTTTCTTCTGTCTTAAAGAAAACCTTATTCAAACATATATTCAAACCTACTAGCTGTTTGGCAGCACAGCCTTCTTTTGGACTATCTATCTCCTGCTCTTTAAAATACAGCCTTTGTTTGTCTCTTCCACCTCTTCTTAAACCTAATTCTCAGTTTATTATTTTAGTCTTGTTTTAGTCTATTGTTTCTTTGAAGGGATGTAGGATTCTGCATCTTCTTTCTCAATGTATGTCCTTGGGGAGGACACTGAATTGAACATAGACTTCTATTTCCACAAAATGACCATCACCATGGTCTAGTCCCTCATTATCTTCAGGAAAGTAATTTGTGGTCTGGAGCCACTGAGGAAAATGCTGTCTTTTCTCCTGCTGACAGATGCATTAGCTTTTCCTTCACACTGAGGTTTTAAAACTCCACAGCAGTGCCAGGGAATCCCAAGAGTAGGAGTCAGCTTTACAGCTCTGGACTGTATTAGTTTAGTTAGAAACCTGATTTGGTTTCAGGGCAGCAGCAAAGAAATTCACAGAGCCCTACCCACATCTGAGATTTTCACCCCCAGACAGAGGGCACCACGAGGCTCGCATGGCTGAAAGTCTCAGAGGGAGCTGCCAAGGAATTGCCATGGTTCCTTGCCCTTGTCCTGGCCTCTCCCTGACTGCACCGTTTCAGGTTCCTTGCTTTTATCATACAGCATGAGGAATTTCTAAGTGCAAAACACACACAACTGTATTATTACAATTTTATTTACCTCTAAAATTTTTTCTCCAACAAAATTTCTTCTGGAATGCTGATGAGCAGCATTTCTGCTCTTCCAGGCGTTTAGTAAAACCCTTCTGAGTATCTCTAACTGCACCAGTTAGGCAAAAAGGAGTGAACTGTTTGCTGTGGTACCTCTACCACAGGATATGCTGTGTGTACTGCGGACAAACCCCAGGTAGTATGCTGGCTGGTATACAAGCAATTGTCAAATTGCTCGCTACACCCTTGTCTGCAGTGAGAGAACTGTACGTAATGAAGGATTGTCTTCTCCCCATGCATGATGACAGGGGCTAATGGGAAAGAATAAGGTGAAGAAGGAAAAAACGTCTCAGATCTCTCTATCTGAATATTAAAAGGAACAGGCTTCTATTGTCAGAACTTAAGTCAGTGACGTCTGTGCTCGAGCCGCTTTTCCTGATTGCACTGAATGTCACAATACAAAATGCAGCATAACTCTGATTGCCCAGCACTGTTCATGTTCTCTCTATGGGAACTGGGCAGTGATTTTTCTTTGAATACATCATTTACAGCTTGCTACAGTGATTCTGCAAAGTCAATACATATCCATAGCACAAAGCAAAGAATGAAGGGCATTATGGACAAAGAGAGAAAGATACTACAGTGACAGAGAAAGATGAATTTCATTGCACCAGCACATTACAGGTTCCATTCATAGGAATAAAATTACTTCTTTTTCAAAAACTAAGTATTTTTCAAAATACATGTAATAATGTAATATGATTATATTTAAAAAGATCTTGTGTGCAGCCTACATGTCACTACTGACATAAACTCTCTGGCGGTGAATTACCATATGATTATCTATTGTGCAAAGAAAACCTATTTATTGATTCAAGTCACATATATTTGCAAGGCAGGGTTTGTAGACACAGGTAATATTTTTTATTAGACCAAGTGATTAGAATGGAAAGATGCATCAGGCACACAAGCCCTTCCCAGAGCAAAAAGTGGTCTGGTTTTTTCCCTAGGTACTCAGGCTGGCTTCATAAAAGATGTTATTTCTCCTCACAAACTTAGCTTCTGTTACAGCCTTAGATCACTGTGACTGTTACAATGCTGCTACTTATGTAATTATAAAATACCTATCTGGGAACCTGGTTACTCCTCTGCATTATTAATAGTGTCTGACATGCTTTCACTACTGTATTGGGAATACACTTAGACAAAATCTTCTCCTGACCACCTGGAGTAATCAAATTGCAGCCTACAAGTGTTGAGGAAGTTTATGCAAAGCAATTTTCAGCCACAGGGTATTAATCTGTGCTAGAAGTAGTTCACTACAAAGCAGTTACATCCCTTGGACTTGCAGCATTCCTCACTTGAAGTGAGACTTGTGTCTTTCTTCCACGGGTAACAAAAAGAGTTAGCAGGTCATCTACCAGCCTTATCTTTGCCTCTTCCTTGAGATCGCCACTGTTTTTCACATGTGTTGCTTCTGGACTTTGGTTCTGCTGAGGGTCAGAGCCAAAGAGCTCAGGGGGGGCTTGTGAACAGAGTCACCTGCAAGTCCTGTCCAGCTGAGGATAAATGGTCTCACGGTGTGGATGCACTTCGATGAAGAACGCAGACGTCTGTCGCTGCCCCTGGAGCCTCGGCCGTGGCTCTGAGGACAAAGCTCTGCACCAGAGCTGCTCAGTGTTCTCTATTTGGGGAGCAGAGCATGGAGGTTGCTGGGGGACAAAAAAGGGTGCGTTGGACTTCTTTGCAGAAATCCCCCCAGGCGGTTTGAAGAATGCTCACTGACCTGCTGTAAGCAGTGCCAACAATGCCAAACTGTCAACTACCTCAATAAGGAGAAGTTTTAGTCTCATCTCGCCCCTTCACAACCCCCACTGGCAGGCAAAAATTGAACATGTCCTTAACACTAGACAAGAGGGATCTATTTTATAGTGTGCTACAGGCATGATCTAGACAAATTGCGCCTATATTTTATTTGAACCCATCACAATACAACATAACAAGGCATTTCAATTACCTCAACAAGCTACCAATACAACTTTATCATTTCAATTTTTCATCCCTTTTCTACAACTTGGCGTTTCTTCCATATATCACTGTAAATCTCATCAGCCCCAGCCCGGTTTAGGCTAATAAATTTCAGTCACCATCTCAAGCCTAATGAAAAGGGGAAGCTCGCAGGGAAGAGAGCCAAAGGCCTCAGTTATTGCCTTGGGTCTTGAGCTCTCCTCTTTGAATAGGGAAGTGGATGGGCTTATTCATCTCCGCTAGCTCAGAGACGGGTATGGGACAGAGGGAGGCAAAGCTGCTGAGCTCCACTGCAGGGCTGCGGGGTTGGGCCACCCCCGGGACTGGACCCATATGTCCCCCTAAAGCAAAATTTAGGCGATGGTTTGAAATGTGCCATGCCATCGCAGTCCTACTTGGCATACGCAGAGCTCAAAGGCAGACCAAAAGCTGTGTGTGCAGGACTGGGGCAACGTATTTAATGACACCAGTAACTTTAATGGTCTTCTGGCATGCTCTTCCTGCCTTCATGGAGGGGGACAAGTTAAGCAGGAAAACAGTTATTTGCATATTAGCTGGAAATGCACTGAGATAACAACAGACAGAGTGAGAGAAAACTAATTTTGTTCCATAATTATGTTTTTTCTAAAAGACAGTGATAAAGCTTAATTTTTTTCAGAGATTTTACGGATACACAGAAGAAGCAAACAAGCTAAAATAATACTGCAAATCAACATACTTATATGTTTATTAATTCTGACTAAAATTTGCCATCTGTGACTGAGCGTTTTACTAAATAAACCCCACAAATTATAGATTATTATAGCTAAGAATCTTCATGGCACCGTTTCTTAAGCTCTGGTACTGAAATAGCTCCACTGTAAATGAATATTTACAATAAAACTGTGCTCATAAAAGTTCCAAAGCATTTTCTAGTGACAGTCTGTTCAACTATTTAGTGATTCGAAAGAAAACTCTCCAAGAAGGCTCCGTATCAGTGCAGTACATAAAATATAGAAATGTATGAAAAATGACAAAGGCAGTATGTTACTGTTGAGATGCCTCTAACTTGATTGCTAAGCTGGTTGAAGCAGCTTTTCATAAATGAAATATGTCCTCAGTTTTCCTAGAATAGATAGAATAAGAGCAAAGTCAACAAAAAGTCTCTTCTTTATTTTTCTTTGAAGACATTACTTTCTCTGGAATATAGTAAAAATCTGTGTTCAGGGCACGTTTGCTAATTCTGAGGTGTGTGTTCACAAGTAGACACATAAGAGGCTAATTTACATGCTTAAAGGCAACTGAAATTTTGTTTTGCATATGTAAATGTACCTGCTCAGCGTAAGAAGTGGGCTTTCCAGTATGCCCATGTGTGAGCTGGGTTTACAGGCTCAAAAAAAAAAAAGTCTGATCTACTACTACTGTCACTGTAGCTGTCATCACAGCACAATTCAGGCAGAAAGCCCCAAGACACCTATCAGACCAAATCCTGTGGACCTTACTCAAGCAAAAAATCTTGTTGATGTCAACAAACATTTTCCCCAAAGAATTTGTACACAATTAAGCCTTTTTTATACATTTGTATTTTAGTATCATTGAACACCCGCAACAACAAAAAAAATAGGTTTTCTTCTTTAACTAAGGATTCAAGGCGCTGGAGAATAAAAAACAAAAAATGCCCTCCTTTAAATCTCGGTAGGGAGTACTTTTATAATTTTAGGATACCTTGGAAGGGTCTGATTGTTTTAGATGAGTATAGAGAACTGTCTGAAGTGCAAGTTCCTTTAAAGACAAGTCACAATGATGAGATGCAGGACTATTAACCACTCAAAGTATGTTTTCTCATATTAAAATATAATTTTAGTTTTATAAATATATAAATTTATAAATATAGAAAATATAACTTGAATATGAGAAGCATGCACTTAATGTCCAAAGGGTTCAAAACAGTAACTCATTGTCAACAAACGTGCGTCTTGGGTGATTTTTTTTGGACCCTGCCCAGACCAGGGCCCATTTGTCAAAGACAATATGTTCTTAGGCCATTGTTCCAGCTGGGGTCCTTTTGCTGGAAATCACACACACTTTCAGTTTTCAGGTCCAGACACCTCCCTACCACAGGCTCCAAGTTAAGAGTTTTAAGGTCAACAAGCCATGATAAACTGTCAATGGCACAGAGGGTTTCGCCCTCGATAGCATCTTTAGGTCTGAGAGCTAGAGAGAAGACCCCAGTCACCTTCCAAGGAGGAAGGGTACCTGCTAGAGTTAAATCTAAGAGGAGCAAAGAAAACCATTTCAGGAAGGACCTTACTAGTTGTCATAGAGTCTAGCTGAAAAAATCATAAAAAAGACAGAGTTTCCAGAGAGTTCAACCTACTTTCAAATTCAGCAGACATTTTTAGCAACAATAAAGAGGTCTGGACATTTTCAAATGGTTTCAGAAATGCTGAAATAGTCCCCAGTCCAAAACTGCACTGCACATTTGAAGGTAGGATTTGTGTTTGTTTGAAAATGAAAGACTACTGAGAAAGAAAATTAAAAGATAAAAGATTAAAAAATGCCCAACGACTTATAAATGAAGTAAGACATTTAAAGTACCTGTAGAAGAGACATCACTCTCTACTAGACTCTACCAGCTATTAATTTATCATAATGTAAATGGTTTAATTAATGTTTAATGATACAGCACTTTCCACAGGAACTGATCTCCAAATACACTGCTTTAGAAAAGAGATATGGTACCCTGAGAAATACATTTATGTGAGATGGGACAAATGTGTGATTCATGTAAATCATTTTGACCCCAGCAAAGTCGAGAGAATGATGTTGATTTCCACAAGTTTACTATCTGCAAAGGATATTACAAATAACATATACTATCTTAGTGCCTATCTCATATCTCTGTGTGTGTATAAGTCTTGGTGACTCTTTGTTTTCTGATGATACAAACTGACTTTGTGGAATCAGTGAATTACATAGCTTGAGACAAGTACTTGTAAACTACAACTTTTGCAGTGCTACCCTCTAATGGTATGTATTCTGATGGCAAATGTCACTAGTCTACTGCTAAGTTACTTAGGGACACTCACACTACATAAAATGAAGAGACTATGAGATAACTCACAGTACTCAATAACATTACTTAATAAAGTAACTTACTAAAGCAACCCCAAAACCTCCTGCCTGTAGACACAGTAAGAGGAAATTCAAAATTATGCAAAAGGTTCGTATTAAGACAGATCTCCTCCGATTGTACAGTGTTGTAAACACTGAGGGTATCACAGAAACTAAATGAAAGATATGAGTAGCCTTTACAGCTTTTCTTGCTTGATTTAGTATTTTTTCTTCTCTCAGATGATTTTTCAAGTTTCTTTCTTCCACACAATAAGGAAACAAAACAAAAAGACATTTTCACTTCTAAAGTTCTCCAAAATGTGGATTTTTCAAACAGATATAATTTTCCAAGCGCTTTGGAGGCTGTGTCAGTCACAGGGCTATTCTTAGTACAGCCACTGGCAATCCAAGAGCAAAGCAGAATGAATTCTGGAGCAAGAGGAAGGCCAAATACCTCCAAGTGAAATTCCAACTATGTGGCATTATCTGTAGGAAAGAATTACTGAATCAAACTATCATAGTGTTTGTCACAGAACTGTTGGACAAGTGGAGAGATACAAGGTGTTAGGATTTTATTTTCTTGAGCTATACCTTTAAATATCAACAGTTTCTGACTTTTTACATTGCTCTTTTTCATTTGGTAGCTTTTTGAAATGTAGGGATGTTGTTTTCATCTATAGTGAATGTGCTGCTCCTAGAGCTTTAGCTCAACCCTTACCTATACTGGCTCTATTGCAATTCAGTAAAACACTGAAGTTCAACTTCAGTGTAACTGTTTTCTGTATTAGTTACCTACATGCAAATTTATAATTTGCTTTCAATTTCTTCACTGGTTCCATCACATGGTACATGTACTCCAGACAATTTAAGCTAACTCAGCCAGTTTGTCTCCTGCAATGAAGGGCCCATTTCCTTCAGTGGCAATTTATGTTAATGATAATCAGATGCTTTTTTAATTAACAATGACCTACAAGCATCCTAATATATTTCCCTCTCTCCCTGATGGTAGTTTTTTACAAGACTGTGTCACTCCATTTCATTTGAAACTTGGGGGCTCTTATATTTGCTCAGACAGCACAGGTCCCCCAGCCCCTTCATTTTTGCTTTCGCAGCTTTTACGTTCGTATTTTCCTGTCAGTGTGTGTAGCTCTGCAAACAGCAGCACGGTGCAGGGCGGGGGTGGCTGAGGGGGAGCTGTGTTGCTCCAGCAGTGCAGAATTGATCTTCACATGTGCAACAGCTCTGCGAGTGCCCAGAATGGGTAGACTTCCCACACATACCTAGACTGGCTCCATGTTACACCTAGAAAAGTAGGGTTGCCTTGGACACACTCCCAAAATGGCAAGGTTATATGCTATCAGTAATAGCTGTGGTGTAGAAGACAACCAGCAAAAACAGGCGTAGAGACAGCAGACATATATATACAAAAGGCTGCAATGTAAAGTGTGATTCCTTTTATTCTATGTCATATTTATTTCTAAGAAATAACACTATTTATAAATTCTTTCAGCGCAGAAGGATACAGCCCCTAATCCTGCCTCCTTCACAGGAAAAAAACCTCAGCCAATTATGCTTATAGTTCAGAATTGTTATAGTTTCTTTCCCAGAGCCTTTTTTCTGCACTTCTTGTCAGAGCTATTTCTACCCGAAAGACAGTGCGGCCGGCTGCCTAGGACGGAAGACTGCAGAGGGCAGCAAAAATGTGCCCATATCTCAGCTGTCCCATGTCACGCTCTGGCATGTTAATACAAATCTGCTTTCCCCTTTGACTTCGGCTAATAATGCAGGAGTGTGACCTGTGGCGGCTGAGGCGCTGTGCATGTTCTGCTCCCTGCCCTCCCTGCTCCGAAGGCAACAGCCTCCCGCGGAGAGCAGGGCACGCATCTGCCCAATGCACATGGGGTTTGGACGCCTGCTGCAGGTCAGAAGTATCTAGCAGGGTGTCGGCAATTTTTATGCTGTCTGATCATAGCCACCAGAAATCTTGTGCTGAAGCCTCTTGAAAAGTGCTTCCAGTCGACGCTATTTCCAAGCGATGCCTATGTGGATGCAACAGTTTTCTTTCAGTAGCACAGAAAGGGATCTGAGCTCATTCCTTGCCTAAGGCACTTTTTAATAGGAGAAAGGGAGAGAGAACTGGATGTTGATATGTTGATAATTCCAAATTTGTGAGAGTCAAACCTCTTCTCGTCTCCATGCGTCCTTACTCTAGCCTGTAGATACTCACTATTGGTTTTAGGGTTTGGGACTGCTATTTAGATAACTGAGTCTCTTTCAGTACAACTCCTGTAAATTAACCAACAATAATGTAGGACCCAGTTGATGTCATACAATCCTTACCATGTCACTATAATAAGAAAGAGATTTTGGAATATTTCTAGACAGTGATCAAGCTCTGGAGGCTGCAGAAAGATGATTTTTGTAGCTGCCGGAGCTGATGCATTGGTTTTGGTACAGGGTATTTTGTTAATCCATTTGGGAGCTGATAAATACCTGATCTGGGTCACAGAAGCCAGGGACACGCTCAGAAGAAAGGATCAGCATTTCCTTGAATTCTGAAGCTGAAATACAACATGTGGGTGTGGAGGGAGGTATTTTGTTTTGTAATAATTGGTACTAAGCACCCAGGCCTTGTTGACAGTTAGCACCCTAAGGTTTTATCCCATTTTGACAAATTCAGCAGTATCCTTCACAGACCGTTGGTGTACACTATGCAGTTTTTTCTTTTAATTTGCCTTGGCGATCACGGACAAACTTGCCTAATTTGTGAATTTGCAAATAAGAATATTCTCTGTTTTTCTGTGAAAGGTACACAAACACAGACTTAATGTACCAGTCTGACAATAATTTTATATGAAGCATATCAGAAACTCAGATTCTGGACACTTGGCTGTAACTGAAACAGAATTACTGCAGGTAATTCCCGGTACTAGGACTCAGGAGGAGTCATTAAGAATCAGAGAAAGGGCAATCAGAGAACCATAAGGACTGAGGATTAAGGACTTCAGATTGTCAAATGGATGTACTACCTGATACGTTATCATTTATTCTGAGTGTTGGGGCTGTTACATGATGCGAGTAGACCACAGATTTTTATTTTATCTTAAATTCATCCAAGAAGTATTTTACATTTTGCCAAGTCAGAATAAATTATTCAGCTTTCATGTGTTTTCTGACAGACCTGTTACCTGAAAACCATATAAAATAAAGCCACTCCTGAAGAAAGAGATGGGTGCTAGGCAGCTGCCAGGAAATTCAGTGTTTCTTTCCACATTTGCCTGCTAGCCGTTGCTGATGCGGAAGGGAAAGGAAGAAGACTATAGACAGATAGTCCTTGGAAGCTAAAAAGAAAATTCAGCAAATTGCACTGTAGATTTTTGCCTGAGTTGCAACTGAGACATGACAGCATACTGGTTAGTAATATTGGCCTTCTCTATTTGCCTACATTTAGCCCTACTGGAGGTAAGCAGAGAAGAAGACATGGGGATGGAGGCTGACAGAACCTTGGTTTTGCCTTTGTGTTTGTCCTTGAATTGAGCAACACTGAGAGGCTTACATGGGGATGGAATATTTACGCACTTAAATGTATTCTCTAGACTTTCCTCAAGCTCATCTTTCATCCCACACAATACTAAAACTTTCACTTAAGCTCCATTAACAGCCAAACACCCGTTTTGTCTGACACATGAGTGTTTGAGTTCTGTTTTGACAAAAGGTGCCATACTGAATGCACTAGACAAAAAATGGCCTTCGTGCATTTACACTTCTACAGTTGCAAACAGATCTGGTACAGACATCAAACCCATGTTTCAGTTCAAACGCACAAGAACCGCTCTGTCGGAGAGGGAGTAGTGGTGCTTAGTCATCCTCATGTCTTTCATGCCTCAAATTACTCAGGACTTAACATAACCTAAGTACAAGTTTAATTGATTTCCTGGACAATAGCACTTCACTGAGCTGAGATGTCAATTCAGGGCTGTCAAGAGTCTATGATATTGGCAGTTGTTGGTTTTGTTGCAATAATAAAGTTTACTAAAGGTACTAAAACCAATGAATGAAATCCAGCTAGGCAGGTAAGTATTACACATGAATGTGAAGACATATGAATGTGAAGCAAATTTAAACAATTGACTTGATACAGCAAAGTAAATTGTAAGATTTAAGTTTTCTGCCCTCCTTCCTTTCTCCCTTCCTCCCTTTCTGCATGCCTCCTGTCCTGCCTGCCTGTCTTTATTCCTGCCTGCCTGTCTTCCTTCTTCCTGCCTCTTCCTTCCAACTTTTTTCATAGCTGCAACACAGAATTTCTTCTTCACCTGGTGTGCTACTCACACGCTCTAATGAGAAGCTTCTCTGACTTTGGAACTGTACAAGTTTCTTTCCCTTCCTCATGACAAACAAAAATAAATCATCCCACTACATACATCAGCCTTTTTCCTTCTGCACTTCATAAATTTTTGCAAATTAGAGCTTCTAGGAAGTGTTACTATTCCTTTCATTTAAAAGAGTAGCACTCTTTTGTACAGATCAATTTGCAGGTAGATGCCAATTTGTAGGATCTGATCCTCAACAGGGATTACAAAATATCCTTTTCCCTTTTGTGCAGATAAGAAAAAGGTAGTTTTCAAAAGCTTATAAAAATAATTTTATTTGGTTTTGTTTGTTTGTTTGTTTTTCTTCAATCTAACAGCCACCAGTCAAAGTTCCCCAAACACTCTTAGCAGGGAATGTTTCCCTATTCACAAATAACAAATAAGCTTAAAAGACTGAGAAAACCATAAGGAGAAGGGGACATGCAAAAGGCAGAAAAATTGGGTATTATTATACCTTCCTTAATGACCAGTGAATCTCACTCCTAAAGTAACTTTACCTGAAGTCCATTGCCTTTTTTTTTCACATGCTGGTGTGAATGTGCAAAAGGCATGGATAATTTATTGTATCGCAATTCCCATACAGTAAACATTATTAATGGTTTGGTGGCACCTTCCTCCCTTGGGAAATATCATCTAGTTTTGCTTTGAGGCTCCTGCAATTAACACATCTCTGATGATTTCTATTTTGTTGCAAGAACAGGCAGGAGGAGCATCATAAGAATTCACTAAGGTCTGCTCTCATCCTCTGCAGTTTCCAATGTGTCTCACAAGGGGGATAGTTTCAGTCACCCTTGACCAAGGAGTTGTCCTCGGTCATCTTACACTGAACAGTGATCACAGCTGTTCAGTCTTCCCGTGGGAAACAGCCACCCTGCCAGGAACATTAGAAAATAAGTATCTCTCTTGTTCTCAGCGTAGCTCGATTTCCCATCTAAATCTGCTTTGTTTGTAGCTATGGTGGCTGACAAAATACCGTCAGTAGAAGCTCAGAAGGAAGTTGATATAGAGGAGACATTTTATCTACTCAGTTGTCTAATCTCTGAATAAGCAGAGAATTCCTCCATTCCTGAATTTTTTGCTCATTTCAAGTTCTGGGTAAATAATCTGAGGAACCAGCCACCCGCACGTTCTTTCACCTGCCCAAAAAGACACAGGAGCAGAGACATCACTATCCTCCAATTCACATTTATATCTGTCATCCTGAGGATCACAGGGCTAGGAGCAAGCGAGTTATCTATAAATGTAGCTTCCAGTTTTGAAAGTCCTATGGCTCTAACAGTTCTCCATAGATGAATATGTCTGAATAAGTTGCAGTGCCCATCTCCATGGTTTCACCGTGGTTTTTTTCCCCCCTCTTTTCTGGTTATCTTGTTATGAACTCTGTCACTTCCACAGCATGAGCCTTCTATTGCCTCCCCCCAGCTTCCCTGCCTATAAGCATTTTAATTTATTTCACCCCAAACATGACAGACTCAAAAGCCTACCAAATGAAAGAAGGCTTCTCTATGTTTTGACCAGTTACCCTTATCAGGCTGGTGTAATGAAGAACGCAAGAACTTCCATTCTTACCGCGGACTTTAGTGAACACCAAGGTCTGTGGGGTCTGAATGCGGTTCAGTCGATAGTACGAGTCTATGAAAGACTGAGTCACTTCATGGGTAGAGTTCCCAGGGACCAGCGGAAGAGCATTACTTTTTTACTCCCATGGAAACTCCCCCATGAGTTTGGGTACTGAGGGGACTGAAAACGTGGGAGAACTGAGCGAAGGACACCAGCAGGTGTTGCAGTTGATTCTCATCAAAGTAACTGAGATTTTGCTGCCTGTTTCTGAGGAGTGAAGGCCCTGTCTCTGCTCCTGCAGCAAGAAGTAGTTAGTCATGGGCTCATGTGGGATGCTACAGAGATGTCTTGTTGCACGCTTCTGACAGTCCTCTGGAAAGTGCTTCATGTTAAATATTTTTTTTTGGGGGGGAACTCCTTTAAAGATAATATATAGAAATATAAAACAGGGGTATCTAAGTCAGAGCGTTTACTGTGTTTCAAGATGCAAAGTTTTCATATTATTATTAGTATTCACAAACATCACTACAACTATGTTGATACTGTCCACATCCAGATTGTTTTGAAATAAAGTACTAGAAAATTAAATGCCAGAATTTACATAACTCCGGAGCATTTATCATACTACATTATTATGCCCTTCAATTGCCAAATACATGCCACTTGTCTGAGACAGTTTAATGTGACCTGGAATAGTTTTGCATTAATATCCTCTTAGGCTAGGTCTACATTAGCAAATAGCGCGGCATGACAGGAGGGGATACGGCTGATACAGAGGATCTGCCGTGAACATGGTGCACATTTTGGAAGGGTTTACTTTGGTCTAGATCTAGTCTGATCCTGTGAAATGAATGCCTGCTAGCATTTGGAGCATATCGGTGTGCACCCAGAGTGTACCTTTAGGTTTACTTTCATCCAGAATTTAGCATGTTTTCAATACAAATGGGAAACAGAGCAGAGTACGGGTAACAACCAAGAAATTTGCTTAAAAATCTCATTCCTCATCTGAACTAAAACTCTTATGTTGAAGCACTTTAGAGACCAATTGTTTTTCCACATAAGAAATCAGAAGAAATCTTACCAAAGTCAGAGAATTCATACTATGAGGCCTGATTAAAATTAATGCTGAAAACAACCAACAGGGCCCCATGCAAATTTTAAGACAGGTCTCATGTGGCTGTGTCTACACTCGGCTCTGACATCCAGATGTGCACCTTCTGTAAGGAAAGGGGATGTGGTCAGACGGTGTGGACGGTGGGGAGATGGGGCTTGTGCCGTGCAAGGCAGAGCACACCTGCACCTCACAGCTTGTCTCAGAGAGCGTAGATGTGGTCAAAGCCACGGCGTTGAGGTCAAAGCTGACGAAGAGAGAAGAAGAAAAGAGAAACCGGGACTTAGCACTGATCACGTCAGCTTCACAGGCTATGAGTAAGGACAGGCTGTGACCCTCTGTCTAAATGAGATATACTAACACACACTTCTGAACAGGTGAGAGCTAGGTGAAATATTCTAGCTTGTTAAACAGTTGGAATTTGGCTGATAGACTGCAGGAAATAAAACGTTAAAAAAGTATAGCACAAAAAGAGGAGAAAATAAAAATGCTCTTAGTAATTCCCGGGAGCACAAACAGCCATTCAAACAATATTCTAAGTAAAGATGAGATTTAAAGCTCAGTACACAGGGCAGACATTGTAAAAATCAAGGAGAAATTCCCATTTCCATCTATTTCTATTGCTAGAGCCTTGCCGTCGACTGGCATAAAACCTCATCAGCAGAGGATAACTGAGGCTTCTAGAGTTCTCTGGCATAAATAAACTTTAATAGGTAATAAAACATGTCACTATTATAGCAACATTGGAACTGACATACTTGGTCAGATCATTTCTGAGGTGGAGACCACCGTAACCAAACATAATAGTGACGGTGAAGGCATGCTACCAATATCTACAACATCAATAAAGTATTTTCAGGTTTATTCTCCCAATTTCTCTTAATACAGGCAGTTTTATGCTTTTTTTAATCTCGTGTGCTTAGGTTTTGGCTGAGGTTTTTCACTCAGCAGATTTTTTTCACTGAGCTGGCCACTATGATACATAGGTTTTCTAGGGTCCATCTATCTAGAGTCCAGCAGAAGCTGTGTGTCTTATGAATTATATCCTTTCCACCAGCTTTCATCAGACAACACTTTACTACTCAAAGGTTTACCTCTGTCTAGGATTAGTTTATTCAAATTTGTATTGAAATCTCTACAAAGAGCCTTCCCTTATGGATTCTCATATCCAATTATCCTGAAGGATCCTGTTGTTGGATGAGTGTAAATGGCAACATGATGGCCTGATTCAGAGACAGTGGGGCTCTTCATATTGACTTCAACAGCCTTTGGATCATTAACCAAGCAAAAAATTCCTGCAAAGTCTAAACTGTGTCAAGCACATCATATAAGCTTGCTATAAGCACACCAAGCTGCACTCCAAGTCCTTTCTAGAGAGGCAGACTTCAACCCATATAATATAAAGATGTAGCCAAACCGACACAAAATAAAGCATCCAAATACAGGTTTCCTCACTCTCCAGTGACAGAAAGAAAGAAAAATAGCTATAAAAACCAGTTACTGGCTGCATCTGATAAACCACTACTGGATACTATCATATTCTGGAAGTGAGATATTGTGAGGCTGAATGTAGCCTTAATGAAGATAAGAGAGGAAACCTGCACAGCATCTCTTACAACACCAGAATCAGAACATTCTCCCCTCCAGCAGGCAAACTAGACCTCAACATCCACATTTGGGACCTTGCACAGCCAGAAGGCTACCTATTGTAGATGCTCCTGCCATTGCCACCAACAGGTGAAAACACAACCAAGTGCAACGTGCTGCTATCAGCTGTGCTGGAGCTAACCCCAGATTAGCTCTCACATGTCAGTATACTTACTTCAAGGGTGTATCAGTTTGGCTGAGAACAATATCTGAACAATATGTCGAAAAGAATGCAGCTGTAGTAATTGCAGTTACCTGGATATATTGAAAAGGAGAGGTTTCTAACAGACAGCCATGCTGCCAGTGTTGCTGGTGGCTTGAACCCTTACTTTTCAATCTAGATGGCAACAGTTTCAGTTCATAGAATCATAGAATCATAGAATCACAGGGTTGGAAGGGACCTTAGTAGATCATCTAGTCCAACCCCCCTGCCAGAGCAGGGCCACCTTAGAGCAGGTTACACAGGAACGCGTCCAGGCG
>VXBO01008141.1:281823-326217 GCA_013400135.1 Rhinoptilus africanus
TTCCAACCCCTACCCATTCCACGATTCTGTGATTCTTAGAGAACTCATAGGTAATGAACAAACCAAATTACTATTTTTATTTTTATTTAATATTTAGACAACACCCTAAACCCATCTGTCTGGAAGCTTTTGAAAGATCTGTGTGACATTTTGTTCTGCCAGTCAGCATGGGCTAATATAACAATAAGCTCTACCTTTCCTCTTCTGTCTTGAGGCTGATTTTATCATAGATCATTAGATTTTAGCTTCTTGGACTGGCCCCATGTCTATGGAAAGAGGTAGGAAAGTCTGTAAGTCATGTAGACTTAGAGAAAACTTGCAGATGGACCTAATTTTCTGAATGGCCTCTAAATTGTAGGCATAAATAAGGATAATAGATACCTATCTGATTTGTGGATGCAAACAAGAACTGTGTTGACAAATCAGACATTTAAATCTGACATTTGGTCCCGCAACTTAGTGTGTCTGCATAATTGAGGTCCATTTAAAAATCTTCTTCAAGAGGTATATTAATAAAGATGGTATATTGTAAATAGATTGTAGTAGTTTTTCTCTCATTTAAAAATATTTTGCAGTATATCTGCCTTTAAACGGATTCTATGCAATATAGTTCTCTTGGGCTGATTCATGCTAAGAAGGCTGCTAATAAATAAAATCCCGACTTGCGATTTGTATCACATTCACTGGTATTGGTAAGGACTTGTACATTCTTCCTTGTTTAAAATGCCAGGTAACTCTGGGGATAAAATCTATGGCTTTTGTAGATGTTGGCTGAAGATAAGCAATACACAGACATGTTTCTGGAGAGCTTATTGTAGAAATGCTCCCAAAGGACTGAATCAAGAATACCTGTAATCAACATGATTTGGTTCAATGAGACTAGGAATCTTTTCATCAGCTTCCTATGCTAATTCGAGTACTTATGTTAAGAAGAAGAATTCATGATGATATTTGCATTACAATAGCTTACATATAGCTTTTCATATAGAAAGCACTCATCAGACTTTGCTCAAATTCTTGTGACTTGTTTGTACTTGTGCCTGTGTTTTCTTTCTCACAGGTCCAAACATGATTTGCCATCTAGTCACATAAATCACTTGAACCCATCTGCCTAACAATATGTAAAGACACCGTTCTCTAATACTAAAGCTTGGATGAATCCCAGCTCCTAAAATAAAGGATGAATACTTCCTTACCTACCTCTGTAAGACTTACAAAACATGCTGAAGAGTACTCAGATGAACTTGGAGAAGCTCAAGCTCTTATGACCTTCTGTTTTAAACATTTACCTAGACACTAAAGGTAAACATCTGCAGACAGCTTTCTTTTAAAATTATGATATTGAGCAACAAGCATAATATCAACAGCTGATTGATTTATGTACTGCCATTTCCTCACTTCCTAGTGTATTAATTTCAAATTACAACAAACACTGCATCCTTTACCAAAACTGCAGCCCTTTCTGGAGAGAAAACTAGTCCCTCCTTAGCTGGCTGCAAAGCACCAGAAAAAAAATGTTGGGGCAGGAAATTGAAGGGGAATATCAGTGAGAGAAATTATTCATCTGCTGAGAGCTCAAGCGTGGCAGTCACTAGCCCTGTGCAAACCAGAAACAAACTGGTTTAAACTCGAGTCATGTTGATTCAGAGACAGTATTTGTTCTTCCTGGCTTCCAAGTTTTTTGGCATTAATGCGTGGCACTCACTCCTCTCTCAGCGCTGCACATCTCCTTCCTGAGGAACTGGAGGGTGAAGCTGAGACTCCCTCTCTTCCCAAAACTGTCTTGCCCCTTCACTTCCCTGCCCGGGGGCATTGGGTGCATCACTGCTCAGCCTGCAGCCCTGGCAAGGTCATGCAGGCATCCCGTACCTGTCTCTGTCCTGCTGGAAAGAGCCCCAAGGAAACTGCTTCACCCGTGCCCACGTACACAGGCCAGGAACTCCCCACGTTTTGGCTGCCCATGGTGTTGCAGTCTTTTATTTGCCTTTTCTAACATTAATACTAGTTTCCTGTTGATAATCAACACTATATTAGGTTACTCAGCCAGTATCTTTCACTGAGCAACATCTCACCTGAGACAGAGCCCATTTTTGCTGGGCTTAGAAGCAGCATATATAGGGTGACATACTCCATACCTGGGCTGGTCACCAGGAATGCAAACCTCTGGCTTTCTTGAGGCTCTTCAAAATATGGTACCCTCTTCATAAACCACTGAATGAAGTCTAGTGTGCTAGTCCTTAGCTTGTAACCCTGCAGTCGTTGTCCTATAGTCATCTTGCATCCAATAAATAATACATGGAGAGGTTAATACATGGAGAGGTGATTAGCATTAATTTTATACTCTTATCTGTTTATTTAACAAATGACTGAAATTCTGCCTTGGAGAAAGGTTAGGAAAACAGCATCCTGTTCAATATTACCTGCCACTCTATAATTCACCATTCCAACAAGAAAGGCAGAGCTTTCACATTAAAAACACATTGACAATTCTGTAATTTCACATAGAAGACAAATGGGCATAAAATCATGACACAAGCAAGAAATATAGAAAACAGAAGTAATTTGATGGCAAATATTCCTGAGAAGGAGGGTGAGTTGGAAGAAGAAAGCCCAGAAGGGAAAATCTTTTCAGATAATGCTCCCTTTCACCTTGGTGTTCCTCAGTCTCCTGATTTTCTCAAATTTGGCACAAACAGAAAGTGCTGCTATTATAGGAGGCAACACTGATGACTTTACTCTTTAAGGCTGAGGACACAACTGGTATGTTTCTTTTACAGGAAATAGTAGTTAGCTTTTGACCATGTGCTGTCTGAGAACATCAAACCATCTGCCTGCCTGCCTTTGCCATGCCTAGTTAGCTTGAACCAGATAATCAGAAAGTTACTAATAATATCTAATGAATGGTCTTCAGTTAATTTTTGCCATATCTGTCAAAAGGGAAGATGATCAGGATAAATTTATAACGTATATATTTCTAAGAAACAATCTATGTGTATGTGTGTGTGAGTGTGTGTGCGCGTGCACATCTCTAACACAGGTTTGCATTTTGGCATATATGTAGCCCAGGAAAATTAAAAAGATACAAATTACTTTTGTTTGTGACAGTATTTATTCAATTATTAGCTGATTTATGGAGATAATTCAATAAGCATGTTAGAAAGAAATAAAAATCAATGCTCGCATTTTGTGCCTGAATAAAGAAAAGTCAGCGATAAATAATTACACACTGATTTGCAGGGAAAGCAAGAAACTAGTGCAAACCAGACTGAGTTAGAATAATCCGGATCACTGTTTTCCCTTAAAATGAACAACAAAATTTTTAACACAGAGCATTATGCTCTGCCATAATAAATACAAGACTAAGCAAAGCCAATATTGCACTTGTTTCAGTATTGGATTGCCTTTTATGGAGCATGATTAAAAGGTTCCTTCTAATGCACAGCACACTTCACTCCAAATGATTGTCTAAGATAGGTAAAATGATCCCCACCAATATTAGTATCACTTTTTCTCTGCTTTGAGTTTATCTGGCAAATGACATTTTGTTTGCAACACCCATCGTACTGTGAGAGAAACAGGAGGTAGGAGAAAGCTGTTAATTCCACCTCATCTCAGATCCTGTGGGTGTAAACTGTATGGCAAATGAGTCAAATATGGCTGTGACTTGGCAAATGCAGCAACTTCTTTCAAACCGCAGAAGCAAGCATGGTAGTTACTCTGTTTTTTCTTTTTTGCTTTATCTATAGGCAGCGTTCACAAAGGAGTGCCCAAATTTACCTTACTAGAAGGTATAACTACTGTGCATTACTTTAGCAGAAGGCACAGATACCTTTCTGGCGATCAGTATTTGTAAAAGGCCATAAATTCTGTAAACTATCATTTGCAGGGATCAGAGCAGCCTAAGTTGACAAAACTACCTAAAACCCAAAAAAAGGCTGTATACAAAAATTCTGCTAGGAAGAATGACTCTTTTTACTCTATTAGGCAGCACTTGTTTAGGCTTCCATCCTCATCAGTCTGACTACTGGTGTATGTAAGCTGTTGCACATGCTTTACTCTTTTCAGACTCGAAGAAACTTGGTAAGTAGGTAAGATTAAATAGAAGAGCTTCAGACTGGAAACTCCAGGGTCTACTCTGCAAGACACTTCCACTTAAATAGCAACAAGAGAGATTCAAGTTAGATGTTATGAAAATATTGCTAGTGGCAAGGATTGGAACTGATTTTCCTAGGGGAGGAACTGCCAACAATGGGGGTTTTCAAGAAGCGGTAAGAGAGACTTCTGCCAGGGATGGCGGAGGCATCACTCTTCTTGTCTTGGGATGGACAGATGTACAAGAAAACTTCTTGAGGTTTCTTTCAACCCAATTTTCTCCAGTTCTGTTGCATTAAAGCAGCACCACGTCAACAGAAAAAATCACACAGAAGACTGATAAACATTAAGGGGAAACATCTCACAGGAGTTCATTATGCACCTCGCTAACCACTTTAATTATGCATTAATTTATTATCAATGAAAAAATTGGTATTATACCTCAGCATCTTTTCTGACAGAGAGAGCTGTATAAAATGCCTCCAAGACTAAAATAAATGGTACAACTGGAACTTTTTTTTTTCTCAGCAAAGATAAAGCATCTCATCATTATCAATTAAAGAACTAGGGAAGTCTTTGAAAAGAGGACTTGTTTGCCTAAAGTACGTGAAGGTCATATTCACCCTGTAATAGTCGATGAAGAGTAGTCATTTGTTATTTTAAAGCAGGCTGTCATTTAGCCATTATGAAGATGAATAACATTTGTTATTACCTAATAATCCTCCTGTTGATTACAGACGAAAGACACTTGCAGACACCTTATGTGCCTTGCTTAGGTTTTGTAGATTATTAATGTATTTTGATTAAACTTTGTAAACAAAAAATTACAATCCCGGTTCTCTGGATATAGTGACTGGCGTGTAATGCAAGATACAAGAACATGTCCAATCCCTAACATTTTGCTGTGCATATGTTATTGGCCTAATACTCATGTAACATAGTAAAAACAAAGTTAATTTTTTAACATCAAGCAGATTGTCAATGGATCATATGCTGCTCTATTAAGGTTAGTTTTTGGATGCCTGCCTTCCCGAGGAGAGTTAATGAAGCTGTAAGTTACCTGTGTGGCTTCATTTGGAGTCAGGCCTAATTATCTGGATCATGGCCACATTTTGGAAAGTCCGAGCCTCATTTCCAAAGCAGATGGAGTCACTCAGGAATGACTTCATTTGTATTAATTTGTTACACTGTCTTCCACTATTCATCTCAGGGATGCGTTGCTGCCTTTGCAGTCTAGCAGGAATGGAATTTAAAAGTTTTAATTTGGGATTTTTACTTTATTTTTTAAAATAAATCCATTATCTTCCTCCATAATTACCAATGGTGAAGTACAAAGGCAATTAAATGGGGTCCGACCTGTGGCCATCACATGCTGCAAGATGGTGATTATGTCACCAAAGATTTATGAGGCTTTTGCCTCTTGGAGCAAGTGAAATGACCAAACCAGTGACCCATCAGCTTTATCAAGATAACTTATGGAGCACTTTAGATTGGGCTTCATAAGTGGAAGGTTTTTGATGTCAGCCTTACTACAGCAAGAAAATCAAAAGAGGAAAAAAAGAGAGAGAGTTAAGGGCATAGGAAAGAGGGTAGTTTTGCTGACATTTTAACATATTTGTCTAAGGGAAAGGTTAAATTATTTCAGTAGGGCAACTATACCAGGATGTCTGATTTGATACAGTTGTTTATGCATTGAGCAATGGAATTATATGAAATAGAGATTGAACGACTCCAAAGTCATTGCACTACATTTGTAAGGTTAGGAGCATAATGCAGACTAAAGCCTGGGGAGTTCAAAGGTGTCTGTGGCACAATTACTGTGCTGTATCATAACTGACACATCCTGGCCTGTCCCCTTATTAAATGAGGGCAATACTCAGCATTGTTAATCCTTGAAATACTTTACCAATAAACATTGCTATTACTATATTGTGCAATTTGTAAAGAGCAAAAGGAGCAAGGACAAATGAAAACAGTGTCAAAGATAAAAAATAGAGAGACTCTGGCTTTGTATCCTGTCATCACATTTTTATCAGAGCACCTCCATCTAATCAAATTATTACTTGCCGATTATTTTCTGCAGAGAACACGAGTGCTAGTCTACTTTCTTTAAGCTCAGAAAGTGGACAGGAATAGTTATAGATCATAAATTGCAGCCAAATAATTCATTTTGGGTTTCTCTCATTCTGGCCTTGCGGGGGCAACTTTTGGTGATTATATGTGATTGAAGACGCAGTGGTATCTGGGATGCTCCAAGGCTGCAAAAGGCTGCTGATACCATCTCAGGAGCTGAGTGATTCACACACAGGGCTCTGCTAGATGCCAGCAGGGCTACTGCAGTGGCTGCACTGAGAAGTGAAGGAAAAACTCACCCAAGCGAAATGCAAATATCCAAGGCTTCCAAGTTTTTCACTTCCAGGTTCTTTTGAAGCTCATGAACGCTGTAGGAGCAGGAGGAGGGATAGTAGGACTGTGACTGCCCTAAGCACGCTCCCTGGCATAGCACTGATATCTGAGGGAAAGGAAAAGTAGGAGTAGAGGAAGAACAGCTTCATAGGAATGATTGTTGCTTGAAAGAAAATGTAAGGTTTCTCATGAGAGGCTACAAAATTCAGTGATTAAAATGTACACCCTGACTATGGCACAGTAATATGAAGCACGGGATCCAAAAGGATGGAATCATGTTGGGTGGGAAGACAAAAGAGACACCAGAAGGGAAATTGAGCCCCTCGTTGCTATGCAGGCTCATTTATGACTCCAGGAAAGGTCAGTTGTCATTTCTACTCTCTTATATCATAAACATCCTGTGCCTATTGGCACTAAGTACCTCCTGCAGGTTTTTAATCACACAGAAACAGAGTTACAAGCCTCCAGCTCTTTGTGTTTGCACATCAATAATATTATTCATGTTTCCTGACTATCAAGGCAACAAGCAGAGGGCATTCCTTTGGTCTGGCATCTTCTTTCTAAAATGAAGTATTAAAGCTTTGATTTCCATAGAAGAAAAAATCAACCATATGTCTTTCCCTGTTTCTGACACTATTAATTACACACATACACTTCAAATTGTTGAGTATTGGAAGTACAAGGAACAACACATTTCAAAGTGTTCAGAAATGCCCTAGTATGTTGGAGAACAAACCCCGCCACCTTTCTGCCCTGTAGGCAGTCCAAACTGTAGAAAATGCTAATGCGTGTAATTAATTATCTTCCCTATCAGTGCCAATAAAGACCAGATTCCTCAGCTGAAATCAAGAGGTTAAATATCAATCTGATGGGAATCAGCTACCAAAATGCTTTTTTGAGCCAGGGCCTAAACTCTGATTTAAAGATCTTGAAGGAGCAAAAGAAACAAAGGAAATATTGGGTGGTTAAATTTGGAAAAGATTACTAGAAGAATAAGACAGTACATCCTGAAGACTGCTAAAAATACCTTACATATAGAAATAAACACTGTTTTCAAGTATTCCTGCACTGTCCATCAGACGACTATGGACTTTGATAGAAAAAAAACTCAGGATGAAATTAGGTAAGCTCCATTTTGAGTATATGAATGATACTCACACAGGAAAAGAAATTAGCTTCACCAAAGAAATTAATCCTGCCTTTCTAAAGTACTGGAATTTACTTTGTGCTCTTTGAAGTAACTTTCTTAGTGTTCATTTTGTTTTATGAATTGGTATGTTGAAGTCTCAGATGCTTCCCAAAGGATAACATCATTTTACTGAGTACTATACAACCTAGGACACTACTTACACTACATAGCCCCTACTTATTTATAGGCAGAGGCCTTGATTCTGCAAAGGATTTATAAAGTATTTGTAAAGTATTTTTGCCATGTGAATAAACCCACTAGCCAAGGGACTGAAGTCTAAATAAGCATAAGATAATATTTGAAGGCAGTTTAGAGTCTACTTGATTATGGGAACAGTGGAAGAAGAGGACAGTAATAGTAATATGAAGACATACATTTTAATGTTTTTTAGTGAAATTAATAAAGTAAACGTCTACAACTTTTTACCTTTTTTTTGTGTGTGTGTGTGCAATTGGATCAATATGAGAGATTCATAGCAGGAGACATAAGACAGAGGAAATAGAAAACTTCTATGTGTTGGAATTTTTTTTTCAATACCTGGGTGATGCTCCAGCATTAGGATTTTTATGTAGCCGGGTAGGTGAAATGTAAGTTTTGCATTTCAGAGTCCCTCAATGGCTATGGACAGGTCAATCAGTATCTGAATTGGAACTTCAAACTCCTTTATACATGAGTTACGTCATCTAGAGCCTTTCAATCCAGGGGGTTTGTCGACTCACTTCCAGTTTTTCAGAGCCAAAGCAAATAAGCAAATGACTGACTGAATTGGCCATTTAATGTAATATCTGTTTCACCATTGTCTTAATGATGCATTCTAATTCTTAGTTCAAAATGTCCTCAATTTAAAATTTAAGATAATTTATGTTAAAGGGCAGCCAAACATGGAAAGTAATTGATAGAAGTGAAAAGCAACCTAAACATTTCACAGCATTAGAAAAAATAATTTTAATTTAATTTCCAATTTTTATTGCACTTTTTGGTTACGGATGTTGTCACTTTTTGACATTTTGTAGAAATTCAAGAAAGGGAATATTTCCTCAACATAGAAAAACTGCTTCACTGAGTTCAATCTTCAGGAGACAGTCATTCTGCCACTGAACAAAGCAGGTTTCTATTTTATGTGGACATGAAGTCATTCAATATTTTTTCCTTTTCCAAATGAATAATGGAACACAGTTCTTGAGAAGAGTGAGAACAGATTTTATTAGCTAACACTTTTTATTTGGAGACAAAAATCATCTCATCTGAACCTAGATGTTAGGCATTCCTTGTAATATACTTTCTCCAAGTCTCTCAAAGCAGAATTCAGAAATGTAGATCAGGTAAAAGGAGAGTGGGAATAAAATCTTTCATAAACATGACCTTTAATGTCAAGGAAGACTGTGGATGGTAGTATTTCAACTATTATATTATACTGTAATACAAAACTCCTCATATCACTACAGTGGTTATGTATTGATTTTAAAGGAAGATTTCTTATTAAAGTTATGAAGTTCATCAGAAATTGGGCTAACTCTCTTTTAGATAGGCTTGTTTCCTCTTATATGGGAAACATGGAGTTTGGAGAACTTATTTTGGACTTGCCTTTTTTTGTTGTTTTTTCTTTTTCCTTTAGTTGGGTAACACTCCACTACTTTTTTAATTCCAGTACCCAGTATAAACTTAACTTTTATTTAGGACTTGGTAACGGGTATATTACAGCTTTTTGCTAAAAGGCTTGGTGTTCCTCCTTGCAGTCCCTGTACGTGTTGCTCAGTCCCTCTGAGACCAACCGCCTTAACAGCTATTAGATATTTAGCTTAACAGAGATGAGATGAAAGGGCTAAGAAGAAGGGAGATGTCAGGACCTTCCTAAAGCACATGTGTTGATGCCAGAGTAGAAACTCCCTCCTTAGTTATAGCTTGATTATTGGCAGTTCCCTCCCTCCCTCCACTGGTGACACTTCCAGCTGCCCTTTTGCACCCACGCAGTTTCCGCCAGGGGAGATCTGCCTTATGTGGCAAATGCCAGATGAGTTGTTGGTGCATAGGCAACAATTTCCTGTAGGGGTTGTTTGGGAGTTACGACCTTATTACTTTTTTTCCTTTCTTTCCAAATTAGTGACTGGTTGCACTTGCAAGGCAAAATTAACATTTGTACTCCTATCACCACAAATAATCTTAGAGAATTAATTTAATCAATATTCAGACAGGGTAAATTTACACAGGTGCGGATCAACTCTGTGTTTGCTTCAGACACGGCAGAAATGAGCTATTTCCATCTGGAATTGACATATCTATCTAAGCATGAGTTCAATCTGAGTGACCAAATTTAAGTCCAGTGTCTTGTTAGCATAGTTATATGAGTCTTGAGCTGACTTGGAGTAGAGATGGGTATTTCTTCCAGCTCTTGGGTCGCTGTGAAAATATCATGTGGGTTCTTGTACACTTTTGAAGAGATCTGTTTCTGCAGTACGTGGATAATGTCACAGTTTTTGGATGCTTGCTCCCGTGACTAGTTACTTTACTGTCATGTTTGTAGAAAATCAGTATAGCCCACACCCATTTTAATTTTTACTTATCTGTTCACCTCAACAGGTGAACAGAGACAGGGGTGGGGGGAAAAAGTACAGATTGTGAAAAAATCCTATCATTTTAGAACCTACTCCAGAGAAAATGAAAATGATTCCCCTAACTTTGCCTGAAATCAGTGTCCCATAGGAATCAAGGCGGTTAATGTGTGCTAAATAGCCTTTTAGCTGTTTTTGAATTGTGGAGCTCACTCTTATGTGTTGTATCACCAAGGGTCAAAAACCATATTAGATTCAAGGAATATTGCCTGAATAATACACATATGTAGATGCAGACAGCTCATGTGTGATATTACAGCAGAAGCTGTAGGAGAAATCCCGTGCTGTGTTGTCTGTCAAGGGCCTTCCAAATAACTAGGAAACAACATAAAAAGGGCCTAATTCATACTGATTTGGAAGTCTTTTGTTCATCTTTCTTCCTGCTACTTTCACACAGAAAGCTATTCGGGCATTCATGATGAATGAAGGTCAAAATGATTCCATACAGTACTTTTTGGGGCATATTCTAGTTACCTAGGGACACGGATGAGCATTGCAATAGCTGGAAGTGCCAAATGTTGTATTTACTGTGGGAACACTCAAAGATACAGTAGTTTGTCAGCACATCACTATGGCTCTTTCTCGAAAATGCTTACATGATTATTTCTTATGTTGCATTTTTATCAGAGTATAGTGCAATTGTTTTCATGATTCTACATAACCTATAAGAAGTCAAGAAACAGCAAAAATATCTAGTCTAACATCATAAGACTAGTCCAAAAACAATGAGAAAAGTAGCTATCAGACCAGACTTAATCTCTCTCATCCAGCCTGCTGTCTCAGGCAACACCCTGTACTAGGTATTCCAAGAGAAGTTATGCAATATTGATGGATTAACATGCTCACAGCTCAGCTTGCGTCCTACCTACCTGTTTTGGCTTTAAGTTGGCACGTGCCCTGAAGCATGAGATTGTATTTCCCTAATTTGTTATTCTATCTAATACTGGATTATCAGTTTTTAAAACCTCAGGGGAAATTCTGGCTCACAGAACTCTACCGCAAATTGTTTACTTGGTTCAGCAAATATTAGGCACTGCAGAAAGCAAATGGGATTCTGACAGGTGAACTCCGGCAGACTGAGCTGGAGTGATTTGCAGGGTTATTACCCAGACTCTCTCGTCTTTAGGCCCCTGCCCTCCTGCTGCATTGGATGCGTACTGGTGTGCCAGCTGCACCCCTTCAATAACTGCTTTCTCAGTCCAAACTTCATTAACAAAACCTTGGTCTTCTGAGCTGTTGTGCTAGACTGTGATGTGAATGAAGCCTTCCGCTGATTCCTCTACCAAGCCTGTAAGGTGTTGTTGGAAATGGGAGGGTAACATCTCACACTACACCCCTGGAACTTCCTTATAGGAACTCTTCAGCTTCCTTTGCTTAACACGGAAGGTCCCAACCCCAAACCATAATTTGAGATAATCATTGCAAGTCACATCTAAAAAAAAAGCGGCAAACTGTGGCTATTGTATTGCCTGTATGGCACAGATGTGCAGGGAACGACTGTGCTCATGGACGTGTTATGTCCCAGATATAGCCAGGCTGGAATAGGAACAGCAGCGAAACGTTGTCCCTTGCTCACACAACAGCCAGCGCTCTCTCCACCAGCTCTGTTTTTACAGACCCATTCCTGAGGCCCTCATTGCCTGGCACCCTTGTATCTCCCGCAGATGCGAGTCGCTGCCCCTTGCTGCTCCGTGGCTGCACAGTGCCCTGCTGGAGTTGTTCTCGGGGGCAACGCCAGCACAGCAGTGCTCCTGCAGCACACTGCTGACAGAGCATTGCCTACGTAAGCAAGACAGGTTTTGAGACATCTGCAGGAAAAGTTTTATAACAGTGTTCCATTTTTTTAATAATAATTTTGATTTCTTTTTCCAGTCCAGGAAATCTAGGGCTTACAAGTCGCTAAATATAACCTCTGCCTTATTAATTAACTGCTCCATTCCTTCTTTCTTTTACACATCTTTAGCCTCTGTTAATGGGATATGAGCACTGGCAATGCCATTGACAGAGATCCACTTGCAGTGTTTTGGGTGTTTTCTGTCAGTGATCTAGGCTGGAGTTTTCTCCAGCTGGCTATTGCACATAGACTGGCTGCCAAGTAGGCTTGGAACACTTGAAAGCCATATTGATTTTAATATAGACAAAACCTGCTGATTATCATGTTTTCCATTAACTAGAGGGAGGCACCTTCTGAATTTGCCTTCCAGAGAGGGAAGTGAATTTTGAGGCCCCATGCTGTTGGAGCTACGGGCATCAATCTACCGAACCATCCCCAAGCACAACTGTGATGGTTATGCTGTCTGTGATTACTTATTCTGATGTGTACATTTTACCAGTGGTTTTCTTGACTCAGAACTGAGGAATATGGCAATTTGGGAAGTAAAATAAATGGCCCTGGAGAATGCAATATCTTTATTACACTCTTTTTTGTATTGCTCAGAAGTATATTAGTCACACTGCAGGAAGCACATGGAAGATATGTCCTTCCTTGGGGAACTTATAACTTAACTGAAGAACAGAACAAATAAATATAGACGAAGGAAGAAGTGGAATATGAGAGGAAGGATACACTCTAGGTAGACAGATTGATAAATATTTCATAACATAAGCATAGGCTGGAACTTCTCCTACTATCAGCTGGTGGAGATTTATAGATAAGATTATAAAAACGTAAGGAATATCTTACTGGGTCAGATCAATGGTCCATTTAGCCCAGGATTGTGTTTCAGCTGTGGAAATACACGATGCTACTTGAAGAGAGGACATAAGTTTGGCCACTTTCTACCGTCTCTGTATAAAACCACAGTGCTCATCCAGTCTGACCCACCTGACATAAAACTGCAGAGCCTCACTGCATTAATTTCTCTTTGAACTAGAAGAAGACGTCATGCACCTCAGCGACACTCTACTGCTTAACACCAGCTGCGTTTTTACCCAGAGATCTTTGTGGCTTTGTTTTCCCTTCATTTAATGTGTTTGAAATGTTAATATGCTTCCTTTTTTTTTTTTCTAATAAGCCATCATCACCACCATCAGCACTTTTTTTTTCCTTGATAGCTTTTACAACCTAGCAGTAGAAAGAAGAAAAAGAGCTACCATAAAACTCCATGTATCAAATGATAGAGGCTAGTTCCCCGATAGCAAAAATTGGGAGAGGGAAGGGCACAGATTCCCTACACCTGCAACATTTCTGTTTACTGCCCAATGTCCATCATACTCCTAGTATCATAGGATAAAGTTGCTCTTTTCTCTCACGTTGGGGGAGGAGTGTTTCACCCATGTTTCTATATGCCCACGCTTTATATATTTTATATTTCAGTTTTTTGAATATGTGTGTATGCCTGTGCCTGATATATCTGGGTTAATTTTTTTTTTTTAATTAGTGTTTTATACCAATGGTGACTTAAATACCTATGTGGTGGTTTGCGAATCAAAGTACATAATGCCGCGTCCTTAGGGAAGTTTTCTGCTTCTCCTAACCCTATGGTTAAGGGCTATGCATTTCTAAAATAACTCTGAGAATTGTGTGCTAGATTCTTGTTTGATGTAAACTGCCTTAACTCTGCTGAGGTAAATGAAGCCTGCTGAATAATGGCAGGTGAGCCACTTAAGACATATCAAATGAAGTGTTACACAGAAACGCACAGTGCACAGAGGCATTGCAATCCCCATACAAAAGGGTAATAAATATCTGAAAGGGTTTTCTGCAGATATCTGTGATTATCTCAGGGAAATTCTTCACCCTGCCAGCTGCAGAACTTCTCTAAGTTTTCCCTTTTTTTTGTTTTTTAAACTCCAATTCTGAATATAGCTACTAGACAGAAGGAGGGCAGTTTTGAACAAATTCCTCATCAAACTGTAAAGCAATTGAAAGGGAACATAACCTTTGCTCTCTCAATGACTTTCCAAAACAGCTGCCTAGCATAAACAATTCAGGAAATATTATTTTGTCCCTAACAAAGTAAATCATCTGATGTGAGAAACTGTTGTAATATTTCAGCTCTGTCATGATTTACTAGATGCAAGCCCAAAATATTTATAGTTTCCTTGATGGGTTTGCATTTCTTTTCTCGATGCTATGGGAAAAACTTCCTGTAAATAATATAATTTAAACTGCTGTTCAGCTATATCTGAACATCATTGCTCAGAATTTCCAATAGTCTTTGCAATTTGCATAGATACTTTTATTTATACTTTGACACGAAGGGATGTATTTCCAAATTTATGCAGCACATTTAGGTTCAGTGTTGTTATATTTTTGCTTTGTAGATTTCCAATCTTTACAGTAAAAATATCTGTGTATTTATTTTAATTATAGAAGTGCTTAGAGGCCATGCAAAGCATAAAGCTATTGTGTAATTACTTATATGCAAAACTGTGGGAGTTTTCAGTCTCTGTAGAAACTACTTTCAAACTTAACTTTGAACGGATACTGAAGTAACATCCTAAAGAGAGGGCAGGGCCCTTTCCCTTGAGCCAGGCCATGGCACAGGTGGGTAGAGGGGTTGCTGCAGGGACCCCTGTACAGGAGAACTGGGGAAGGGGGACCCCAAATGGTGCGCAGGTACCCCAAGCACTGAGGGCAGCTGCTCTCCTCCCTCCACCAAGGAGAGCACCTCAAAGTCCCCTGGCAGCAGCCCAGCTGGATGGAGGAGATTCAAGTGCCAAAATGTCTTTCTATGGCTTGTGCAACCCAGACTGCCTTTCTTCTTTCTTTAATGAATGGTTTAATTAAAAATATGTGTCGATAGAGGGGAGATTTGTTGTTGTTCCTGTTATTTTACAAGGTAGCAACACTCATATGAGGTCCTGCTATTAATTTTATTGTCCATGTCATCCCTATATTTATGGTTAATGAATCTGGAATGTTTCAGCATTCAGATTTTAGCCTTCTGTTCAAAATAAAATAGATGTTGGGGGCTTTGGCTCAGGGTTTACATAATCTCTGCTAAATGTGGAAAAGCTGCCATGACTTCAGGGTTTGGCTCTTTGCAGCTGTCTCGAACGGTGTACCCTATCATTAGTTCCTCCCTGTTGCAAAGCTGCAGTGTATCATCTGGGTGGCAGTGCCATGGCCCCTTGGAGCTCAGCGTTACATGTTGAGTCCTTGTGGAAATCCATTAATAAGCAGTAGGGCCCTCAGCTTAGCTACGAGCCAGGCTGGCAATGGCTGTTAACTCGGTTTTTCTCATGCGGTGGCCGTGGAGACGTTCCAGTCACACAATTAATATACAAAGAGAAAGGCTGTAAAAAGCAGTTGGGCTGCAAGCTCCAAACGAGAACAGTGCAATCTGTTGTTCACTGGTAGGTCTGCACATGGGTGGCATCCTAAGGCAGGACCCCGCTGCGCACAGCAGTGTGGCATGAGGATGAGAAGGAAACCATGAGAAAGAGTCCTTCAGTTCTCCCTCTCCTTGGGAAGGGGTCCGGAGCAGGCTCCAGACAAATCTGTTGAGGACCACAACAGCCTTGGGGTGCCTAAATGACAGCCAGCAGACAGCAGGGCTGGGGGACCACTGGTCACGTCCCCGTCCCTGGCAGGAAAGCGGGTATGACATGGTGGCTCATATGCTGCCTCTTGGCTCTGGTGATTCGCCCAGGACTGGTGAAGGCAGGTTTCTCAGCAGAAACTACTGGCAGTACAGTGGGAAAGAGCCACCTCAGCTGCTGGAGCTGGTCCTGCTTTTAAACTGACTCTTATCTGTGGCCAAATGTCTCCTCTGTTGACTGGAGCACGATAAAATTTCTCTAATGAGAATATATTAATGTTAGCAAATTCCTATCTAGTCAGCCATGCTCAGAAATTGGCTATTAGCTTTTTATTTAGATTTCTTTTTTAAAAAATGAAAATGCAATACCCTTGTCTAAAACTCAGGGCATGAACAAACAAGACATTTTAATAAGTGTGCTAATGTTCTTATTACAAGCCTCTTGGTGCACCAAAATGAAAGCCTTTCCTCACAACTCAATTATTTCCATTCACTCCATCTGCACAGGAAGCCCAGAAAAATACATGAGCTTAAGCACATTTGGAAAATCAGCGATTTTGAGTACTGTCAGATCAGGGTTGGGGGAGTGAATCTCCAAAGACATTTCATAGATTATGCCCTCCACAGTCTGTCCCAGCTTTCTTTCTAAACCTCGGGCTGTTAGTTAAAGCAGCTCTGCCAATTTTATTTCTAATAGTGGTAGACAGAGGAAGAGAGAGGAAAGGTTTCTGTGACACCCAAGACTCAGGCAAACCGTGACTGTATATGCACTTATTTGCTGTACGGACGACTGCTCAGCCCAGAAACAAAATGGAAGGCAAAGCAAGATCCGCGTCTCATGACTGCTTTATTGCTTTTCTCCCCTGGAGGCATTACGACACTTATTGTAGCATTTTTGGGAGACTTTGAAGTTCCTTTACTTATAATTGCAGAACTCATGTCATTTGGGGAATTTGAAAATAGCCTCTTTTCATCTTTTCCAACAGTCAAATGTTACATGTTAACATTTTATTCTGCACATTATGAATTCAGAGATACAGAAATGACTGGCATTTCCCTCCACAACTTGCCGTGATTTTTCTCGGCTGAAAAATGCCTATTCTAACCCAGCCACTGCCACTCTACCAAGAGATGCCTATTAGAGAAGCATCCTTCAGAGTCAAGCTCCTGCCTCACCAGCGACAGCCTCGCTGCCCCCAGACGCAGCATGGCATTTAGACCCACTGCCCCAGACCTTTTGCACCAGTGTGTGGTCCCCGTGCCAGGCGCTCATGGGAACAGGCTGCGGGAAGATGCCTGGAGCTGCCATCCCTACTCAGGATTTTCCACTGAACAAAGCAGGGACTGTGTCGTGATAGCTGGTGTGGGATCCCTGGGGCAGAGATGTGCATCTTCTGCTGAGTTTGGGCGGTAACAGAGCAAAACGTGGGTATCAGTAGAATGTAAATAATAAAAGGTATAATAAATTGCAAAATCAAGCCCTGTAATGAAAAAATAAATAATCTAGATAGAATGTCTTAGAGTGCCTAAGCCTGATTTATTAGCAATTCTGGCTGACCGTTATTATTATTAGGTGAGCAACTTGCAGTGATTTTTCACCTGATGCTCTGCAAACTAACTGTGCTACAGGGTGAATGCAGGAGATTTGTGCTTATTGTTTTATGAAATTATACAGTAGGTAAAAATTCACTTGGAACATCACCACCATCACTTTGCAATTTTATGACCTATAGCACATCTGACACGCAGTAGTACTGCTGCTCAACACAGATGAACAACAACATCAGTATCACTGGTCATCTGGAGCAGTGAATAATAGCGACAGGAGCAGAGCCAACGCTTATTTCAGGTTGGCACAGAAATCCACTCACCTGCAGGTTATTCTCATGTTTATTCCATGTGAAAGAGCAGAGGGAGGCTTTAGCTTTTCTGACACATTATACGCTAATGTTTTCTAGGCCAAAATTCTGTGCCAGGTATCCTAATGAGGTACAAATTCCCTCCCATCCATCCCTATTGCGGTGACAGGTGAATCACTGGCTGTGTTTATTTGTCCTCCTCAAACAGGATGCAACTATGACCCTGAGGAAAAAAATGCATTTGCATATGCAGAAAAAGCTGGTGGCAATTTGTGTTCTAGTTTAGCTCTTATTGTAGTAAATGATGTTACTGTAGAGCCCAAATATTTCTTTTATGTCGGATTCTACTTACTGGTTTCCATTTCCTCAAGTCAATACAGAAATCAATCATGTCAAAAGGAAAATTCAATAAGAAAATCCTTTATGGCATAAGCTTAATTGTAGACATATATTCTTTTGTGAAAATAGAAGAAATCCAAGTACCAGAGCCCTTTACAGATCTTTCTATACAATATGAAGGAGCTGTATTTATATATAAAAAATTATGAGCGAACTTTTATTATTCCTTACATAAAAAAACCCACGGGAAAGGCCTGAAACATTTTGTTCTTGACTAAATCACTGCACGATGTCATCTTAACTGTGCTGACGGAAAAGGAAAAGCATTGCAAATTAAGTATGATACAGCAATATTTTACAGTCCTGATGCCCTTCCTGCAACACATTGATTCAGTCATTAAAGCCCACATATCGAAACCAGTTGAGAAAAATATTGGGAACGGAGCTGTCCCTGCTGTTCTCAGATCCATAGAAACTGCGTTTCCAGTCTCTTAATTATCTACATAACAAACTGGACTTGAGAATAATGTTTCACATAAGTTTTGCTAGAACATACTGCAAGTGTTGCTGGCTTTTATGCAAGGAGGGATGAGCTGGATTGTAATCTCTTGTTACTTTGTGAGGTTTTTTGTGTTTCTTGGTGAACCCTTACTGGCATGAAGCAGAGCATCAGAATCTAGCCCAGAACAAGATACATATTTTATATTATGTTAAGGTAGTTTCTCTAGGAGAATTTAGAACTCAAGAAAAATAAAAAAGGATGCAACTCAATATGCTGTATAAGAGCAGAATGGCAGATTTTGGGGGGTGAAAAAAATCTTTACAACAGATCTAGATTCAAACCTCATAAGTGCATGTTTTTAGAAAGATAAGAGTCAATTTTGCTTTTGAAATTATCAGCAAGTGCAAATTTAATTTAATCTCAAGGACAACACCTACCATATGAATTCCTCTACACCTTTGCCCCTCCTTTTTATGTAATTTCTCCCACCTTTACCAGGGTTGTAATGTTAAGAATTCTCCCTATCATTCTCAAAGCAGTAGCCCAACACTAAATAGTTTCCTCCCCATAGCATGTAGATAGCACTGATGAAATATGAATTTCTATCTCCACTCTTTTGCATTGTCTTTTGTAGGATTTTAAGTGGGAGAGCTAGTCCAGTGCAAAAGCACGCTTTCCCTATTCACTGAAGACAAAATGCAAGATTTTAATATCTTAATTTCAAAACTGCACATCCATCCTAGAAAAAGTACAGAATGAGCACTGTGCCTGCTGTGTGCAGATCTATGCCAGAGGTAGTAAGTTAGACTCGGTAGAACAGGCTTTTAAAATTATAGCTTGTTCCCAGACCAGTGCTTAATTTTCCCCTCCAGCAAGCTCTGTCACTGATGCTGAGCTGTGCTACAACGTCTGCTTCTTCCCTTCTCTACTCTCCCAGACTTGGGGCATAAAGTTCCCAACCTACCTCACCCCTAGGTGTTCAATCAGTGCAGCCTTGGCTACGATGGTAGGCAAATACATCCCAGATTTATTTGGGCAAACCCGCTCGTGAGAACAGGAGTAGAAAGAAAGCAGATGCAGTAGCCCTTTGTTATCTTCTCTACAAAGTTACTGTCAGGAAGGAACAGAGCAAAAATCAATGGTTTTTCTTAACAGAAATTGGAAGAACTCAATATCTAATTAATTTGTGCCTTTCGGTTCCTGTAACTGCCAACAGCGCTGGATGCAACATTGCCAGCGTTTGCTACTGTGTTTTTTTATTATGTCCCTCATCTCCTACATCACATCATTTACACCATCTTTTCGATATTTCCTTATTATACTTACAGCTTTCACACTGGTACCTTTCTCATGAACCTCCAGAGATAATTCCCAGAGGACAAAACCACACCAAACTTTATGTTGTCTAATCATCACCATGGCTTCATGCAAACCATGAAACTATCAGACACATCTATGCCCAGATTCAAATTAGCTGCTACTATCAGAGAGAAACTTCATAAATAAAGACATTACAGCATTTTCAAAAAGCCAAACTTGATGTCTTTCAGATCAAAACATGAAAGTGTATCCTACAGGGTATTATCACTAGTGGTTTTTTAATCCTGTTTCCATTTTGGTACTGTGTTGATACATAATGTGCTATTTAAAACTATTGCACTGCATCTAAACATGCTGCATTTTCATCTCAGAAGTGCTGACAGTCATACAATTTTAGTAATTCACCTAGTGAACTCCAGAGAGTAATCTCTGAGGGTCTACTGAAATCCCATTAAGTTCATCAATACCATTCTGGGTCCTGTACTGTGATCTGGTGAGCTACAACACTGTTTATGTGGCTCTAATGAAAAAAAAAAAAATCACTTTTATTCTGATTTTGAAATAAAATAGTAAACATTTTATTCCTTGACATGGCTGGGATCAGTTTTCTTCGCACTGAAATGAGTCAAGTAACTTCCTCTAAGAAGCTTTGATTAATTGTGACTTATTTTTTAATACTTGAAGTATACTACATAGGTTACCTCATGGGTTTTCCTCATAAACTATGGTGGCCGGTATTTCTAGATTATTAGAGAGGTGTTTGAAAAAAATAATTTTATTCACACACACACTGAAAGCAAGACTGAATTTGTGCATTTGCATACTACTGAATAAAACACTACCTTGACAACCAATTTAAGGGCTCTGAAGAAAGTTTGATCTCATCAAAATCCAATAAAGAATCTTCCCAAAATTAAAAAAAAAAAAGAGAGAACTTTGTCTGATGGAAGAAACAAATACTGCTCTTTCAAAGATGATAAACCACAAATGAAAAGAAAAATACTAAGGTGTAGAAGTAAATTCTTGGCTCAACAACCTGTCTGCCAACATTCACACAGCTCTGACAACACCTGCTGAAGCAAGTTGGAATGTGACAACAGTCCCGAATGGTACTACTAACATGTGCCACATGCTTTTACTAAATAGAATGCATACGCAGAATACATCATTAATTTTCTCTTAAAGCCTCTAGGAGAGCAAATATAAAGTAACATAAAGTATTTAACGGGAACCACTGAATTATCACTTTTGAGCATTCAGTTAAGTGGGAAAGGTCTTGGTTGTTAGCACTCTGGGCTACTCATTGCCCAAGCTGCAGCAGCTCTAGCACCGCATAGAATACCACCAGGCAGCAGGGAGGCTGGAATATGAGTGCTTCCTGCAGGCCATTCCAATGCTTAGATACCATTTCCATCCTGAATGAGAAGGAAAAGTCAAAATAGAGACTAAAAGTGGAAGTGAGGAACTCTGCAAGTTTTCTTTCATTTAAATATGTCAAGGAACTAAGCTCTTACATGGAGTGACAACTAACTCTGCTCCCCTGGGTTGTCACAGAGGTTTGGGCAAATTGTAGTTCTAAATCACACAGTCCTATTCTCTTGGATGTGTTGGTCTCTGGCTTGACTACGTCTCCTGCACTACATTTTAGTCAGGGTTACACTGACTCATTACAGTGGGAAAATGGAATAGAGCAGAGGGAACTGTAGCTGTTCGGTGCAGAAATTAAATGAATTTCCACTGAATGTATTAATTTGGTTGAAGTGTTTGGTAGAATCTGGTAACTGTGATTCAATCTATTTGATTTACAAAAACTGTCCAGAGCCCTGTTCACCAGTAGAGTGATGGGGCAGGTCACCCCACAGGAGATAGTTCATGCTTCTGAGCTTCTCTTGGGTCACACCACAACCAAAATAAATTTTGTAGATTTTTTTTTTGTTTTGGATTTCTATCAGTAGATTGTGGTCAGGGTGGTATTTTCCTCTGTTTGTGCACCTACCACTGTGATGGTGTCTTGCTGCAGGTCTTCCACTTCCTTTCTCCTGTTCAATTCCCCTCCACCCACACCAGCACACATCTCCCCACTTACACGCAATTCCTTCATGGTGCCTCTCCACCTTTCAGGAGCTGAGCTATTTCTTATGGCTATGCAAAGAGAAGAAACATCGACTGTGGATGTTTTGTCTGAGTCATAAACTGTTGAAAAATGTCAATATGTCATCCCCATTATTACGTATTTTTGTAAAAGTGCTTTGAAAGAAAAAACAGGGGGAAAAAAGTAGAAGACTAGAGAGATGAAAATCCAGTGAGATGAAGTAGTTTGGGAGCTGGCTATATATGCTCACAGAAAACTATAATGGAGCCTAAAAAGCTTGTGGTTGTCACTGCAGCAGCAGGAGGCTGAGCTGTGCAAACCCAGCATGCTACAGTGACACTTGATGCACAGTTGGCCCCTTCCTAATTCGAACGACTAAGCTTCAGAGAGGATGGATCAACGCCCTTCACAGCCATTGTGGAAGCAGTGAGGGAGCCATGGTCGGTTTAGAGGAGGAAACAGAAGGGAGAACTTGGAGGGTCTCTGCCCTGGACAGCAGAGGTATGGACAAGGTATGGCGAAGGGGAAAGCAGGGTGGAGGGAACCAGGGAATGAGTGAGATGGAGAGATGTTCAGAGCTCAAAGGCCATAAATAGCTCAAAATTTTCCAGGCAGGCTCTTTTATTTTTTTTTTTGCTTCAGGAGGAAAGTCTGATGAAAGAGATGAGATGACATAAAAATACGTTTTGCAAAGGGCAGCACATTTCCCTTATTTCTAAATCACAGAAGTCCTTTTTTACTACTGTGGAGATAGAAATAAAGCCTATTATGGCTAGTGTTATGATTTCTGCTACATCTTAAAGGGTTTTATTTTGTTTGGCATATCTTTATTAATTTGTGCTTCATTCCAAGTAACATGGGCCTTAATTTTTTCAGTCATGGAAGAAAAATTATCTATTTCTCACTGTTGTATGAATACAGAACTTGATCTCCACATAATTGCACAGGGCAAGTGTGTATGGCTGTGTCTACTAGTAAATTAAACATGCCCAGGATTGTGCCTAGGCACTGAATGTTATACTACTCAGTTGTCTTATTCTCTAAGATGAAGTGACACCAAATTATTTGTTAGGAATAGCTTCTGGTAAATTCCAACTCCCAAAACTTGTCTGGGAATTGCCCAGGAGGACTGTCCATGGGGCAAAAACTTTTAAGGTGATGTCCTAACACTTCAAGAGTACTGATCATTGCCTTCCAGTGCTCAGGAACATCTGAGCAGACTCCACCGTTACTGAATCTGTGGACATTTAGACAGATTTAATTCGATCCAAAACAGGACAAGAATCTGTTATATTCCTTGCAATCTTATCATGCTTATCCTTCACAGTATAGTTCTTATTGTTGGTGTCCTAAAATAAGGAGATGACTTATAGTTTACTTAATTATATCTTGAAATAGCAATAGAAAGATAAACTTTGCCATTTTATGAGCAAGTATAAATACAAGCAAGCTTATGGGACCCCACTGTACAGAGTGCTGTGCAAACCTAGAGTGTGAGACAATCTCCTGGAGATTACACAGAGCTCTTGTTTCAATTCCCTGAAGCAGCAGAGATGAGGGGCACATGCAAACAGAATTAATAACTTGAGAAAGAGCAAGCAACGAGTTAGTAGCAGAGAGATGGAACAAAGGCAATGACTTGGGAGTTACAGTGGATATCAAGTGGAGGATAAGCCAATGAAGTACTGTCACTGTAAACCAAGCACTGGGCTGGTTTAGGAGGAGGTTGGCCAGCAGGCTGAGGAAAGCTCTCATTCCCCTCTGCTTAGCATTGGTGAGGTTGTCCTGGCATGCTGTGTCCGGTCCTGGGCCTCTCAGCTTGAAAGGGATGTGGAGAAACTGGAGAGGGTCCTGCTGAGAGCTGCCATGATGGGTAGGGGCCATGTGCATGTGCCCTACAAGGAGAGGTGGAGGGAGCTGGTACAAAGTCTGGGCAAGAAGAGGGTAAAAAGCAATACGGTAGAAGCCTACATGTACTTGAAGAGAAGGTGCAAAGGTGTCTGACCCAAATTCCTCTCATTGTCAGCAGATGGTATAACAAGAGGTGGCAGTCACAGGTTGTGGCTGGGAGTGTTGGATTAGGACAATTTAGGAAAAAACACCTTTCTTCACTAGGAGAGTAGTGCAAGAGAGGAGCAGGCTGGCAGGAGATGCTGAGAAATCTCCGCTCCTGGAGGTTTGCAGGACCTAGATAGGCAAAGCAACAGCTGACTTGATCTAGTGCTGGTGTCATCTGGCTTTCAGTGGGAGTGAGATGGATGGACTTGGTGATCTGCAGCCAGCACCACTCTTTCTGTGAGGGAGAACCCACATGCACCAATGTTGGGTGTGAGCCTCGTCCAGACAACAATCGTGTTGACCACAAGTTGTGCAGGAGCCTCTACTTATTCTAGTCCTGTGTTTATTTTTGATAAACAAGGATAAATATTCTTATAATTACTTTCTCTCCTTTGTTTTATACTCTGCCCTGGCAGACCAGCAGTGGTGTTTACATTTTGGCGAAGTGTATTCTGGTTATTAGTAGAGATGATTTCTTTCATATGCTGGGAAATTTACTTAATCTGCAGTCTAGATACTGAAGGTCATCATGTATTTCAGCTATTTTATCTTTTGAATTTAGTGGTATGCAATTGCAGTTTTCAACTTTACGGGCTTTTTGTACATTCCTATTATAAAATGTGAATATGACCTCAAGGAGATCCAAATTTTGCCTATGTGCACAGGAAATACTTGAATCTGCTGACAAATATATACCAGTATTTTATGAGAACCTGGTATGCACTGATGGTAGGATATATTTGACAAGATTAATCAGAGACCAGCTCATGGAGATATTAGCCAGACTGCACAAATATGAGTGAAAGCTACTCAAACCCAAATTAACTTAATAGCAACACTGTTGCTAACACAGCACAGTGCACTAAAGATAAAATAGGATGATTGGTCAAAGAGGAGAGCACAGCTAAGCATTTAGTCCATTAAATATGCAACTTCCAGTTTGGTCCCAGAGCATGACAGACAACGGTGGCTTGTATGCTTTAAACAACGGTACAATGGCTTGTCCCACTACCAAAACTGCAGTCCTGTTTTGATGAAAACTTGTGCACCCAGCGTTGAGTACACACATCAAGGCACACGAAAGCTGCTTGATATTATCAAATTGGAAAGGTGCACCATTACACTCAACATAGGCCTCTTTCACACCCCCATGCAGCACGTCCCCAGTTACACTCCTGCAAACTCACGGTATGTGAACATCATCTTGCCACGCTCTGCATACCAGCTTCACTGATAGAGATATTCTAGAAAATCCTAAATTGCATCTAGGGCCATTTTAAAATGTCCTAGATTTAGTCTCTGCTCCCATTTGAATGAACCAACAAGGAGGGGCTGGTGGGGAAGGTGAAGTTTAAGGGCAGCCTTGGCTGCAGTGACCATGAAATGGTGGAGTTCAAGATCTTTAGGGCAGCGAGGAGGGTGCACAGCAAGCTCACTACCCTGGATTTCAGGAGAGTAGACTTTGGCCTCTTCATGCAGAGCACCAAGGGATAAAACCCTGCTGGGAAAAGGGGCCCAGGAAAGATGGTTAACATTCAAGGATCACCTCCTCCAAGCTTAGGAGAAATGCATCCCAGCTAAAAGGAAATCAGGCAAAAATGCTAGGAGGCCTGCAAGGATGAACAAGGAGTTCCCAGGCAAACTCTTACAAAAGAATAAAGCCTACAGAGGGTGGAAGCAAGGACAGGTAGATTGGGAGGAGTACAGAGAAACTGTCCAAGAAGCAAGGAAATAGGTTAGGAAAGCTAAAGCCCAGATAGAGTTAAATCTGGCCAGGGGTGCCAAGGGCAACAAGAAAGGCTTCTACAGGTATTTCAGTGACAAAAGGGAGACTAGGGAAAATGTGAGCCCTCTCTGGAAGGAGACAGGAGACCTGATTACCCAGAACATGGAGAAGGCTGAGGTACTCCACAACTTTCTTGCTTCGGTCTTCACCAGCAAGTGCTCTAGCTGCATTGCCCAAACGGCAAAAGGCAAAGGAGGGAACTAAGAAAATCAGGAAATAAGAGAAGATCAAGTTTGAGACCATCTGAGGAACCTAAAGGTACACAAATCCCTGGGACCTCATAAGGTACATTTGCGGGTCCTAAGGGAACGGGCAGATGAAGTTGTTAAGTCACTATTTGAGAAGCTGTGTCAGTCCTGTGAAGTTCCCACTGAATGTAAAAGGGCAAAAATAACCTTCATTTTTAAAAAGTGAAAAAAGGAAGACCTCGGAATCCACAAGATAGTCAGTCTCACCTCTGTGCCTGGCAAGATCATGGAGCAGATCCTCCTGGAAACTATACTAAGCCACATGGAAAATAAGGAGGTGATCAGTGACAGCCTACATAGCTTCATTAAAGGCAGATTGTGTCTTGACAAATTTGGTGGCCTTCTACGATTTAATTACAGCATCAGTGGATAAGGAAAGAGCAACTGATATCATCTACCTGGACTTGTGCAAAGCATTTGACAATGTCCCACTCAACATCCTTGTCTCTAAATTGGAGAAACATGGATTTGATGGATGGACCACATGGTGGATAAGGAATTGGCTGGATAGCCACACTCAAAGACTTTCAGTCAACAGCTCGGCATCCAAGTGTCAACCAGTGATGAGTGACGTTCCTCAAGAGTTAGTATTGGGACTGGTACTGTTTAACACCTTTGTTGGCAACATGGACAGTGGGATTGAGTGCACCCTCAGCAAGTTTGCAGATGACACCAAGCTGTGTGGCATGGTTGACACGCTAGAGAGAAGGGATGCCATCCAGAGGGCTTGAGAGGCGGGCCTATGCAAACTTCATGAGGTTAAACAGGGCCAAGTGCAAGTTCCTGCACACAGTTTGGGGCAATCTCAAGTACAAACAAAGGCTTGGTGATGAGGAGAATGAGAGCAGCCCTGAGGAGAAGGAGTTGAGGGTGCTGGTTGATGTGAAGCTCAACATGACCTGACAATGTGTGCCTGCAGCCCAGAAAGCCAACTACATCCTGGGTTGCATCAAAAGAAGTGTGTCCAGCAGGTCAAGGCAGGTCATTCTACCCCTCTACTCTGCACTTGTGAGACCCCACCTTGAGCACCGTGTCCATCCCTGGAGCCCTTAACACAAGAAGGACATGGACTTGTTGGAGCAGTTCCAGAGGAAGGCCACAAAAATGATCTGGAGAACCAGAGAGCTGGAGCACCTCTCCTATGAAGACAAGCTGAGAGATCTGGGGTTGTTCAGCCTAGAGAAGAGAAAGCTCTGAGGAGACCTTATCATGGCCTTTCAGTACTTAAAGGGGGCCTGCAGGAATGATGGGGAGGGACTCTTTTTCAGGGACTGTAGTGATAAGATGAGAGGTAATAGTTTTAAAATGAACGAGGGTGGATTTAGATTAGATATTAGGAAGAAATTCTTCACTGTGAGGGTAGTGAGACACTGGAACAGGTTGCCCAGAGAAGCTGTGGATGCCCCTTCCCTAGAAGTGTTCCAGGTCAGGTTGGGCAGAGCTTTGAGCAGCCTGGTATAGTGGGAGGTGTCCCTGCCCAGGGCAGAGGGGTTAGAACTAGATGATCTTTAAGGTCCCTTCCAACCCAAACCATTCTATGGTTCTATGAATCAATATTAAAATTTGAATTGACCAGGAGTTATTTTACATACTTGTGAAAATACTCTAATTTTCTCAAAAATCTTTTGCTTTTTAATTGAAAATAGTAATTTTTAAAAGTCTTCAAACTGAAAAGTTCTCTCCCTTCAGCTTTTGTCCATGGAAAAAAACCTCAATGTTTCGGGAGCCTCAAAACCTAGTTTGAACTGGTTAATATGTTGTTGACACAGTCTTCACTTTTCACATTAAAAAAGGAAAAGAAGAAAATAGACATTTCATAAAGAAACAAATTAGATAAACAACAAAAACATGCTGGTGGAAACTGTTTCACAAGCCCTAAAACTTTCATTGGTTTTAAAAAATGCAGTGCTAAGCCAACCCTGAGCAGTTCTTTAAGAAGAGGAGAAAGGTTTTGTTTCATTGGTGTTGCACGGTGTTCTGCTTGTTTGTTTCATTCTGCTTTATATGAGCTTATGTTTTTGTTCTGGTAAATAATAGTCTTGTATTGTAAGAGTGCAGCTTTTCTTGGTTCCCCATGGAAGCAGAGGTTATGCATTCACCTAAGTGTGTGCTCTGTGTCCGTCTCCCAAGTACTTTCTGAAACCACTAGTCTGTCAAATCAAGTTGAAACTGCTCTCAAAAATATTAAGCTCCTGCAAGTTACATGAAAATAGGTGGCTGTGAGAAGAACCATCCTATTAGCATCCACACAGAGCGGAAAGTTGCAAGATAACTTCACCTTTTATTCAACATCGGAATTCAACAAGGCAGAAACATTTGATTGAAAAATGGCTCCTTTCATTGAAGACATCTTCAAGTGGCACCCACGCCTTATTAGATGCTGAGGAACCTGACCATGAGTTCTGACACCATGGGAAAGGAGGATCCACTTTATTCACTGAGTTTCTTATTAAGGGATGCATTTCTTCCATGGGGTTGCTATTTGTTTAACCTCTCCCTTCATGTTCAGAAAGTCTGACACGCAGAGCAGTGTAACTGCAGCTGTGCATCAAAGAGCTTTTGTAAGAAAAATGACAACCAAATACCTAAAGCTTAAGATACATTTGGCTCTGGGGAGATGACTGTAAAGGAAAGAGGGCAGTCTTGGCAGAAACGATGCAGATATGACACAGGGCCAGCTTGTGGAGTGGGCTGAGCAGGCAATTGCCCAGAACAGTAAAACACCCTTGGTGAGAGTGGTCATCACTGCATTGGAGAATAACCTTGTCCTGCTGCCACAGTCAAGGGTATTGGTGGGCAGGGAGCAGCTCCTCACAGAAACCCCTTCTCTCCCATGGTGGGAGCAACAGGTCTCACTCCTACCTCAGCTCTCCAAACCGTTGCCATTCCCCCACCCTCACTTCTCCTGTAAGCAGCAGCTCAACGCCAGCTTCCTCCCCAGCTCCCTCTGCACCTTGCAGCAGCAAAACTCATCTTCCCCACACCTCTGAAAAACCTTGAGCCAGCTACGGATGCAGTGCAACAGGGACAATCCGCTTTCGCCAGGAGGAGTACAGCACACTGGGAATGACAGGAGCTGCCTCTGCTCTTGACAAGTTACACTGAAGCACTTACCATTGCCATTTTTAACAATCCTAAAGTCATGTTAGCTGCTGCAGAAGTATTAAAACATGGGGCCTTATCCTATACCACTGACATCAGAGAAATTTTTGCCACTGCATTGAATGGGGATGGTTTAAAAGCATGTGCATTTAAGACAGAGTATGCTTTGCAAATTTAGACGGTAAATACATAAATTCTGTGGACGTTTATGTCTCATCTGTTGTAACATTACTGCTTATTATTTGTCTTTGTTGCTAGACTGTTTCAAGCTTCATGGCCTGATATTTGTGCAAAAGTTGAGCAGAAGTATTGCAGATAATTGTCTGTTAAGTGAAGGAATCATTCTGATTGCACTTAAAAAGTCCATTCTCATCCTATAGATGTTACTGGTTCTCCTGGCACTCCAATTTTATGCACCGATACCTTCAGCAGAATCAGTCATCTCTCTGGAACTGGAACAAGCTGCGCAAGTAAACCCCATGGGAAAACTATGCAGTAACATGGCCTTGGGGAAAAACTGCAGAGATGAATCAGCCAGGCTTCATCCAGCATAAGCAGTTTGCAAAACAGGAGCCTCCACCGCAAAAAAGGCAGGAATAAAACAAGGTCTGTAAAAAGGAGCCTCCCCTTCACCTCTGCTCTCCGAGGTGTGCAGAGGCACAGAGTCATAGAACGGTTCGGGTTAGAAGGGACCTTAAAGATCACCATGTTCCAACCCCTCTGCCCTGGACAGGGACACCTCCCACTAGACCAGGCTGCTCAAAGCCCCATCCAGCCTGGCCTTGAACACTTCCAGGGATGGGGCATCCACAGCTTCTCTGGGCAACCAGTTCCAGTGCCTCACCACCCTCACAGTCAAGAATTTCTTCCTAATATCTAATATAAATCTATCTTTTTTCAGTTTAAAATGGTTACCACTTGTCCTATCACTCCACTCCTGATAAAGAATCCCTCCCCATCTTTCCTGTAGGCCCCCTTTAAGTAGTGTAAGGCTGCTATAAGGTGACCCCAGAGCTTTCTCTTCTCCAGGCTGAACAGCCTGAACTCTCTCAGCCTGTCCTCATAGGAAAGGTGCTCCAGAAGAGCCTTCCTTTATAGTGAGAGGAATACAGGGAGATGAAGCTGGGGAGGGGAGAGGAGCCGGCCGGACCCCAGCTGTGAGGAGCAGTTTCAGAAGCCACCCAAGCACTCATGGAGCTTCCCACTGCTCCAGCCAGCTTCTCACTGCCCCAAGCCCTCCAGCTCATTCTCCCTCTCCCTCCCTGTGCTAGGGCTGCACAGAAGTGCTCAAATGCAGTACCTCTTTGGACTTGCACATTTCTATGCAAGATGAACATGCTTGATGCAGAAAAGTGAGTTTTCTCTGAGAGGAGAGAACGTTCTGGCTAAAAGTAAAAAAAGTTACATTTGTACTTATTCTTTGAAGTGTTTTTGGGCAAGGGTGACAGTGGGAGGGTGCTAGTGTCAGGGAAAGGACTACTTCTTCACCAGCAGTATATTTGGAATATAATCTTTTGTTTCAAACTCCAGGAATTGAGACATGTTTTACATATAGAAAGACTGATTGTCTTTCCTAATTACGGTATGCACCAGAATCACTGCAGTGTTAAAATTTGATTTATGAAGTGTGGAAAATTGATAGAATTAGGCGATCTCTTTTCCACCCAGTCTTCTCTTTATGCTTAGCTGCATATGAGATATACGCAAGGTATATAATATCAAATAATGCATGTAAGACTGGCTGTTATCATCAGCTAATAACACACTTATTTAATGATCCCAAGCAAACTCCGAGTGTGCTAATGTGCTGATGTTACATCAAGTCAGTCATTAAATGCTGTAATGACCACTTTTGTGGAGCTTACTGGTACCATACTAAACCCCATATTTAATGGTTTTGCAGTTTTATTTTTTACAGGAAAAAGCTTCTGCCATCTACTTTCTGCAGAAGAGCAATCAAGATTTAGTTTCCTTTCCTGTTTGAAATATAGACTTTTACTTTTCTCAAAAAAGATATAAACTACAATACAAAATTTCCCATCAGCTCGTTTGCATCAGCATACAGACAGGATGTGGGGAGGCACTTAGTAGCTCATGATTAACACTCATGCAGCTACAAATTCTCATTTACTAATAAAAAGAGAGAAAAAGAAAAATACATCCCCTGCTGTAACTTAAGTGAAGCCAGATTTTATTATTAATTTAATAATGTAGGTTATTTATTCACACACAGAGAGAATTACAGAATGCATGATGGCTTAGAGCTGTAAAGACGTTTACATTCATCTTCACGAGTGAGCAAAGTGATAACTCATAACTGGTACAGCCAAGAGTGAGTTATTAGATCACTCCTCAGAGATAAAAGGTTAGAGCAGATTGCAGCCATCAGATCTTTTAATGTCTCTGTGTATGTTGAACAGTGAGTATGAAAAGAGACCATTTTTTTGCTTCATGCTCTACCAAACAACTCTGCAACATTTCCACAATTGCCCTTGGTTCTCCCTATATTTTCCACCCAAGTTGTGCTGACTTTGCTGCTCAGAGTTTTATCTTTTACTCTCAACATCTGTATGAACCAGTTATTCAACTGAGTAGAAGATCAACAGCTGTTTTTTTCAGAGACGGATTAGTAGCTTGATTTTTAATGGCACCAAACCCACACACATTTAGGGAAGCTTCTTATTGGCTTAAGCCTGTTGTTCAGGGAAAAGATAATTTACATGTACATTTAGTGCGACCCTTTCACTTTAGTGTGACCTTTTTATTCCAACTGCATGGTGGCTCTTGCATGAAGGCAGCAAGCAAAGCTCGTTTTGTCACATTCCATGGTGGCTGTGAGCACTCACTGGAATCAGGGCACTCAGGCAGGACCAAACAGCCCAAGAGGGCACAGATATGCAATATCTCTATTAAACTGCTAAGCTCATTTGCTGTTCTGTCCAAAGTCATGGGTTTGATTATAGATGTTCAAAGACAACATCAGTGATGCAGACATTTGCAGGAGTTGTTAATTTGGCTAGCTTGCCTGCCACAGGCTGAGCAAAGGGGGAAACAAAACCTGCTGCAGCTGAAGGTGAAGAAACACACCTTTCTTGTTGGCTTTGCAAAGAACTCCACTGAGCTGTCCTGGAGCTCAAGCACTGACAGCCATCTGGCACACTCATACATGCATCACACAATCAAGAAATTGTCTAGCTTTCACAGACCTTACTAGTCTGTATTAAATCTGGTATTTCTTTATCTTCTTTTTAAATTACAGAATCTATTACCACGGCAAGTGTAATGCTGCCTATAAGTGCAGCCCTGTTATTTGCAAGTGTTGTATTTATGGTACTTACTAATAAAGCCCAGGTGAAACTTGTTCTCTCGACTGAAGTATGTATATAAACACACAGGTTACTTTCTTATACCATTAACTTTGATTAATATAAGAAGATTTCACAGGGTTTAAAGAAGGGCACTGTGAACATGAACCCCTGATTTACATCTAATGGTAATTAACATCATTGGATTGATTGCAGCTTGACTGATGTCTGCTAGTGGACTTTATAAATCACAGAATACAATTCTCCAACTTGTCAGGACTCATGCTGGCTGTGTCCTGAGCAGCAGTTAGACAAAATTAGCTGCATCTCTTCTTTATTAAAAGAAAAAATCTGCTTGTGGAAACATTTGTGTATCTATGACAAATAAGCTTTGTTTTCTACTTCAGTAAAGCTTTCCTAAACAAAAAAAAAAGGTTGTATGTACTGTAATTTAAAAAAATAGTGGCAGAAGCACATTTCACCTTTCTGCAAGTGATGCATGTGTATGCACTTCCCATCAAGAGCTTTCAGTCATAAAGCTAAAAAATAGAGTGAGAGAGCAGAGAACAGATGAGATTAAAAACTAAACCAAAACACGCTGTAAGATGCGATTAGAAGAAGGGTTGACAAGGTTTATTAACTATCAGCCTTCCTGCAACAATACTTCTGCCCCAGAGGCTTTTGTCAAAATTTCTTATAAAAAAGTGGGGGAGGGAGGGTCTCATTTTCAGAAATTGCCAACATGCACAACTTCAAGAGGAGCTGCAGGTCCTCGGAAAATGAAGTTCATGGTCTAATAGGTTCCAGTTGCCTCTGTTCCTGTCTGCAGGTCATGCTGTAAAATTACAGCATTCATGCATAGCAGGTGTAACGCTCAGAGCAATTGACAGTGGAGCACAAAAGCTGTCCAAGGTTAGGCACCCAGACAGGTTTCTGTTAAAGCGCCAGATTATCAGCTATTCACAGTTAAAAATGAAAGAAGAGAGGAAATCTTATCTCCAGGATTTGGCATCAGTCAATAAGAAATCTTAAGTTGGAATACAAAGACCTAACGGTGAATAAATTGTTAGCAGCCCTATTACATGTATCCGTTCTGGGTAGATTTTTCACACAGGACCAAAGCAACCTATTTCTTCTACTGTGCTCTCCTATAATGCACTATATTGGACCTAAAGCCTGCAAGAGAACAGGGGGCTTTCAAATCAATTTGTTTCAAAATCTGTGGGAGGATTTACTGAGTCAGATTTTCTACCATGATGTTCTGCACAGTGGCCAAACTGTTATAGGCCTATACATCTGAGACTGCTGTTTGGTGTAAAAAAAACTTAAGCCATAGCTGAAAGAAATTAAAAAACTCCCACCCCAGAAGAAAATATAACTGAGCCTGAGAAATGCAAGACAACCTGGTGTTACTTTTGGTTTTGGGAGAGGATTGTTCAGACCTTACCCCTCCTGGTTGTGTGTGTTTTGAATGGAACAGAACCAGACGGGAAATTTCTGATTTAAAAAAAAAAAAAAAGGCCCCCCCCCCCCCGCATTTATTATTTTTAAATCTTATAATTAAAAAAAAAAAAATTAGAAAGCTGTTCATTTTTTTAAGTGTTGAGAGGACTGATTTTTCAAACTGAATGTAGAACTTCTTGTCAATGAAGGACTTTTTGTTTTTTCAAAAACCAGCTAGTAACTTGGTGGCTAATAAATACACTTAGGAACCAGAATAAATCATTATTCTTTCTGTTGCAGGCCAGAGGTTTGATCTGAAGTCAGTGACCTCAAGATGACTGACCAAATCATTGGGTTATGATGCTCTAGTAACCTCTGCTCCCTGTGCCTGCATATGAACTTCTCATGGGAGAGCTAGCCCACATTCTACTGCACAGAAGTTAGGAATGAACAGTGGAGGAAGGAAATCCTTAAGCTAGCTATAATGACAAACCTGGCACATTAAGAAACCACACATTTATTTACCACTAGAAATAGTCAGTTTCTCAGTAACCATCTTGCTGGCTACAGGGGACTTCTTTAAATAAGTTAGCTTTTACACAGAAACTGAATTATTAGAAAACTGGCCTGAGAGGGACATTTACAAATCTTATTTACTCATTGAAGTATGTCAGATATTCTGTACAGAATTCACTCCTGACTAAGGAATAAAATGCACATGACCTAATGGAAGCAGTGATGATTAAGATTTATATAACCAGTAGATAAATTATACTTTGCTGTTGTGTACTACTAAGAAACTTACAGGAGAAAAAGGATTAGTTCAGGACAAGGGAAACTATACATGTAAGAGTTAAAGCTTAAGAAAAGAGATCTGGCTTCTACCAAGTTGATGCTTCAGATAAGAGACTGCATTATAACAGGTTATAGTTGCAAAAATAATTTTGATTGACATATAATTTATCCTAAGTACTGCTTGGAACCCACCCAGAATATGCAGCATACTATAAACTGTTAGGAAATATATCTGTATATTGGCTTTGCATACCACATGTGCACAGCGTAAGCGCTGGGCTGAGGAGCCGGTCTCTGCTTCACTGAACATTTCAGTAATATAAAACAAAGGAACCTTGACAGTGACAAGCAAGAGCTCTTCACTGCTCAGCAGTCAATAGCCTGATTGCTACCAGCATCAGTGAGTGATAGATCACCTAAGAAAGAGCATATTTTTCTTCTCCCACCTGAGAAATAGAAATAATAGAGCTTCTTTTCCTGGTATTCAGGGTATTAGGAAAAATGCCGTCAGGTTGGGAAGATGCTTAGGAAGGTAGCTAGCCACACACACAATTAAATGACTTTTGAGGCAGCAGTGTCACCAAGGCGTGGCTATAAAACTGTATGCTGGCCAAGACCTAGCCAAAAATCTATGGTAGGAGTTGCATTGTACATAAACAAGAGCCTGCTGATCAAGTAGCAAAGAATAAAGGAAGAATTGTTGTAATTGGACTTCAAGGTCATACAACATGAAATTTATTTATCCCTTTTTAAAGACCATATTTACCAATATTTCTAAATGACAGAAAGAATACCTTGTGGACATTCGTCCCGGAGCCTAAAGTGAGAGTAGAGCCTTGGTTTCCCCCTATAACAATTTTCCGCCAACTTCATTAATATCACTTCTGATTTATCCTGGTGCAAAGATGATCAGAGCTCTAAACGAGGAAATTGTCATATTATCATAATTATCAAGAAGGAAATGGGAAAGCAGTTGGGAGTTTTCCAAGGAGACCTGCTTGCATCAGAAATTGTAAATTCTTTGAAAAAGAAATATCTCTCAGAAATACCATTTAATAAGCTGCCAATGAACCATGGAAAGGATTTCTGTCAGAAATCTGCTTGACTTTTTGCAAGTTCATCTAAACAGCTGCTGGGAGGCTTGGGTTTCTTGGGTTTACAAATGTAGGAAGGCCCTCCTGTGCAGCATCATAAATGCATGGCCCGTTGGGCTTTCTGTACAGATCTTGAAAGTCCTGAGAAGATCATATCTAGCTTCTCTTGAAGCTCACAGCTTCTGTAGGTGTATTGCTGCACACTTTCTCTGAAAATGATGGGAAACTGGAACCCTGAAATACCTTGTTACTGCAGAAAAAGAGAAGATCCTACTGGCTCTGGCTGCCAGACTCTTAAATTTTGACATTTTCTGAAGTTAGAGTACTTTCTGCTCCCCCACACTGATGGCAGTTTAAAGTTTAAAACCAGCAAGCTTTTGCTTCTTTCTCCATAAACACAACCATTTGTCCCCTCCTTGGCACTTTTTCCCTTGATTTCTGGCAACCTCAAGGAATGTGTCAACAATGTCAAATTTAAACACTTGAGTAGTCCACTCAGTGTACAGTATGTAAATGTACCTCCCTTGTGGAGCAAAATATAGACCAATTCATTCACATATATATGCATAAAACATGTATGTACATACATATGCGTTTCTATGTTTATATTATGTATAAGAGTATGTATACGCATATATACCTCCATACACTGTACACACATACCTCCCAGTATCTTGTATGCACTTCTATTTGTAAGTTTTCAGTTGAAATTTAGCTTATGGCTGGATTTAGAGAAAGTTATGAAAGAAGGAACAATGCAATCTAAGGTAGCACATTTTTTCCATCATTGTAGACTTAGTATTGAAAGAGGAAGGCAATTTTCAGAGAGGAGACTTCAGGTAACCAATTTGATGGGTAGCTCTGGGGTCTAGTCATCTATCAGAGATAAGACTGGCAGAGATAAAGCTACTTCTCCCATATATTTCACATTCCTACACAGTTTGAGGCTTTGTCTCCCACACTTTTCACTGCATATACATGGGGGTTCCTGTATTCAGTGGGTCCTTCATCCCTCAGGGAGTTCACTTGCAAAAAAGTCTTGGCTGAGGCTGTTGCTACACGAACCAGACAGTGCTGCAGTGAAGGAGTTAATTTCCTCATTTGTGAACATAGTCCATTTAAATCCCTGAACAATGTTCATTGTTCAATAGCTGTGATGTGCTATTTAATTTCTGAAGTAGGTGCATATCAGTGTTAGTTAAATTGATCCCTTTATCACCTAATTTGCAGTACCTCAATGAGATATTTTGAGGCTTAATTGATAAATGCTTGAAAATACATTCACGTCCTTTGGAAGGATGGAGTGGGTGATAATATATGATCGTGATGAGTATTTATAGGGACTCAGAATGGCAAATTGGGTTTTGTTGATGCTCAGCTGTAATTCACATGTGACCTCTGCAAGGTCTCCGCTGAGACAGGTCCCAGGCCACAGTCTCTCACTGAGGTTGCATTGTCGGTAAGAGGCAGAATAACTGAGCTGCAGCTACATAGCACTGACACGAGAAAGTGCGGCAATTGAAAACAACATCCCAAAGCAGCATATTTAAAGCTATTAAACAGCATGGGGTGCAAGAATAGATGCTCACCCCAAAGAGTTTAAATAACTACAGTGATGACATTCCCCAATATACAAACCCTTAGGCAAAAACATGACTGAGGCGGCTGACATTCAAAACCCTTCATGAGCAGCACCAGATCTGCATGAGTCACCAAAAGATACGGGCAAAGTTGTCCAACCCCCACGTCAAGAGCAGCAGAGGAGTCCAAGAGAATTACAGGTGAGAGATGGCTGTGGCTTTCCAGCAGGGAGGAAACAGCTGGCAAAGCAGTTTTGGGGCTGAGAAAGGTTTCCGAAGCCCTCTCTGAGATGGATTGAAACTGGCATTCCCACTGAGGTGTGACTGCAGCCAAAGTGCAATTTTCCAGGATCTTGGGCAGAAACAGTAAATTAGACTTAAGGTTACATCTTAAAGAACTTTTGGGGGTGGGATCCTGCTCTTCCTCAGACCTGGGGTGGCAGTGCTATGTAAGAAAAGGTGGGCAACCTCCCTAACATGCAGGAGCATTACATTAAAATAATGCAAAGTGGGAAAGCGAAATGCTGAAAACAGCTTTAGTATGTCAGAAAGAAGATCACCAGCTGCTGGCCCAGGGGGGATTTTCCTTGTCTGATTTGGATGAGCAGACTTTTGCAGGAAAACCAGCAGGCAATCCTGTGATGAAAGATCGTCTCAAAGTCCCTGCTGCCAGCTGAGCTGAAAAAAGGGGGCACAAGTAAACTTCACTTCATTGTGGAACTTCTTGATTTGAGCGTATGGCCAAGCAACCTCAATTTAGGTGATGGCTGGTGGCTTATGAACATGCTGGCTTTCTTCTCATGAACTTCATTATAGGAAGATGAAAAGAATAACATAATAAGGCTTTGATACCTGAAAACATGTCTAACCATACCAGTAAGGATAATAAGATCTCTCTTCTTTCCACAGCCTTACTGATGAAAGCCCCAGAATATAGACTAGAAAAAAGCAGCACAGCTGTTAATACTCTCATATTCATAGACCAGCATAAGTTGCTGATACCTACAATCACAGAATAGTTTGGGTTGGAAGGGACCTTTAAAGATCATCTAGTCCAATCTCCCTTCAGTAAGTAGGGACATCTTCAACTAGATCAGGTTGCTCAGAGCCTATTTAACTGGACTGTGAATGTCGCCAGGGATGGGGCCTCCACCATATCTCTGGGCAATCTGTTCCAGTGCCTCACCACCCTCCTTGTAAAGAACTTTCTATTAATGTCTAATCTAAACCTCCCCTACTCTGGTTTAAAACCATTGCCCCTTGTCCTATCACTACGTACCCTTGCAAACAGCCCCTCCCCAGCTTTCCTGTAGGCCCCCTTCAGGTACTGGAAGGCTGCTATAGGGTCTCCTTGGAGCCTTCTCTTCTCCAGGCTGAACAATCCCAGCTCTCTCAGCCTGTCCTCATAGCAGAGGTGCTACAGCCCTTTGATCACCTTTGATCATCAGAGGTGCTACAGCCCTTTGATCATCTTTGATCATCTGCTGATTATGATCTCATACTTTTGTGGGTTCAGCTCTTTGAATGACCATGGCAATTACTTTGCTAAGAACTATACAAGTCCCAGATGCTGAATAATTCTCAAATACTACATCTCACATATGTTTCATTCTGACAATAACGAAACTGAAATGTGCGTTAAGTAATGCCACAATAAAGGCACATGTGACTGCCATGGTTTCATCATATGTGTTTAGCCCTCAGGTTCAGAGTAGGACACTGAGAAGGGTCAAATGAAGAGAAATCTGGGCTCTGCTGCTTTGCTAGCTGCTCCACTCTCCTGGTCAACATTGCTGGAAACCTACCTGTAGCTTGGTAGCTGCAGCCTCCTAGGAATATGCAGGCATGCATATGTTTGATTTCAGTTGTCTTATTACGTTATTGTTTGGTATTTTTAGACTCGTGGCAAGAGCGCTCACATTTTCATAGAATTGTTAAGGTTGGAAGGGACATTAAAGGTCACCTAGTTCCAACCTCCCTGCCATGGGCAGGGACACCTCCCACTAGACCAGGCTGCTCNTGCTCTCCCTTCATCCCTGAGCCTGTATTGTTACCTGGGTTGCCTCAACTCAGGTGCAGGACCTTGCATTTGGCCTGGTTGAACCTCATGAGATTCACATAGGCTCACTTCTCTATCTTGTCCAGGTTCCTCTAGATGGAAGGTTGCAGTCCCATCCTGCAGGTGTGTCAAGTGCACTACTCAGCTTGCTGTTGTCCGCAAACTTGCTGAGGGTGCACTTGATCCTACTGCCTGTGTCATTGATGAAGATATTAAACAGTACTGATCTCAGTATGGACCCTCGAGGGATGCCACTCGTCACTGATCTGCATCTGGACATTGAGACAGTGACCACTACCCTCTGGATTTGATCATCTAACCAATTCCTTATCCACCGAACAGTCCATCCATTAAATGCCTATCCCTTCAATTCAGAGAGAAGGATGTTGTGGGGGACTGTGTCAAAGGCCTTAGAGAATTCCATATAGACGACACCCGTAGCTCTTCCCTTGTCCACTGATGTAGTTGCTCCATCATAGAAGGCCACTAGGCTGGCCAGGAGGATTTGCCTTTGGTGAAGCCATGCTGGCTGTCTTGAATTGCCTCTTTGTCCTCCATGTGCCTCTTAACATAACTTCTAGGAGGATCTGTTCCATGATCTTCCCAGGCACAGAGGTGAGGCTGACAGGGCGGTAGTTCGCAGGGTCCTCCTTTCTCCCATTTTAAAAAAGGGTGCAATGTTTCCCTTTTTCCTCTGACCGGGGAGTTCACTTGACTGCCATGAGTTTTCAAATATCATAGACACATGATACATGCACACATTCATAAAACTACTCCTTTTCTTTGTCATAAATAGATACCAGAGACTGAATCAGCCGCTGTGTTAATGTGCAGGACTGTCCTTTGTTCCAAAACCAAGGACTCTGCACCATGTAGACCAGACAATTTTCAACTGTGGCTCAGTTGTTTGAGAAAAGCTCAGGGTGGCCTTGGCAAAGGCATGAAATCCCTTATGTTAGTTAACAACTGAGGAAGCTCCAAGGGGAAGATATCTTTTATTTCTCTGGGGACAAAAGGGATCGTTTTAATGAACGATAATTTTCTACAGTAAATTACTAATGGAGACCTACCAATTGTGATTTCAGCTCATGCCACTTGGCTGATAGCAGCACGCGGTCACAGTGGGATACCACTGAGCAGAGTCTCTTTTTGATGTTAATGGAGAAGCTTCTTTTGTAATTTAGGCTTGAGACAGTAGCACCTTGCATTTCCTCCAGTATGGAGATGATTAACTTCAGACCTCTGAAGCTCTTCATACTCCACACAGCGCTGTGTGCCAGGGACATGCCTGGCAAGTCCAGTTACCTGGCAGGATGTCAGCTGACTGCGGCTGGAGGCTTTGACTTCAGTGGGGGAGCATTCAAGGATAAGGCCTCTCTCTCAGTGGCACCCTTCCTCATCTGAGATCTCCCTCCTGCTGTGTCACCACGTATGCCAAGCTCAGCTGGATGAGGGATCAGATGAAGTTGGGCTGGCCCATTACAGCAGGTGCACTGGGGTGCTCTGACGCTGCACTGCAATGTGTGAGGTACCAACCTAACCAGAGGAGTGAGCACAAGACACGAGAGAGCTCTGTGGGTTTCAGACAAGTTTGTGATATTTACAGGTTTTGGTCAGAATGGCAGGATAAACTCTAATTTCAAGTAATAGATATTTAAAAAAAAATTGTAAATTTCGTGTGCCTAGAAACAGCAACTGAAAAATTAATAGGTCTATTCAGAAAGTAGGGAAGATGTATCTTCTTCCCAGTAATGAAATCCTTTTGATGAAGGTTCTTATTTCTATATATGGCCATGATATGCCTCCTATAGAAGACATAACTGAGAGTAAAAATAACTCATGAACGTCTCCTGAAAATGTCTCAGTGCCCTTACTGGGTAGGGAAAGCAAAAGAAAGAAGGAAAGATTATCATGCTTTGGAGCAGCTGCAAACTTCTAGGTCTAGACTGGAGAGCATCGAATAAACAAAGCCTGAGTCATACCTTATAATCTCTTTTGTTTCTGTCCATAGCAGCTGAAAGAGAAGGGCAGAAAAGGGCATGTAGTAGTTGCCTCGCTCAGTAAGTCCCATCTGTTGCTTGCACTGGGTGAGATAACAAGAACTAGGGAAGAGGCTGCTGGTGCCTGTCCAGGGAGGAACAGCTTCTCTCCCTGACATATTTTGTCATTGCAGATGACCCCACAGTGCTTTGATAGCAGCTGCTCGTGTCCAGCTGCAGCCCAGTGTCATCTTTCCATTATGGCATCGGGTATCAGAAAGGGAAGGTGAGCTTGATGAGAGCTTGCACAAACTTATTCCAAAACTGCATCAGTTTGCAGGGAAAGGTCTGCCAGACATCATAGCTGGTGGGAGTAACAACCATTTCTTTGTGTGGGAGCCAGGGACACACTCTGTATGTCTGCCTGTGCTCTTCCCTTTGCCCAGGGCACTACTCTGCACTAGTGGGTAGGCTTCTCTACTCTTTTGCTCCTTAGAGAAATGACACTGAAAACTTCCTCTTTCAGCTGTGGTTTCACAGGCAACCCTCTTACTAGATTATACAAACCTAACTTTTTTCCTCAGTGGGTAAAATTTATTTTACACACACTGATCCAGGGGCTGAGCACAGAAGAACATCTCCATGCCCTTGAACATCACTACCTTTTGTTTTGTGCAGACAGGTACCTGTATATCCTCTACCCACTCCTGGGCAACATTTACCTTGCAACTGTAAAATGAAACAAAAGTGGGGTGGAAAGTCTTTATGGAGTCCAAATCACACTGGATACAGCCTACTTTATGAGCTCTTAGGTGCAGAAAATCAGTCTTTACAGGAGAGTAAGAACAAAGAGGAAATTCTGATATTTCAAAAATATTTTACATCCTACATCCTAATTAAATATTATACTTTTTTATAAATCAGAAGTTTCAAATATTTTCAGCTCTTGAATCATTTCAGTGTCATTGCAGCAAAATGTTTCAATGGGGCCTGTTCACACAAATTGATCTTGCCTTCCTTTTTCCTTGTCCCTCAGAAAAAAATTACCTACATTAAAATATATTACCCTTCTGTGGCTTACTATGTCATGAGAGTCATATTCATGTTCCACGCCCCCTGAGTAGGTGGTATTTTCCATGGTATACTCTGTTTATCCATTTTCCATCGGATCTCATACGCAATAACATGCTTAGGTAGAAGGAAATATGAACAAATATTTTTCAATAGGTAATGTGGCCTGGGACCCTGGTTCTTGTGGCTACATTTATACTTGTAAACTAACTGAGCCAAGGTTATTGTCTGTTACTGAGACCAACAGACACAAAATGACGTACAGGCGTGCTGTTACACTCTCTTATCCTTCAAAACAGGATAGCCACACACTGACTGCCTACTAGGGATGGTCCCTGGCCCATGTAATTTTTTGGGAAAAGTGCTAACTAGCTCAGGCCAAAGTTGTGCCGAGAAATATTTTTACAATTTTATGGCACAGACAATACCATTTTAGTGTCTGGGAGTATTCCTGGCAGCTGCTTAATTTATTAGCATAGGACCATATGTAGCCCCAGATTACAGTACCTTTAAGAGCGCTTTCTACATTATGTAGTTTAAAGTTGAAAGGATATGTTATTTAGATTTTCCCAGAGAAACAATTGAAGACTGTTGAAGTAATGGATATTTTCTCAGAGAGAACACTGATTCTGCAGATGCTGCACTTTTGCTTTGAAAATCACGAATGAGCAACTCGTACTTAACGAGATCCAAATTTTAATTGAACAATGAATTCTTCAGGCCTTTTTCTATGTCAGCTTTGCTATAACTTCTATAACTTTTTTTTTCCTTTTAGTGTTTCATACACATACATTCTCAACACTTCTGTGAGTATGGAGTAGTATTTCATAAGTGAGAGAATGTGTTTCAACAAGATCAAAGAAAGAAGCATGCAGTGCTGTGCAGGCTAACTCCTACTTAGCCAGATAGCAGCTCTACTACTGATAAGATTCCAGGACCAAAATTTAAAACACCACCATCCCCCCAAAAAGAGAAGCATACCAAGAGAGACGTATTTCTGGTGACTTGCCAAATACCATGCTGGGACTCTGGGTAGAAGTGGGACTACATTAAAATTCCTAGGTGCCCTTCAGCTTCCTTGATCCCAAGACTATCTCATCTTTCTTTGTCCCCCTATTTCATTCAGCTCATACCTCAGATTTCCCACAACAAATGAGCAAGGATGCTTGGACAAAAGAGGCAATTCCGCTGTGGAGTTTCAGCTCATTTACTGGGCACACTGCGGCCTACGTGCAAGTGGAGCAGGAGTCCTATGGAAACTCCATTTGGTTATAACATTGTGAAAGCTTGTTACTACACATAGCAGTTAATTCACATGGCTAAATAAGGTTCAGGGTAATGTAATTTTCGGTACCTCCTCAATTCTGAGTGAGTGACTTTGCGACACTATCGTTCCTTTTTTTATACCAGTAAAATAATTTGGANAAGTAAGGTAAGGAAAACCAGGTTATCAAGTTGGGATATTGTCTGAATACACAGTGGAGCAGACAGCTATTAATTCAAAGGTTACTGAAGCAAGAATATCTCAACTAGATTTGTGATGTAAAGATAGTATGCATTTCATGTTTGAACTCTGAAGAGCAGAGTTGATCATACAGCCCAAAATATCAATGACTACCTGTGAAGATTCTGAATCTTCGTCACAGCCTTTACCAGGACATAGCAGTTGTTTCTTTTCTACCGCAAGTTGTTTATAGCACTCAGAAACATCCATTTAGTGCTTAGAAAGAATTTTTCAGATTTGAGAGGTATATGAAGGTTGCTAAAATATCGCTGGGGATTTTTCCAGGCTTTTTAAAGTTTTATTTCTATTTATATGGCTTTTACATTACACTGCCCAAAGGGGAGAAGAGGAGGGAAAAATCAGATGTGAATGAACTTTGCCTGCTGCTAGTGCATGGGAGAGCTCTGAATGCTCCATCTATTTTCAGAACCCAATAAATACAGATCGAGCAAACCAGGATTGGTTTTGTCAGTACA